>JAOTOM010004657.1:15000-357500 GCA_034440615.1 Ashinkailepas kermadecensis | reverse complement strand
AATCATCTAGACATAAATCACACTTTACCTAGTGATAGAACGCGCCTCCAAACGGCCGTTCCACGCAGCTACGGCTCTGAACTCGCTACGCAGCTACGGCTCCACGCAGCTACGGCTCGCTAAGCTACGCTTAGCGAGTTCGGAGCGAACTCGCGGGAGCTCCAACATCCCTGTGTCTGCGCACCGAGTTCTCCTGGACGACACCTCCGCACGACGCTTGATAGAGCTCGCTAGCGTAGGTGGGACACCAGACGACGTTAGCTTCCGGATCATTGCTACGTCGCGCTCCTCCAACATGGCATCAAATTTCAACCATCCAAGTGCCTCTAGTGCCGGGGTGATGTGTTCTCGTCGGCCGAGGCCGGATACTATACGGGCACCAAAATTTATCGCCTTCTGAATCCTATCTCTCTGGGTTTTGTTGCAACTTCCCCAAACTGTCATACAGTAGTAGATGTGGGAGAAAACCAGTGCCTGAATGAGGAGTTTCTTCGTTTCTGAGGGTAATTTGTCTCGAAATTTTGACAGGCCAACGAGAACACTATAACACCGCCGAACCACCTGAGACACCTGTCTATCCCAGGTCAGAGTCGAATCGACGTGCACACCTAGGATTTTTCCGTTCGGTGATGGCTTAATTTCAGCATCTCCAAATTTGATCGTTAAGGTGTCACATTTCCGGCGCTGAGATTTGACAACCAGGAGCTCAGTCTTTCCAGGATTGATTTTTAGCCGATTTTTTTGTGAACCAGTTCAGAGCTGTATCCAAGGTGTTTTCTACACTTTGTTTTAGCGCAGACATGTTGCCTGGGGCGTCAGAGTCTAGAAATTGCGCATCATCAGCGAAAATTACCAAGTGGCCATACTTTAGATGTGATGCTAGGTCGTTTGTGAAAATCAAATACAATTTTGGCCCGATTTGGCTTCCCTGTACTACACCGTGCGTCACCGGAAGTGGCTAAGCGGTACTCCCCTTAATTTTCTGGCTCCTCCCCCGCAACCAATCCTCAAACCAGTGAACGTCGATCCCATACCAGCTTAGCTTTTCTAACAGGCGGCTATGCTCCACGCTATCGAACGCGCGGGACGTATCAGCAGCAAGCAGGGTAGACACATGACCACAATCCATATTTTTGGTCAGCAAGGCGGTCACCTGACATCTGTAGTCTCCCGAGGATAAAAAGGACGATCACCTGACATCTGAAGTCCCCCGAGGACGACAAAGGCGGTCATCTGACATCTGTATTCTCCAGATAACGAGAATGACGCCGTTTTCTACGTTTCCTGAATATAATGGAAACATACTGCAATTGCATATTAGGGTACTGCTAACTCAGACGTGACGATACAGAATCCGCGCCATCCGGGGGAGGGTCTTTCCCATAATGTATTCCGCGGAGAGTGAAAAAAACGGGCGCGGCAGCGCGACAGAATTTGACAAACCTTTTTCCATATCAACTGGACATGTGTGAATATTTTGAGATCGGGTCATCCACGGTCAACGAGTTAATCAAGGTTAAGTGAGGTCACCTCCAAAAAGTTAAACCAACCGTCACGATTTAACGGGGAAAATATTTGAATAACACCTACAGTGTTAACTTATCTTTAGGGATGCAAGAAATCCCACTACATGAATTTTTGGATTTTTTTCTCGTTTTTCATCACTTATTTGTTTTGCACATTTGCTCCATGGGATTAAAATCGAAGATTCTTGCAAAAGAAAGCACTTTACGGGGCTAAACTTACTTAAGGCAACGTTTCTCGGTGCGCTCTACCCAATGGAAGAAATTAAAAATAAGAAATTTTAAATTGCAAAATGTTGAACATTAAAAACTATCAACGTTGTGTTTTGAGTGGGAAAACATGCTGTGCCACGGTCGATTTTACCTTTCTTTTCTGATTCCCCCCAGAAAAATGTTTTTTTAAATCTTCCCCAAAATGAACTTCCCCGAACCAAAAACGTAACGTCAGTCGTGACCTCATAAACCCTCCTAGTGACGTTACTTTTGGAGGGGAGGAAATTTGCTTGGTGGTTTCTGGCCCTACTCGTCGAACGCTTCCGATTAAATCGCCTTTCGTTCCCGTGCGACGCTTAGTTTGATTATCAAGAGGTGTGCATATAATATAGTATAGCATAGTATATAGATAAATTTCAGGCCGGACTGCGATAACCAAATGTTCAAAAATATATTGACGGTTAAATGTTAAATGCGGATTGCGAATATAACCTGCATGTTTATATTAGCATCATATAGTATTAACTCCCGCTTTCATTCGCTGTCACCTTTTGCTTTCGCTCTATTTTCAGAACATATATCCTTTTCTAAAACGTAAAATGCCTCACCCAATCTCCCACCTTTGCCATATAACTGATGCGGACTAAGTATGAAATATCTGAATGATTGAAGGCATCATATGCTCTGAATGACTAAACCGGTGCCAGTTGTGATATTCACACAAGCATGTATGAACGGGGGTTTCTCACGAATCACGGGGGTGCTTCCTGTCATGTTATAGTTGTGTACCCTATGGCTTCACTAGGCATGCAGAAAAGCAGCGCATATGGGATAATACATTAAATTATTACCATCATACTCATTTCATCGTGGTTCATGGTATGCAAAGGTTCTCAATCACGGAAAACACCACCCATACCACCATGGGGAATTTTGGACCTTTTGGAAACCGCAGATGTGGTGCGTGCCTAGGTTTGTGGAGAGCTCATGTATTCTGGGGAGGGAGAGGGAAAACGATTCGAACAAAGGCGTAAAGAACCACTGTCTCAGGGCGACAGCGGGTGTTTCCATTGTCACCGCAGCGGCGTGGGTCAGAGCAGGAGGTCCGGCCAGGGCCCCGGTCGACAACGGGCGTTTCCATTATCACTGCAGCGGCGCGGGTCAGAGCAGGAGGTCCGGCCAGGGCCCCGGTGTTTCCATTGTCACTGCAGCAGCGTGGGTCAGAGCAGGAGGTCCGGCCAGGGCCCCGGTGTTTCCATTGTCACTGCAGCAGCGTGGGTCAGAGCAGGAGGTCCGGCCAGGGCCCCGGTCGACAGCGGGCGTTTCCATTATCACTGCAGCGGCGTGGGTCAGAGCAGGAGGTCCGGCCAGGGCCCCGGTCGACAGCGGGTGTTTCCATTGTCACTGCAGCAGCGTGGGTCAGAGCAGGAGGCCCGGCCAGGGCCCCGGTCGACAGCGGGCGTTTCCATTATCACTGCAGCGGCGTGGGTCAGAGCAGGAGGTCCGGCCAGGGCCCCGGTCGACAGCGGGTGTTTCCATTGTCACTGCAGCAGCGTGGGTCAGAGCAGGAGGTCCGGCCAGTGCCCCGGTCGACAGCGGGTGTTTCCATTGTCACTGCAACAGCGTGGGTCAGAGCAGGAGGTCCGGCCAGAGCCCCGGTGTTTCCATTGTCACTGCAGCAGCGCGGGTCAGAGCAGGAGGCCCGGCCTGGGCTCCGGTCGACAGCGGGTGTTTCCATTGTCGCTGCAGCGGCGCGGGTCAGAGCAGAAGGTCCGGCCTGGGCCCCGTCGACAGCGGGTGTTTCCATTGTCACTGCAGCGGCGTGGGTTAGAGCAGGAGGTCCGGCCAGGGCCCCGGTGTTTCCATTGTCGCTGCAACAGCGTGGGTCAGAGGAGGAGGTCCGGCCAGGGCCCCGGTCGACAGCGGGCGTTTCCATTATCACTGCAGCGGCGCGGGTCAGAGCAGGAGGTCCGGCCAGGGCCCCGGTGTTTTCATTGTCACTGCAGCAGCGTGGGTCAGAGCAGGAGGTCCGGCCAGGGCCCCGGTGTTTCCATTGTCACTGCAGCAGCGCGGGTCAGAGCAGGAGGTCCGGCCTGGGCTCCGGTCGACAGCGGGTGTTTCCATTGTCGCTGCAGCGGCGCGGGTCAGAGCAGAAGGTCCGGCCTGGGCCCCGTCGACAGCGGGTGTTTCCATTGTCACTGCAGCGGCGTGGGTCAGAGCAGGAGGTCCGGCCAGGGCTCCGGTGTTTCCATTGTCACTGCAACAGCGTGGGTCAGAGCAGGAGGTCCGGTCAGGGCCCCGGTCGACAGCGGGCGTTTCCATTATCACTGCAGCGGCGTGGGTCAGAGCAGGAGGTCCGGCCAGGGCCCCGGTGTTTTCATTGTCACTGCAGCAGCGTGGGTCAGAGCAGGAGGTCCGGCCAGGGCCCCGGTGTTTCCATTGTCACTGCAGCAGCGCGGGTCAGAGCAGAAGGTCCGGCCTGGGCTCCGGTCGACAGCGGGTGTTTCCATTCTCGCTGCAGCGGCGCGGGTCAGAGCAGAAGGTCCGGCCTGGGCCCCGTCGACAGCGGGTGTTTCCATTGTCACTGCAGCAGCGCGGGTCAGAGCAGGAGGTCCGGCCTGGGCTCCGGTCGACAGCGGGTGTTTCCATTATCACTGCAGCGGCGTGGGTCAGAGCAGGATGTCCGGCCAGGGCTCCGGTAGACAGCGGGTGTTTCCATTGTCACTGCAGCAGCGTGGATCAGAGCAGGAGGTCCGGCCAGTTCCCCGTCGACAGCGGGTGTTTCCATTGTCACTGCAGCAGCGTGGGTCAGAGCAGGAGGTCCGGCCAGGGCCCCGGTCGACAGCGGGCGTTTCCATTATTATTGCAGCGGCGCGGGTCAGAGCAGGAGGTCCGGCCAGGGCCCCGGTAGACAGCGGGCGTTTCCATTATCACTGCAGCAGCGTGGGTCAGAGCAGGAGGTCCGGCCAGGGCCCCGGTGTTTCCATTATCACTGCACAGCGTGGGTCAGAGCAGGAGGTCCGGCCAGGGCCCCGGTAGACAGCGGGCGTTTCCATTATCACTGCAGCGGCGCGGGTCAGAGCAGGAGGTCCGGCCAGGGCCCCGGTGTTTCCATTGTCACTGCAGCAGCGTGGGTCAGAGCAGGAGGTCCGGCCAGGGCCCCGGTGTTTCCATTGTCACTGCAGCAGTGTGGGTCAGAGCAGGAGGTCCGGCCAGGGCCCCGGTCGACAGCGGGCGTTTCCATTGTCACCGCAGCGGCGTGGGTCAGAGCAGGAGGTCCGGCCAGGGCCCCGGTGTTTCCATTGTCACTGCAGCAGCGCGGGTCAGAGCAGAAGGTCCGGCCTGGGCTCCGGTGTTTCCATTGTCACTGCAGCAGCGCGGGTCAGAGCAGAAGGTCCGGCCTGGGCTCCGGTCGACAGCGGGTGTTTCCATTGTCGCTGCAGCGGCGCGGGTCAAAACAGAAGGTCCGGCCTGGGCCCCGTCGACAGCGGGTGTTTCCATTGTCACTGCAGCAGCGCGGGTCAGAGCAGGAGGTCCGGCCTGGGCTCCGGTCCACAGCGGGTGTTTCCATTGTCGCTGCAGCAGCGTGGGTCAGAGCAGGAGGTCCGGCCAGGGCCCCGGTCGACAGCGGGTGTTTCCATTATCACTGCAGCGGCGTGGGTCAGAGCAGGAGGTCCGGCCAGGGCCCCGGTCGACAGCGGGTGTTTCCATTATCACTGCAGCGGCGTGGGTCAGAGCAGGATGTCCGGCCAGGGCTCCGGTAGACAGCGGGTGTTTCCATTGTCACTACAGCAGCGTGGATCAGAGCAGGAGGTCCGGCCAGTGCCCCGTCGACAGCGGGTGTTTCCATTGTCACTGCAGCAGCGTGGGTCAGAGCAGGAGAGTCCGGCCAGGGCCCCGGTGTTTCCATTATCACTGCACAGCGTGGGTCAGAGCAGGAGGTCCGGCCAGGGCCCCGGTCGACAGCGGGCGTTTCCATTATCACTGCAGCGGCGCGGGTCAGAGCAGGAGGTCCGGCCAGGGCCCCGGTGTTTCCATTGTCACTGCAGCAGCGTGGGTCAGAGCAGGAGGTCCGGCCAGGGCCCCGGTCGACAGCGGGCGTTTCCATTGTCACCGCAGCGGCGTGGGTCAGAGCAGGAGGTCCGGCCAGGGTCCCGGTCGACAGCGGGTGTTTCCATAGTCACTGCAGCGGCGCGGGTCAGAGCAGGCATCCCTGCGGGCGACTGCCACACTGAGCGAACTTCGGCGCCCGAGGCGACGCCACTCGGATCCGATGGGTAAACAGGGGAGCGCCAGAATGAGATGGCGCGCCGGCGGACGGCCTCCTCGCGACACAATCAGTGCGCGCCGCCGGCCGCCACATTCGATCTCGCCACAGACAGCGCTGGTGGGTTGGTCTGAGCAGGCACGGCTCAGCATCTCGGTGGACGTGGGCTGCACTGAGCTGCTGGGGTGGGCTCATCCTGCGGACTCACGATAAGGTGGCTGCCCTTTGATCGCCCACCGCTGCCTGGCTGGGTGCTCTTGCCGTTGAACGTGCTCGGCGACGTCTGAACTAGGGGAACGTCGTTTCTGAGAGTTTAGGTAGCCGGTGAGATAATTACGGAGCGGCATTCGTGTACCAAACGATCATTGCTTCTAAACAAAACCAGCAAATGCAGATATGATGTTGGGCGTCGCCGGCGCCGGTGACGGGCGACGCGTACCCTGCAGCAAGCTTCGTGAAATTTAGCATTACGCCTATGATGTTACATCCCAAAAATTGGCGTGAGGCCCCCCCCCACCCCACCTATTCAAGACCCGTGATGACGGCCGTGATGTCGTGGTCACGGTCTTGACGGCGGTTCGTCTTCTGGCGCTAATATGCTGCTGATGTTACTGCGGTATTACACGACTGACGTGAAATTGGTCTTTTCATTGCACTTCTAACGCAGTGACCATGAACCAAGGGATGCCCTGTTCGGACCGTGTGAGAAATTGCACAAAAAAGCAGAACCAACAATATAATAGGTATCAAATTGCATGTGAGAGGTGTGTTGTTCCAGCCGCTCCATCAGACATGCTTTGCGGAGTAAATTAATGTGTGACTTTGTGTCATTGTGATAGCTTTAATCCACACCTAGTATTCACAAGCTTCCAGTCCGAGCCTCCGTTCAGCCTGAACCTCCTTCCAATCCGAGCCTCCGTTCAGCCTGAACCTCCTTCCAGTCCGAGCCTCCTTCCAGCCCGATCCTCCTTGCCGTCCAGGATACAGCTGCGGTAAAGGCAGTCTCGTCACAGTCAGTTGTGGGTCGTCGGCGACATTGTTCTCCCGTGGAGCATTAGGGCCGCATGTGGTGTCATGCGAAGACAAAAAGCAAGAAGGCCTGGGCTATGTATAATTGTACTGGCGGAATTGTGGCTCACTGTAAGTTGGGAGGTACGCGAAACTTTGCATGACGTGATTTATGGAATTATCAAATTTATATTGATACCTTCCCACAATTCCTGGGGAGTGATTTTTAGAGACACGCGGGACCATGAAGGTCATTTGCGCCGCAATTCCCACAATTCCCAAAACAACACGCATATGAATTGAATTATGTACTCTATGTTGGAGAATGGGGCAACTTCACTGTGCTTAGCATGCCATTTCTCCGCACTTTCCGAAACAGAGTTTTAAGTGTTCCATACAAATGGCGGTAATGTCGGGTGTGTAACATTGCGTAGGGATGAATGCACAGACCGATATCGAGTTCATAAGTTATTTGCAATTACAAGTTAAACATAGGAATGGTATTTCAACATGATGTACGAATGTTGGTCCCAATGTATGTTTTGTGATAGTTTGGGCTTGGTTGGTTCATGGTAAAAATATGGCTATTACCGGTGATAGCAGCAGATGGGTGCAGTATGCACACATATGTGCATGTATGTACATGGTGCAGGTACATGTATGATAGTAGGTCGCATACATGGTGCAGTGCCAAAAATAACTAGTGAACCGCGATGCCTTTCTGGAGATGGAGACACGGGAGGGGGAGGGTGCCCAGTGTCCATCGCACAGAGGTAATGTGGCCCTCAAATTACGTACCGATTTATTGCGGGGTCATTTTACCTGAAAAGCGCTGCATGAAATACTTTAAATTTCAGTGGTTCAGGATGCATAGTAACTATGCATATCAAACTAAATTATTATTTGGTATTGGCACTTTAAGCGCAGCCAGAAGTTTTGTTCTTGTCGTGTTTTCTGCAGCGTAAAAAATAAAGGTCGTTTGTCTTGCCACTTGTCGTTGAGCCGCTATGCTAAACGATTATGGGTCCTGTGTCTACCCACCAGCCACTCACCAGCGGTCTGTAAGTTATGCTCACTGACGCGCGCACGACAGGCCTTTGGCACTGCAGCACCACTGAATCGGCTCGGGTCGCTGACATTGCCGGCGGGCGTCTGAGCAATGCTCTGACGTCACTGCTGGCCTCGGCCACTCAAACGATCCTCTCTCGCTTTCTCGAACAAACATTACAGGTGCATGACAAGTACCCGAAGTATTGTAGGAACATTGTTAAACCCCAACACTAGAAGCTCCGGCTCTGTCCATAATGTCCATTGTCAAAACATAATTCAGGTGAGTTGTGTTCGAAGTTATTGAACTTAAAGGTGGTGGTGTGACCGATGCAGATCGAGTTGAGACGGGTCTCTCAGTCGTCAATAGGTTAGCGTGACTCGTGGACATTGTTTGTGATTGTGTCAACAGTCATATCTGTATAATGCTATATGTATATATATATATATATATATATATATATATATATATATATAGCGTCTTGTTCTGTGTACATGTCTATATCAATAAGCACATGTGAATACCTACGACATGCATATATATCGTCGACAGATATATATGCATGTGCCGGGACGGGGGAGAGGGCGAGGGAGAAAGGGTATGTGCAAGACAAATGAAGGTCAAATGCATTCAGACAATATGCGTTCAGACAATGCATTCAGACAAATGCAAGGCAATAATATCATGGGTCGATCGGACTCTCGAGCGGCGCCATGTGCATTCAGTGAGGGAGGATCACCCATCCATTCACGCGGGAATGCTACAAATAAACGGAGAACTATAATTACGCATTGGATTTCCTCCGCAAACACACCCATAGTGCTTCAATTCTTGATGATTGCATTGTCCGTACTAGGCAGAAGGGTAATAAAGGCGCCGCCTGTCAAGATAACCCAACATTTGGAGAGTAATTTCCTTGTGCTGAAGCTGCAGGCTATGTCATTCTATGTAATCACTAACACTATGCCGTGTGCTCTATGAGCTGATCAATTTCTTCACAACGAATATAGTGTGGCCACGGATAATAGTAAACGGATCGGAAACTCTCGGGCGGCACCTTGATGTTTGCGACCACCGACCGATACTAGCGACATCTATGGGACGAACGGAGAACTAAACCTGGCTAGGAGATGGGAAGGACACCCCATCGAAAAAAGTTTGACAGGATGGGGAAATATAGCTGTATCGGCCTTCTACCACGCGTCGTTTGAAGAAAAAAAAACTGCGCCTTCGGCGCCAGCCGGGGACGCATTCTCCAGTAGCCACCATCCCTTGAGCCGCCGTATAGAACCATGAAGTTCGTGACCACCTAACCTGTGCCGACTAACTGAGGGAAGCGGAGTGTCAGGAGAACCGGCAGAAAACGAGGGAGAGCACCTGCCTCCCTCCCCCTCCAACCGTATATGCCTGGGACTCGTCTGGGGAAGGCCAATTCCATTCCGATGCCCCCCCCCCCCCCCCCCAGGGCTGCTGATTGGCCCTGGCAGTCACATTTTCCCCTGAGGTATCTTCTTTGCCAAACGAGGGGGCCCTTAGCAGGCATAGGAGCACATGATGCACATTGATTGGCCGAGGGGCCCCGGGACAGCCATTGGAGCCCTCTGAGGAACTGTCAGGGGCCCCCTGCATGACCCCCTTGCAGTTGTTACGTCTCCCATGTTAACCCTCGCCCGGCCGTGTGGGTGGATAGATACCTACCCCCCGTGACGTTTCGTACCATAGCCAAAAAACGGTTCACACTAGAGCTCTGACATTTAGAGTACCTGATGCTACATCAATTGGACACATGCTCCAAAATTATCAGGTCAAGGTATCGTCAGGACAGTGACCTACAACGCTTTTAGTGGCAGCATGTCAGACCAAACTGCGGAAAATATCACTTATTGTGACAATAAGTGACATTTAGTGTGACAGTGGCAATTCACGATCGATTAATATATTGCATATCGTTCTCAATAACCTTTGCACACTTTGAAGCATACCTGACCATCATGACCTTAACAAGGTCATCGTAGGTCACCAACCAACTTTGCCTGAAAATAGTCTTTGACCTTTGAAATCACATGACAAATTTCTCGCAAAAGCTATAAAATGGTTAGTACCATGCGTTGGATACATCTTTTGTATGGCGAATGTCAGGTGCAGGTCATCCTAGGTCAGTGACCTATACAGTACCGATAGCATGTGTGATAATATGGTAAACTAGTTTCATTTGTCTCTGGTTTATCAAATTTTGAACTGTCACCTCAGATCATCATAGGTCAAGGAATAAATTTATCTACACATCAGTTTTGGCCGTGCAATGGAATAATAATTGTGCACTATAGTTATGGAAGTCTTAGTGCCTGCGCTACAAATTTGTTTTTTGTTTCACCTGATATGACTTCTATGTTGACCTCGGATCGAAAAAAGGACTGAACCGATTCCTTCTTAGAATCGCCCAATCTATCTGATGTCGTTATGTATATGGGGAGGGGTAGGTACCCCTCCCCGGCCGGGCGAAGTTGGCGCGGAGCATCGGTCGTGCGAGGGTTATGGTCGTCGGCGGCGGGCTGCTAGTGGGTGAGGCAGCTAGATTAGGGGCCGCGACCCATCGGAATAACGACGCCATGCGAATACTGGTTTGCAAATGTTCATTTTTGGGTACCCATAATGCGATATTATTGGGAATGATTTCAATTAATAAAAACAAGCTATTAACCCATCTCCATAAAACAACTCAGAGAAGTTTTATAATATTATATTCTTCTGAAATATGTAACGACGGCAACCCGATGAGAACCGAATCAGACAATCTCGGTAAACGCAAATGAGGCGAGAGATGAATGATCTGTTGAAGAACATCCGATCATTTTTTGGTGTAACACGATACTTTATGCCACCGACGAAAAAGCAGCGATACCGTACACGCATACATGGGCAGATTAAGCAGCCACCAGCCTCTAAAAGTCCCCGTCAAAGCTTTCAGAAGCGCCCGCACCAGCTGGTTGAGTCGCACCTTTGTATGTGCTTATATTATGCATGTACTTCCGTAATAGACCGCTTTAAGAACAGAAAACATAACAGCTCGAAATATTTCCCACCTGGAGTCCAATGGGGCCCTCCAGGCGACCGCCCCGAGAGGCAGAAATATATACGAGGACAAGTTTAAATGCATCTAATAGCTTGTGTGGAAAGTGCCCTTGAGACCTGAAGACGTCCACTCTCAGGGTTAGCAAGGACCTTGAAGACAAGAGAGGATCCGCCCGAGAGCTGGAATGCGTATATATAACTCGAACGAGCAGCCTCAGGTGGAAATGGCCCCTAACAACTGAGGAATAAACAGGGCACGTGACGGTCTGAGAAGGCTGAGATGCTCGTTTGGTTTGAAAAGGCCCGTGAGGGATGAACAGGACCCTGAGAGCTGAAGAGGACTAGTGAGGGCCCATCTCAGATCTGAAATTCCCCAAGTTGAGAGCTATACAGGACTATTGAGAACTGTGATGGGCCCCTTCAAGCAGGAGAGGACCCTGAATGATTCAGAGGACCTAATGAGAGTCAGAGAGGGCTGGACTAGGAATTCTTCTGATGTTGAGACCGGCCCCTAATGGATGACCCAAGTCCCCCCGAGAGCTAAAAATTTCCCTGCTGAGATGAGGAATACCGGGCTGGCAATTGAGGTGAGGAATATCGGGGGCCAGTCTCAGAGCTGGAATCTTCTTGAAATCACAAGAGCTGTTCATATCTAGGAAGGGTCCCTAGCAGCTTCAGAGGGCCCTTAATGACTAACAGAGCTCCCTGAAAGCTAAGCCTTAGGTCATTGGACTCGGCAGGAGCCATTGGACTCGGCAGGGGGCGAGTACCTCTTCACCCCCTTGGAAATGCCACTACTGTGTAACAGCCCCCTCCATGGGCCTCTCCAAGGGCCCGGGGTCCTCTCCGTCAAGACAGGGCCCCTCCGTAATGATCCAGAGCCTCCTCTGTCAGGCCGGAGGCCCTATTTCAACAGCTTGGGTTCCTCCATCAGGTCAGGGGCCTTGTACGGCTTGGGCTCCATTCGTCGGCCAAAGGGCCTTTTCTGACAGCCAAAGGTCCTCTTCGCCAACTAGAACCCCCTTCATAATTTCATGGGCCTTCTTTGACGACCCAGGGTCTTTTCCGACAAGCCGGAGGGCCCTCTTCAAACGCTTGGACTCTGTCATTCAGGTCAGGGATCCTTTCTCGGCTTGGGCTCCACCGACAGCCCGGCCCGGCCGAGTCAGAAGCTCAATCTACGAAAAGCTTGAAATACGGCAAAGCTTGCACTCTCCAAGCGAGCATTTGTAAGAAAAACGCTATTTTTTATTTGCGATATGTCAAGCAAAAATATGGTCCTTCCATCCTATCAATAAAACATAAAAATTTCACGGGCATCGTGATCACCGAAGGTCACATGACCTGAGGTCATGGGATAACTTTTAATCATTTATCACATATAAAATATGGTCGGAATTGGATTCCTTTGACCTTTGCGAATAAAAAAATGTCTATGATATTTATATTTTGAATGATATTCAACATAGTTATCGGCCACCGAACATAACCATGCAGAATGACCTTCCAGAATTTCCCCAGGATATAACTCCTGAACCGTTGAGCTGATCGAAGTAAAATTTGCACAGGTGGATTCAGGGCATTGGATAACCCCATATAACAATTTTGGTCCATATCTGAGAGATGAGGGTGCCGTGGAATGCTAAGTAAGAGATGGAAGAGATGGAATGCAAAATTATGCGGAGGCATTTGCAACAGGAAATGGTAGTTTTCCTACCTACATGACATACAAGCATATGATATATCATATATATAATATGATAGCATGTGCTATGATATGATGGACCAGATTGCATAAAATAATGAAAAATATGCAAATAAATGTATCATGAGCACGTGCATAAAACAGGTGATGAAAGGTTGTATGTTACATGGCAAAAATGCACATATATAATTCCTTACAAACCAAATCAACACAGACAGAAAGAAACATATAGTGTGTGCAAGGATAGCAATAGCATTTAACATTTGTACCCCACAATTACTTTTATTTCTAAATCATTATGACAAACCTGCATGACTTTGAATACATTGCACATATCACCAACCCAAAACCTTGGTAACCTTTCAAAATATTTAGCCATGTACCTTAGGTAAAGATTGCAATATCTTGTGTCAGACAATTCCTCCTTCAGACTGCTCCTCAGCCTCAAATCGGACATCCTCCAGCCGAAACCCTTAGTTTCAGAGCTGCATATGAAGGTGAAAATGGGAACATTTACGGCGCCCCCTTTGACAAATGCTGCAAGCCAAACAAAAGCTCAAACAGACTAAATACCACTGATTCAGATTTTCTCATGATTTAGAGTAAATAACTGGGCAATGCAATGGAAAATTACATGCTTCACTTGATCCAAAACGCATAAGTTACTTCCAAAAACATACACAACGCGCCATACACGTAGTACACCACGCCATGCGTTTAAATGTCCCCTGAAACAAAGAAATGGAGGCATAGATGTTTTTAATTAATTCCTTACCGTCACAGGGCTTCATGCAGCAGGATCACGCTTCCCTAGATCCTCCAAAAAGCGGAAATTGGATGAAACTAAACGACGCGTTACTCTACAACGTGGGAATGTACCGCTGGAATCAAACAATATCCTATCCAGGATTAGCTTCGGCCTCCCACCGCTAGGTGGCAATAGCCCGTCCTTGGTCGCCGATTCCGGGGAGTTTCCTGTCCGTCTTCTATTATCCGTGGTGTGGTGTAGTGTACGATTCGAATACGCCCACCCATGGGTGTAGCCACGGTTTTGAAATTGTGGGGGTGGGGGACAAACCAGGGAGGCGTGAAGTTTGGGGAGGATAGAGAGGTGAACCCTCAACGGACCAAAATAAGTCCTCAGATTTCAGCCACTTAATTTTCAAGGCCCGGTTGATTTACCGTTGTTAAATCTGATATTTTGTGGACAAAACACTCCGCCAATATTAACAGGTTTCACTGCTTATCACTGCCTGTGAACCTTCATATCGTATGTGTTCGGCCCGATTTCGCAATCACCATAGAGCAATGCTGTAATTACGTTTAAACTTTGTCCTCTTGTAACAGGAAAGCAGAAAATATTGGACGATGGTTTTGTTGTAGTACATGTGAACTTACACTATCATTTCCTCTGCGTTTCTGTTCTACGGGAATACATTTCGATGCAATAACAACCAGGGGCGGATACAGTGGTGGCATTGAGGGCATGTGCATGGAAGGTGTGTACCTCCATCCTGGAAAAGGTGTCCCTTCGAGAGGGTTCAAGTGTACCACCTCAAATTTGTCAGCTAGAGGCGCCCTTCTGAGAGGAATAGGCACCGCTTGGAAGGAAAGGCACCACTCCGGGAAGGCCCGAGTGCGCTCTCTCGAATTGTTCAACCAGAGACGCTCCTCAAAGTACTTTCGCAGTGGTGCCCCTCCGAAGAAATGGCGTCCCTCCAGACAAGTGCCTCCATGACAATTCCTGGATCCACCCCTGATTATAACATAGCTCTCTCGCGGTTTTGCACTTCGACTGGTTATGCAATCTTGCGCATTTACGCGTGGTTTCCATTGCAAATTGTGCAACCTCTGTTCAACCACTAAGAACCATTAAATGTTTTTCATGTCCGAGCCAACAATGTGGTGGTGTAGATTAAAAGCCAGCAATGAGAGCGCCGTCCGAACAGGTTATGACTGATTCCTTGGGAGAGCTATTAGTCAAATAGGATATGGGTGCCTGCTATCACAATGGCTACATACAATAGAGATTTGCTCCTTCGAGTACATTATTATACTCGATTATTATACACACACCGCACCTTCGACACCTACGAAATTATTGCGATTTCTCAATTTTCTGATACCGTACGGCAAGCCGTGTCGAATGACACCCACTTGATGCAAATGGAAGACACAGCGATGAAACAAATTTACTTGAGGTTTGACTGGACATGTCCCGGTTCGAAATGTTACTCGAGGGTTGACCACGGGCTATCGCTTGATATCAAATTTGCTAGCTTTGGGAGAAAACGACGAAACGCCAGGCGACCGAAGAAATGACTTCGACCTTTCACCTTGTAAATCAAGTTAATTCCAGAACAATCTGCTAGAGTGCCTTACGGCACGTCGAATGACACCCACTTTATGGAAATTGAAGCCATAGCGACGAAGCGCGATGACCTAGAACAAGTGTAAACTTACCTTTGACCTTGAGGTTTGACTTTGACATTACCGAGTTGAAATGTTACTCGAGGTTCACCACGGGCTATTGTTTGATACCAAATGTGGGTAGGTTTGGGTTATAAAAAAAACAATGCGAGGCGATCGAAGACATCGGCTCGATCTTGACCTTTGAAATTAGATAGATTTCTTGACTTTCTAATACGGCTCAACGATCCACGTCGAATGACACCCACTTGATGCAAATTGAACCCATGGCGGTAAATCACGAGGACTTCGAAAAATTCAAACTGACCTCTTAACTTTGAGGTTTGACCTTGACATGTCCCGGTTTCAAAATTTTACTCGAGGGGTCATTGCAGGCAATCGCTTGATAGTGAATCTGGGTAGGCTTGGCCGAAAACGGAAAAATGCGAGGCGACCGAAGAAATGATCTTGACCTTTCACCGTGAAAATTACTTCCAGTTTTCAAATTTCTGATACCGCACAACAAGCGACGTCGGATGACGCCCATTTTCTACAAATTGAAGCAATACCAACGAAGCATATATTTGTCTGTCGACCGGTGAGGGTTATCAAAGAGGGCTATTTGACCTGAACATACGGCTTGAATTGAACTAAGTTGAAGTTTCGAATATCAAGCAGATGTACACATTTTATTCGAATACTTCTGTTGAAGGAACTCGATGTATCTGTGTACGCATGCATATATATATATATATATATATATATATATATATATATATATATATATATATATATATATGTGGTGTGTGTGTGTGTGTGTGTGTGTGTGTGTGTGTGTGCTGTGATGTACCCACATGGTACCCCAACCCACATCGTAAACTTTTGCATTAAAAAGTTTCTTGACTCTAAGTTCAGTGGGAAAACTCTCATACCTACAGTTCCAAAGCTGCCAAAGTACTTTTTTATTTCTTTTTTTTGCACAGCAGTCTGATAATCTAAAGTCTGAACTTATTCCATTACTTTCGAACTTTTACCTTTGCATGGACCCCAAGATCATCTTGGTGAATTCTTTCACAATAGGCTCGTTTTTTCGATATAAGGACAGGATTCTTAAATGTTGTTTATCCTCAGTAGTACATCGCTTCAGTTGTGCCTCGTGTGAGGCATCGTACGTGGGGTCTACCCTGGGTAGTCTATACTGTAGGGTACGGCAGCATTTAGGGCGATCAGACCGCACTTAGTGTGTTCTCTGCAACCCCGACCCGTCACCAGTCAGGGAACGCTCATTTGCGTGTGATACACACTTCTCCATTGACGACTTTTCAATCTTGTCCCGTTGTAATTCGATTCTCGACCTCCGTATTATGGAGTCTTTGTACATACATAAACAGCGCCCCAGCCTAAATTATATGGCATCATCTTTTCCGCTAAAAGTCGTACAATACGTTTTAGCTGGCGGGAGGGATTGATAAATGAAATCGATCGTGCGTCGTCTTGTACCCGTGTGTTTTTAGTCGCTGCATGAATGATGTGAAACTCTGTGTTTTCGTATCGCCATTGTTTTCGTGGGGGCTTTAGGGCGCATCGACCATGTTGATCATATAGCCATTGTTTCCAGATGGGGGGGGGGGGCACCGTCCCTTCAGCGGCCATAGGGCCACTAAAATTTCTGACGTCACCTATTAGACATTTCCTGCGCATATGCGCGTCAGAATTCAAAACCCAAAAGCGGTCTTTCAAAGCGTCGGTACGGCCTGGGTAAGGCCGTCATAAGCATGTCTCTAGAACTACAGTTACATATGTTCTGCGATATATTATAGGTTCTCCAGACTTTTTGCTACTCAGGAAGAATGGCTTTCTGCTCTGGTGCTACGTGCAGTTTATCTTTTATGAACAAGCCTAGCATTTCGTGTTTTAGCTTTCCGAAAGATGCAGAAAGTGGAGTGGGTGCACCGGTGAACGAGAAGGTACCTACCTACCTAGATACGTACGGGTGGGTATCTAGGCATCGAATTACCTAGGTCTAGGTAATTCGATGAACATCACAACTGCTTGCATCTGCTCCAACCATTTTGAGGAAGGCGACATGACCCATCAGGCTTCCTGAAGCCGTTCATGGATTTCAAGGACAAGCTGTTCCTACCTGATAATTATATTCCACTCATGAACATTCCATCAAGATGAGCAAAATCCATTGATTCTATACAATTCAAATTCTGTGACTTCCTCTCGCAACCTAGCTCAGGCTATTTGTAGCCATGTCAAACATTTTAAGCTGGTAATAGGCTAATTAGCATTTAACTGCCTGTATTTTCTCTGCACACTTAGGTATGCAGACAGAGGTTAAGTAGGTACCTACTGTGGGCTTCCATATCTCAGACTGAGGTTAAGTAGGTACCTACTGTGGGCTTCCATATCTCAGACTGAGGTTAAGTAGGTACCTACTGTGGGCTTCCATATCTCAGACTGAGGTTAAGTAGGTACCTACTGTGGGCTTCCATATCTCAGGGGCAGCAACTTGCAACTGAAAGGCAGTGGGGTTTGGTCCGCCTGCTGATCATGTGGAATCCTCTGCAATAACTGATGTGAGATGTTGTGACATTAGATGAGCCTGGTAGTTGTGAATGCTTCGTTAAATAGCCAATAATTTGTAGGTACATGGGTATTATGTGGTTCATAAAGCTCTTAACGTGTTAAGGTTTACTAAGAGCCACAGGGGCCATCTGAGTTAAACCTATCTGGGAAATATACTAGAAAAGTACATTGAAAAGATACCCAGTCTTGTAGGTAAAAAATGTGACCGATGAAATGCCAGTTGGTTCATCAGTAGTAAGGTAAAGTCATTTGGATTGAGGTTATGCGGGTCATGGCCCAAAGTAATTATGTTATAATAGTGTTTTTTTTTGTTTGGTGTGAGATGTTGATATGAGAGCTGTAAGATGTTGATACGAGTGCTGTAAGATGTCGAAATTTGCCATGGACACAATGTCACTTAACCTAACTTATAAGTTCTTCAAGAACATTTTTGATTTAACAACATACTCATACATGTACCCATTTACTCTGATTTGAGAGACCTAATTTAGCATAGCTATTTGAGCAATAATGATACAAAATACCTACATTTATCAACTGATATTGTATCACAGAGAACATCACAGGTAATCTTTTTACCTAAAATTGTGCTCAATGATCTTCATGCATCACAATCCGCAATGGTGGGTATGAGCAAATTATCAACAAGATACTGCTAGAAGTTAGTTATGAAGACATCATGGAGACTCAACACGAAGCACCATGTCGATACTTTGTTGGGAGGGATGCTGATTCAGTGTTCAGGAGGTGGTATATTCCACCTTACATGCTGACTGATCTATTGGGTAAATTTGTTTTTTTAAGGTAATAGTTGATATTTTCAAAAATAAAGTTTTCAATGCAGCATTTATCACCATGATTGTGATAATGTCCCGCCTACATTTCCTCTGCAAATACTTTCTTTTCATTCGGCAAGAAAGCTATCCCCCCCCCACCCAAAAAAAAACAACTTTAAATTTTGTGATGTAGCATACAAAATGATGTTTTAAAAATGCAACATAACCTAGTCTAACCTCTCTTTCAAGAAAGGTTTCCAAAAACAAGTTCGAAAAATGTCAACCATTTTTTCTTCAAAGTTTTCTAAATGAAACAAAAAAATCGTTTTTTGTTTAAGCAACAAAACCTAACCTAACAGAGAATAACCTATTTCTGCTTGCTTTCTGGATATAAAATGTGTGCAAACTTGTCTTGTGAGTACATTCATGTGCAATAGTACCATATATTGTCCGTCTGTCTTCGGTGCGTTTATGACATTGTGCATTCAAGCACTGGCTGAATGTTACTTCTTATTCACTGTACATATCATCTATGCACCCTTAGGATACTTTATATATAAGTTGTGTCAGTACCACAGTCATACAATCATAACCTGTAAGCCACCTGTGATTTCACTGAAATGTTTCTGAGCAGAACCAGAATCAGATCTGAACTGGTTGCTAGCAAAGCAGTTTCAACTACCCTGATATGTACTTCAGAATGCAATGCTCATCTATTTCAGATTCAGGACCTGGACCAACTGGACGCTGCCAAGGAGGAAGCGGATGTTCATCAGGCTACCAAGCCTCAACCCTACTGTCTCCTGTGCTGCTCAACCTGGAGGATCCTGCTACCGAGCAGCCGGCAACACATTCGGTCAGGGTAATGACGGTCCGGGACCCCAACGATGAGGTGGGGATCGAGCTGTAGGCGTTGGCTTTCGTGGTGGGGTTTGTGGCCTTCAAATTCAGGGCCATCGATCCCACGCTGGGCCAGGCAACCAGCAGCGCACAGCCCAGCTCTGTGTCTGACAGCTGGTTGCGCGTAGTGAGCTCCGAGGTCACGTGATGCCCTCGGGGCGCTGGATGGGGATGGCGCAGGGCTTCGAGCTGACGTTCAGCCTGCTGATGGGCCACACGACGGATGACCAGCCCGGCATCGTCAAGCGGCTGATGGCGGAGCTGCAGGCCAAGGAGCCCCCGCTGAACAGGTCGGAAGTCTCCACATCCGTATTCGCTGACACAACCCCGCCAAGATGGAGGCTGTTGTCCAGCTGCGCAGCCAGAAGCAGCCGCGTCAGCACTGACGGAGCTGCATGCAGGGCTCCAGAACTCCGCTGATCGGGGGGGGGGGGTATTTCCCCCACTTCTTAATTTTGTTACTTCTCTCTTCTTAACGTGTTTAGAGTTTGTGTCTGTTTGTTTGTCGTCACACTAAACTTTAGTTCCGATCGTGGGCACGAACGGGGATAAGGGTTTGAACACGAAACGTACCGTGCGAAAAGTCTCCAGGGCGACCACGGCAATGCCGAAAATGGATCGAATTAACTGGGGCAGTGGCCTGGTGCGTTCAGCCAGTTCCGGCTGCCAGTGCTGCAACTGTGACTCGGCCTGTCTCCGTGGCGCCAGACATCGAGACCCGACGTTGGCAGTGTGCCTTTTGTCGCGGATGTTCGGGTGGCCATGTGTCTCTGAGTGGTGGGGTGATGAGCAGTGGTTAGGCTGGGTCGGCCTGTACAGTGCGATACCCGGTCGAATGCAGTGCGACAGCGACAATCGGAGGACGGACGGACCAGTCAGCCTGCAGTCGTAAACCGTGTGTATGGCGATAGGCATGACGTCGGTGGACTTGCGCTCAACGTCGTGGTGCCACAATGAACATGCAGTAGTCGTTACCAAGGATGGTAAAGGCAATGGAGGAAAACAGAGCACGTGGCCACAAAGTGGTGGCGGTGCTCGTGCGGCGCCATGGTCTGGGACTTATTGTCGCTGCTCGGTTCCGGCTGTTGGTGCTGGAACTGCGACCTGACCTGTCGTCGAGTCACCGATACCTGGCGTTGGCAATGCATCGACATCGATGGACGGCAGATGAATTGGATTGGACGGCGAGGAAGATTTGGTTGATTCAAAACACTGCCTTCATTAATTTTGGTTTGCTCGTGATCGTGATATAGCTGTGTCTGTAGGTTCTGTGTGTTTCGCCAGTCTTTCAGGTTGTGTTTTGAAGCCCTGCTTATTCAGACGTGATGTTCCAGACATGCAATTTGGGCGCGTCGTTAAACTGCACCTTCCGAATGACGCTGACGCCGCGATGTATGTGGGATGTCCCAGGGGGATGGTGTGTTTCTCCATCCCTGAGTAGATGCTATGGCTGGGAGCGGTATATATATATATATATATATATATATATATATATATATATATATATATATATATATATATATATATATATATATATATATATATATATATATATATATATATATATATATATATATTAGGGTGCATCAAAAAATTAAAATTGCGATAAGCATATTACTTGACCCGTTATTTTGTTCCATTTGATGTAGGAATAACAAAATATCACGCTTTTTGAGATTGAAATACAATTAGATGTGCCTCCGCACCACCGAAAACTAAAAAAAATGGCAAATGCAAGCCCGAGCAGATCCATATGATTTTTCATTTTTTCCTGATAATTTGATGCACCCTCCGTACGCAAGCGTGTCATTTCCATCCGCGGGAATAATAATCCCAAACAATGTGTGTGAAGTAATACACTAAAAATCTGCTCTGCGTTCATTGTGCCCCAATTGTGTCTTCCAGGACATCAGCATGAGCGCTCCTGCTGCTGACTCATCCCCCGGACCTAAGGCGACGCGCTCAATAACACGCGTCTTTGGACTTCCTGGAGGCCTTGTAACAGCATGGGACGCGGAACTGCCCCAGATCCGCCTTCCCAACAGCCTGCAGGTGCTGCGCTGCATGCTGCACTTCTTGGAAAAGGCAGCGAAAGAGAAGCGACCTGGCGCCACATCCGCTCCCACACGCTTCGCATCGGATCAGCACGTCGTTGATATGATCGTGCCGCTCTACGCCAAGGGTGGCATCTCTATGGTGAGCCGAGAGCGAGCAGCCACCAAGATCCTCCACCTGATGGATGAAAACAAGAAGCTGCGCGCCATCAACATCAAGCGGCGTGAGACTGCAGCCACCCAGCTGCGCGTACAACAATCGGAGGAGGCACTGCACCGCACGTTCGTCCTCTGGCCGCCTAACCCCTGGCCGTTGATCAAGAAGGAGGCTGACTGCGCATTCATCCGATCAATGATGACCGATCGGCTGGCGACGATGGGAGGCCTTGACCAGGTGACAGCTTGGCGGGAAGCGCGTCGCCAGGAACGCGCGGATGCTGCTCTTGCGCGACAGGAACGTGCTGCCTTACAGCAGGAGCAGTCGAGCGCCACTGCAGTACTAGACGATGTCACCGATGACGAGGCTGACGTGCCGCTCGTTGCTGATCCTGACGACGACACTCCCTCGTGCAGCCACTGGACACCAGACGTTGGTACCCGCTCTGCACGCAAGCGGCCAGCTGGCACTCAACTCTTCATGCCTACAGACATCCTCAGCAACCCTGACGTCGTGTCCCTGGCTGCACGACTCAAGATGACACCAACACAGCAAGCTGCGTACACACAAGGGCTCATCAACGCTGCTGGTGGTGATGTCGCGATGATCGCAGGCTCGTACGCCACTGCAGACCGCGCGCGGCGACACGTCGTTGAGGAAGTCGCTGTGAATCTACGAGAAACGTGGGAGGCGCCTCAACTCTGCACGCTACACTGGGATAGCAAGCTGTTGCCGACCCTGAGCAACCACCGCCAACTGGAGGAGCGTCTCGCTGTTGTTGTCGGCGACTCAAAGAGAGTGAAGCTGCTGGGCGTCCCTGCCTACACCAAGGCCGCTGACGAGGCAAGTGGTGCCGTTGTGGCACGCTGCACAGCTGACCTGCTGCAGAAGTGGAAGTGCAGCGACAACGTCGTTGCAATGGCGTTCGACACAACGGCTGCCAACACCGGGCACCTCACCGCAGCGTGTGTGGCAATTCAGGACAAACTCCAGCAAGCTCTTCTGTGGTTGGGCTGCCGGCACCACGTGGGTGAAGTCGTACTTGGCCACGTGTTCGACGCACTAAAGTTCGAGGCTTCGGAAGTCACCGGACATCGCTATGTTCGTTCGATTCCGCAAGCACTTTGACCTGGTGAACCGCACAACCCTGCTGACGTTCTCGGAACCAGCAGAGCCCGAAGCTCGCGCTGTGCTGGAACGACTGCGAGTTGCAGCAGTGACCGCCGCCGATGCGCAGAAGGATCTGGTGCGCGATGACTATCGCGAATGTGTGCTGCTGACGCTCGCCTTCCTCCGCGGTGACCACCTGGAGATGAGACGTCCTGGCGCGTTGCACAAGGCAAGATGGATGGACAAGATCCTCTACGCCATCAAGATGGTGTTGCTTGAGGAGAAGCTGTTGAAGGTTTCTGCTGGTCCATCAGGAACGACCATCGTCACGCGCCTCCAGGCGGTCAAGCTTCGCGCGTTCGCGGTGTTCGTGACGCACCTGTACGTGCCCTGGTGGTTCAACTGCCGGCGAGCCGTGGACGCTCCGTACAGAGACCTGCAACTCTACAAGGATCTGCTTGCCTACCAGGCTGTCGACGCCTCAATCTCTGCTGCAGCGCTGCGCGCATTCCAGCGCCACAAGTGGTGCCTGACAGCCGAGTTGGTTCCCCTGGCTCTCTTCAGCACGCTGGTGCCCGACGAGGAGAAGCGCGCTCTGGCCAACGCCATGCTCGCACTCAAGCCGCAGGAGCCTCTCGATCGCCCGGGGGACCGTTTTGGGAATGGCTTCGGCAAGCCACGCTTCCCGGATTTGCAGCCGGACATCTCCCTGCATGAGCTGGTCACCCTGGACTCGTGGTTCACCTCGTTTCGACTGAAGCTGAACCTAGACTTCTTGCACACGCCAGTGGCTGGCTGGGCGGGCAACGGTGCGTTCGGTTCGGATGAACAGAACATCTGCGCGCTCAACGTAACCAATGACTGCGCTGAGCGTGGAGTGAAGCTATCCACAGACTTCACGGAGGCTGCTCGGACCGACGACCATTTCCAGAGCATTCTGCAGGTCGTTGAAGACCACCGCCACAAACGCCCTAACCTTCGCAGTCGTAAACCACGTAAATAGGTGCGAAATTTAGGTTCAATGACCAATTTGCACCTGCACAGTGACACAGTGCCATGTTCACTGGCCAATTTGCTACCTGCACAGTGGCATTTCGTGTTCTGATGTTTGCCTGGATGGAGGCACATGTAAAACGTCTTCGATTTGGATAATATATGACAAACATGTTTAACTTACATATTGGAACGTTTTGAGACCCCAAGTAATGCAAAGTAGAACACTTAATTTTTCACTATTAATTGGTGATGCACCCTAATATATATATATATGCCGTATCATCCATTCAGAAACATGATTCATTGCCGTGGTAGAACTTCGCATATTTTGCGGGAAGCTGCCCCACCCCCTGTTGCCACAATTTAGGATTAGGCCAATGGCGTGACAATGGGAGACAACGCGGAGTTTCTGCCACCAGATGGCAGTGCAGGCGACTGTGACACCGGGGTCAGCAAACTGCGGCCCGCTATCGTTAGAAGTGTGGGTGGGAGGTTGTTGATGCCGGATTTCAATAGCTTTGCACGTCATATTCCAATAATCATTTAGAGACCTGGGTGTTGGCTGTGTTTTTAAATTGAGGGTGTTAGTTCCCAGCCGAGAAATCCCCCAAAAAAAGGAATATGTCAGGAGGAAAATTTAAAGAGAACCTCCTTCATGCGATTTAAACATTCCCGTGCATGTGCAACACCTTTCAATGAGTCAAGGAGGTGCTGTTATTGAAGCGTGGCATGATGAGTATTGCTTGACCAATGTGGAGTATGCTAATGCATGCTTTCCGATGGGTGACGGTCTTTCCTCGTAGTACTGTTTTCATGGTTTATGGTTAGGGCAGTGCCTGTTGTTTGGTTGAAGTTAAAATATTTTGGATATCAGCATGGGTTCCAGGCAGGCACCAGATACGTTGTTGTACGTACTTTTAGAGGGCACCTTCCCCAGGAGCAGATACAGGGATGGCATTATGGGCACCCTCTCCCATGAAAAGGTGGTGCCCTCTTATCGGGAAAAGGCGCCCTTCCGGCCAGGCTACAGTGAAACCCGCCTCGCTCAAAAGATGTTTCAACCAAAGGGCTTCTCTGAGAGGAAACGGTGCCCTCTTGAATGTAAAAGACGTCAGTAAATCGAAAGACGTTCAGTACGTCCGAGCGCACCCCTCCCCACGCGCTTAATGAATTTTCAGCTGAATGCGCACCTCCGAGGACTTCCGCAGTCGCGCAATTCGTCAATTCGAAGGAATTGACACCCCCAGAAGATTGCGCACTCCCATGAAAATTCTGGATCCGCCCTTGGCCTCCCCTTATGCGCAATGCTGAGATCCTCCGGCCGAAGTTAAGTTCGGAAAGCTCGTAATCCATGCTCAGCATGGTAGTTTCAGTTCTGACATTGCATAGTTTGGTTGGGAAATTACACTCGGATAGGTGCGCAACGATAATTTGATTGAGGGGGAGGGAAAATGTGACGAAGCGAAGACCACCTTCGGCGCACCAAACGAGCTGAAAATATATGTGCATTCATAAAATTTCATACAATTTCATAAAATGACTGGTTCTTCTGGTTTATCAGTGGCGGTTACAGAGGGCCAAGGGAGTCATGCCCCTCCCCCATGAAAGTTGAGGACAAGGCGCCTTCCATGCAAAGAACCACGAGGGGCCAAGTCCTTCAGCTGTGCCACCGGCAAGGCGGTATAGTCCGCCATTAAGTGTGCTCCAGGGACGGGTAAAGGAGGTGAACTTAGGGCATGTGCCCCTTATGGAAAGGTGCCCACCTTAACCGAGAAAAAAACACTAATGGAAGGCCTGAGTCCACCCCTCCCCCCACTGAACTGATTTTGTTCGGCCCAATGTGTCCATCTAAGAGGACAAGGCGCCCCTTTGAGAGCAAACAAACGCACCCATTTAGTATTATCGAGTGCACCCACGGTTCATGGAGCCCCTTCGAGGGGAGGGCGCGCCCCGGACAAGTGCCGCCATGCATTTCCTAGATCCGCCCTTGGTGTGCTTTACTCAGACGTTGACATTACCTATCGACAACGCCAGTAACTTAGCTGGGAAATTACCAACACCAAGTAATCGATTTCACCAAGCTTCTACTATTCCAATCCTACACTCTTCACAAACCGAATACATGGGCGCGGTCAATGAGGCGAACCGTTAATATCCTACTCGCATGTGTCGCCGCTCTGGCGGCTGTGTCTGGAAGCTTTCGCGCGGTGTCTCCCATTATCGGTCTTAATATCATTTCCATAATTTTCAGAAAGTTCCATCCCACATTCATTCATTATTAACGTTCGTCAGTGGAAAGAATCCATGCAATGAATGCCGGTTGGACTCCAAGCCTGGATGAACTGATTCGCCTCGTATAGTATGTGAACGGTAAGTTTCAGGTCATAACGGAAGAGATGTGTTTTCTCATAGATAAAGATGCGTTCTATCATATGGTTCTAGTATTATGTTTATATCTCTCTTTATTAAAAAAATGACAACATGGTAAGTTACCCCTGGAAAGCATTGCGGACTTCGACCGTTGAAAACTTGTGACGTCACGAAAAGTTATAATCGCCGGACGGTTGTATCTTATGTTAAGGGCATTGATTGTTTCACTGTTTTTGCTCCTGAAGATGTTACGCAATGTAACGAAACGTTGAGTTCGAACAACATAGTTATAATGGAGATCTCATGATCTACGTAGCTCTATGTAGAAATACGCTTCGGGCGAAAAACATTATATATATATATATATATAATATATATATATATATATATATATATATATATATATATATATATATATATATATATATATATATATATATATATATATATATATATATATATTTATATATATATATATATATATATATTCAGCTATCTCTCCATATTATTAGTTAAATTAACATCAGCTTGTCAAGACGTTTCTCTTTATTTCAAAGTTTCGTCAGTTTGAAAGCTCGTCACACCGCAATTGCATCAAACAAATATTTGGATTGTGAAAGATGAGCGGACAAAACTCGCACACCACCTCCTTCCTCTGGACACATACATTTTACGCTCGATGGTACATACATGCTGTACATCACCATTCCATAGCACAGGTTATCATTTCACCATTTCACAGCAATTAGGTTATAGTTTTAAAAAAAATAGGATCCACCCTTGTTAACGTCCGTGCGTAAGAGCCCTATCCATCTTTGTTCCCTAATACCTCTATACTGCGTTGAATTTTGCCACACTCTTTCCAGACCAACTACCCGCACATCTTCAATGGAATGACCTCCTCATGGAAATTAATTGCTACAGGAGTGCTATGCTCTTTTCGAATACTGGATAGATTATTTTATAAAGAGCATAGCACTCCTGTAGCAATTAATTTCCATGAGGAGGGTCATTCCATTGAAGATGTGCGGGTGTGGTCTGGAAAGAGTGTGACAAAATTCAACGCAGAATAGACGTATTAGGGAACGGAGATGGATAGGGCTCTTACGCACGGACATTAACGAGGGTCGATACAAAAAATTTTAAAACGAGAACCTGATTGCTGTGAAATGGTGAAATGATAACCTGTGCTGTGGAATGGTGATGTATAGCATGCATGTACCATCGAGCGTAAAATGTATGTGTCCAGAGAAGGAGGTGGCGTGCAAGTTTTGTCCAGTGATCTTTCAAAATCCAAATATTTGTTTGACGCAATTGCGGTGTGAGGGCTCTCAAACTGACGAGCTTTGAACTAAAGAGAAACGTCTTGACAAGCTGATGTTAAATTAAATTTATATATATATATTATATATATGTATATATATATATATATATATATATATATATATATATATATATATATATATATATATATATATACATGTATATGCATATATATATATATATATATATATATATATATATATATATATATATATATATATATATATATATATATATATATATATATATATATATATATATATATATGTATATGATATATATATATATATATGTATATGTGTGTGCGCGTGTGCGTGCGTGTGTGTGTGCGTGTGTGTCATAAAGTATTAAGGCTTAATAAGAGCCACAGGGGCCCATCTGGGTTAAGCCTATCTAGAAAAGGTACTAGAATGTACATACTCCCACCCCAATCAATCACTTATCCCAAGTTCCTAGGAAGCTATATATCCCAGCCCATCTAACACCACTCACTTGCTACCGCCTAACACCCTCAATAATCACAAGCTCTTCCCATCACACCCATCGTGCCACCATAGACAACCTCATCAGCATCACATCCCGAAGGAAGGTGCCGAATCCACTGCTAGGCACATCCCACAGAAATTCATAAAGCGTTCAGACTTAATAAGAGACTCACTTGCTATTGCATAATACACTCAACAATTACAAACTCCTCCCATCATACCTATTGTGCTACCATAGACAATCTCATCAGTATCACATCCCGAAGGAAGGTGCTGAATCCACTGCTAGGTACACCCTATATAAAGTTATAAAGCATTTAGACTTAATAAGAGACTCACTTGCTATTTCATAACACAGTCAACAATTACAAACTCCTCCCAACTCCCACTCCTCCCTGTCGATCAACCTTCCCTGGAATACAGAAAAACAATCCCCCTATTCTTATAATGATTGTCTATGCCGTTTTTAAAGATGTTCAGTGTGTTGCTACTGACAATGGTTCCTGGCAGCTGGTTCCAGTGTTCTACTACCCTGTTGGTGAAGAAAGACTGTCTTAACCTTGTCCTGCTGTGATTAACTTTAATTTTGAATTGATGACCTCTAATTGCATCATTTCTGTTAAATTCAAACATTTCCCTCAGATATCCGTGTTCCTGAGCATGAACAAATTTAAAACCTCGATGAGATCTCCTCTCAGCCTTCTATATCTAAGTGAAAACATATTCAATTTCTTCAATCTTTCCTCATATGCCAGGTTGCTTATACCATTAACCATATTTGTTGCCCTCTTTTGTACTCTCTCTAAAAGCCAACAATCTTTCTCATAACTAGGGAACCAAGCTTGGACACAGTATTCCAAATGTGGCCTGACATATGCACAGTAAAGCTTCCTGATGACCTCCTCACTTTTGTATGACACATTCCTCTGTATTGCCCCAAGCATTCTTAGTGCCTTCTTCCTGGCTTCTTTGGTCTGTTCTGATGCCCCCAATTTTGTGTTCAAAATAACACCTAAGTCCTTCTCCTATGTGTGTGTGTGTGTGTGTGTGTGTGTGTGTGTGTGTGTGTGTGTGTGTGTGTGTGTGTGTGTGTGTGTGTGTGTGTGTGTGTGTGTGTGTGTGTGTGTGTGTGTGTGTGAAAGGAAGATAGTATTTATGACATTTTTCTTCTTCAAAATGGCAAAATAAGGTGTCCCAAATCCGTGGATAAATTGGTACTTGGGAGTACCTAGTTTGTCCCCCCCCCCAAGGCTGAGCCCCCCTCCCCAACTGATCGTGCGATCTTACACCCATGCAATAACACATACGGCATCTTGCTTAATTCAGATATGTGAAAGACTAAAGACACACTGTATTTGCTTCTTTTTTTTAAAACACTTCGAAGCACAAATTCGAAGCCCCGGCCAAGTCAAATATTTCAATCATGTTCAGTAAGGTTTGCAAACATTGCTACAGAATCAGACCCCACTTCCTCATGGGCATATCAGAATTTAGGGTTCAGGCCCCCGCCCTCCCCAACTATTCAAGCTTAACATTGAGCCTATGAGCTTTGCGTGGAGCGATAAACTTCAAAATAGCTTTTGTCCCCTTATTCCTGCTTTGGGACAATTCCTAGGTATGACTTTGGGTATTACAGTTTCAGGTAACCACGAGATCACAGAGCACAGAAGTTTTGCATACATGTTACCTCCATAAAGCATGCAAAGGTGTCACGTTTAGTCAAGTTAGGTTAGGTTATGCTTTTGTTGTAAGCTAGAAAAAATCGCGTTTAACCTTGAAAAACTGTTTGGGATAGGTGAGGTCACGTTTTCTGAAGTTGAAAATGTACAACAAAATTGTTTGGATATTTGCCATTATTTTAAAAAAAATTGCATTGATGGTTAGGCTAGGTTAGGATATGTTGCATGTTTTTTGCTTTATTTTGAGTGCTACTTGTGTGCTCTATTACCCATATCCAAGCCCAATCCAATATACCATATCCAAGGTGTTATTTTGCCTCCCAACTCAACAGTATGCATTTGCAGAGGAAATCAGTGGTCATATCATGTTCAGAACATTAATAAACATTGCATTGGAAAAAGAAATTCCAAGAACTAACAAATTTCCTTAGACTGCAAATTTACCCACACCTCCCCATGTGCTTAGCCCAACTAGTAAGGCCATGAGATCACATTCGAACAGTTGCTTTTTCCATTTCTGAATTTTAAATGTCCTAAACTTAGGCATGGGCACTTGCACTGAAGACAGTTGTATACACAAGCATTTCTCTTGTTCTACCTTTGGTATACCACCATGAGAGTGAGGTTACATAATGAGATAAAACAGTCCAAAAATCCTCTTCTGTCTTTTCCTCAACGGGCAAAGCTGTCATCCCCCATTGACAATTCTGCAAGAGCTGTGAACTATATGCCGCTTCCTGTTAAATGCTACGATTTTGGACACAATTCTGGAGCTAAAACTGGCTGCTGTATGGGCCCTGGAATCGTTTTAAGCTTACAAATTCCTCTTCGTTGCACGCCGTCACCAGAGTCATCAACAACTAAGGTAGGCTTTCGGACACCAGTGACATCACAGTCATAAGGTCATAAGGCTTAATACGAGCCACAGAGACCCATCTAGGTTAAACCGATAACGAGAAGATACTATAGGAAGATACCCTAATCAATTATCCATCCTGGGCTATAAAGAAACTACCATATCTAGCCCCATTCACTCGATCTCGTAGGAGTAGATCTGCGATTGGCTGGACTGAAATACCTGGGTAGAGGGCTTTGTCAAACCACATGCACGTCAAACCAACACTAAGTAGATGGAGCACGTCAAATCAATCACAACGTCAAAAAGAAGGCATCGTGACTACACTTCGAACCGTTCGCAAAAACCAACAGTCTATATTTGAGAAAGACCAAAAGCATTTTGCACGCTGAGTTAATTTGTGATGTGAAGGGGTTACGGAAGGTGGATTGGAAACTTTTGGCTTTTCTAATCTCCACTTTTGAAAGGAAAAATAGATTTGTATTTCTCCAAGTACATCAAAGAGGTGGAAAATATGACTTGGCCTTGATAGACTCGTGACTTTTCCTGAGTGCCATCTGTTTCGAAATTGGTCACCTTCGGCACTTCATCACATATTTCCAGGTGTCCGATCTTGACTGGATCTTTGACATTGACCTTTGTACGTGTTGCCTGTGCTAGACTGAGTCTTCAGTTTGCATGCCATCAATATTTAAGCACGGAATTGCATTTGTTCGACTAGGGTCAGACCAGGGTCAGAAAACGACGGCGAGAACGGGTGACTGTACCCCGATATTGAGACATTTGACTTCACCTGGAAGATGGAGCAAAAAAGATAGAAAATATATGAAGTATCTATAGAAGATCATGGATATGAGGACACCATGCCGTCGATAGCAACTCGCATCTTGCTTAAAACAGCAGTTATCTTGGAGGTTCGATTTGACCCACCCGCACTCCGAAAGTGTAAGACAATTATCCCGCACTGCGAGAGCCAATTTTGTGTGTATCTAAATTAAATGCTAAAATTAGAAACTTGCTTTGCAAATAGCATGTAACAACGACATACAGCTGAGATGCATTCTGCACATATCAAATCACATCATAGTAGGTTTAAACCTCGGCATGAACTCATAGGCATCCGTCTGATGTCATGCGCAAGAGCTTGAAATCTCACATTCTGACCTGCAACCAACATGCGGCCAAGATGCGGCCCCCGCTGGTCCCACTCGACAGAGTATTGTAGCCATCATTGCGCTGCACTTACCATGGTCTAATGTGGAACTTGTGGATACACGTGTTAAATCAGGATGACGTCATCGTGTGACTCAATATCGGCATCCATATCAAAACTGTGGCAGAGAAAGGTTAATGACGTGACTGACATGATGTAACTTGCAAATATACACGAATGTGTCAGTCGGGGCGACTTATCTGTACGTCTGCAGCTAAGTCGCAGTAGTTGCGGTATTGAAGAAGAGTCCCCATTTCCGCATGAGGACTTCTTCGAATTCCTGGGTAGATGATCAATATTATATGCCACATCGATCCTCTTGTTCCTGAGAAGGCAGTACTCAGCTGGAGAGCTCTTAATACACAAAGGGTTGGTTCTTCACCAGGCTCTCGCTGAAGACTACTGCCTGCTATCTGGAGGGTTTCCTTGCGCGCGGATTCCGAGTTCTCAATATGCGGACACGGCCGGTTCTCTATTCAGTTCATTTTTGTTCGGAGCTATGCACTATCTACAGATTCTATGGACCTCTCATTCTTACCATGCCCGAGTAAAAGGCATCTCATATCTGATGGGCGAAACGTAATGGTGCTGCTAGACGCTGGAAGACGGCCGATCCGTGATACCGCAGGCACCGTGGGAACTCCCCGACTGTTGATATCCTACTCGTGTGTTTGTCGCTTGCAGTTACCTTGTTGAATTAAATTGGCACACCCGATGCTGTATGATACAACACGTCCTACGCAATTCACCATTGTGGTGTTCGCGACAAAGAACTGGACGATGGAGTGGTCGGATTGTGATGGAGTGGTTGGAGAGTGAGCTCCTCGTGCGTCCTGTGCGTCCTGTGCCACACGACTGTTTCAGGCACTGGATCGGTCACCATGCCGCGACGGGGAACCTATGGACCGACCACGTGCGCTCTCTTGGCAGTCCACGGGCACTTGCGCCCTCAGGCGGCCAATTTTCGCTGGAAGGCAAGAATTTCGGAAATAAGTATTTGGACCAATCGGCCCAAGGCATATACAGTTTCGATGCACCATATTTGGAACAGGAGCACAATTGCGGAATAAAGCCGCTAATTTCGGCACGTATGCATTGGAACACCATCTGATTCAGTCGCAATTGGCTGCAATCTTACCGAAATCTGGCTCATCTGCGGGATCTGCCGGTGTATGTGTCTCAAACACAACTCGCTATACCGAAGTGTGTAATTAATGGGTGCCATGCTGCGTCACGGTTCTCGTCTGAACACTATCCAGCTCAGTCGATGCTACATACAACCTTCAGCGTGGTCCCCGCCATATGACTGACGCTGGCCGCCCGGCTTTGTGGCGCGGAGGTCACGTGACATGACGACACATGACGACATGTCGCAGGCAGCTCTCTCGTCCCGAGCCAAAGCTGGCATCCACCGATGACCTTTTATTTGAGCAAAAGATGGGCGCAGGTCAAAGAAGGCAGTGTGCTCCATCTGGTAACATCAAAATGTCCGACCCTCGTCCCAAGACAATTGCGACTTCATGCTTCAATGATGATGGATGATGACATGCAAGACGACGACTTAGTCTAACTCAGGTGACACGTTCAAATGTCGAGTCCACCGATCCCGTCAAGGTCAGATACCTGGGAATACGTGATGAACTGTTTACGGTAACAATTTTCGAAACACATGGCACTTAGGGAAAGGTACTGAGCGCTACCAAACCAAACCATAGGATTCCCACCCACTTTAGTCCATTTTAGAAAAGAAACAAAATCTGGAGTTTTAACAACTTTTACAAAACATTGAGAGAGAAAATGAACATATTTGGAGACATTTGGAGACATCGGTTACATAGTATGTGTACTTGGCTTGCAAGTTACTCTGGTTTAGACATTTTTACTTAGTAATAGTCCGCATTTTAGCCTCTATACTACCGCAGACATCAGGACCTTCGGGATGTTTGAGGTCACATTTCGGTGACCTGACCTGACAACTACTTCAAACTGTGCATAGGTTTAGAGAACTATGTATCCATATGCCATTTTGTATTGTATCCTGCGTGGTGTGTTGCGAAAAATGCTTAAATGTACATATACAAACAGTATCGAGAAGCCGTGACCTGACTGTCCCGGCTAAGCTCCGGCATTGCAAGGGCATGGAACGCGTTTTTGGACAATGCATGCAAATGACGTTACGGAAGATATGAGATAGCGATAATATGTAATACAAGAGATAGTGTTAACTGTGCAGAAGTTGCTTCGGAAAATATCAGCAGGGTTAAATTGGTTATCACCCCCGCACTGCTAGTGTTAAAAGACCGGATATAATTATTGCTGAGTTAATTAATGCTTTAAGCACCATAAAGAAAAAAGTTAGTAATGATCCAATAGCGAGACGGTCTTGCTGGTCGCCCAGATACAATTTTGTAGTATAATGCACGGAATTAGACACGCTGGAGCTTCGCCGTCATAAATATGTAGATTGTGGGCCAAGGTCGGAGCCGTGCAGAAATTATTTGGTGATGGCAGCAATGCCAAAGCGGGTGGATTTTAAACGCATGGGAAGAACTGCCCTTGAGGTTCCAATGTTAAGGTATCCAGCAATTGAAGAGGCTCGACCACACCTTGAAGACGCTCACGTCCCTCCAATGAGGTGGGGAAACGCCAGCTATACGGACGGCTATTGCTGCTTGTTATCGGGCTTAATCATAAGCCCGTCGGTCGAGAGGACTGATGAATACTGGCCATCAGACATACACGGTGGCCACAGTTCACAAGCAGTAGTATGCAGAGTTTCAGAAGGGAGTTCACTAGCATTATGCCAGACTACGCGACGAGACATGATTCATGAATTTTGACGTTGTGCCAAAAACATGCAGCAATAATATATCTTACTCCGCCAATGGCTGGAGCCATGTTGTTTTTGCTGCAAATAACAAAAACCAACTTCCACTGTAGTGAGCGGGAAGCTTCAGTATCATTGGCAATCATCTACGTTGCCTTATGACAATGCGTCAGGCTCCAGATGAACTTAGAAGTTAGCGTAGGTAAGTTATGATGACAACTATGGGCAATTTTGTAAACTTAGATTGGATGCTATCCTCCGTGATGCAGGTGACAAGTGGGACATGATATGCGGGTGAGTCCCGATATATTGCTTGCAATCTCATTAAGCAAATCTGACGATATGTCGTGGTGTTCAAGTTCATCCTAGTTCACATGTATCAAGTACTGGTCTTGAATTAAGCAATTAAGCATGTTTTTCTGTAGAGGTGATCGCGGTGCATTTGTAAGGATTTATTTTTCATGCGCGGTGGAACAAAAAAAACAAACTGCCGTGCCAAACTACCGTGCCAAACGACGTTGCAGGATGTGAACTCGCATTTTTCTTAACATACATTCATTTCAGAAAAACGTACAAATTGTGTTGCGAAACATGTGGAGCATACATATAGGCAAGAAGTAACCGTTTTGCAAACACATGACGTTTTCCCGGCGCCGGTGCAGGGGAGGTGAGTTGATGCAGCCCCTAAGGGTTTTCTGATAACAGAAGAACGACGGGTGTTAGCGCGCTGCAGCTTGGCATAGCTGATGCAACATCCCCAACGACCTTATGCAGAGGGTGGATGAGAATGTTGCATCAGCTATACCATGCTGCAGTGCGCTAACGCCCGTCGGTTTCCTGGTTACGGGGGACGGCGTGGCTCGGGCGCGTCCACTCCGGTGTATGTGCGACGGAAGCTTATTTGAGCGATCTGGACCGATCTGGCCTGAAGGCCGCACTTTTGAAACCTTAATAGCGTCTCGTTGTGGCGGTTCAAACCCTAATTTATTCATTCAGAATTATATCTGGTCGTTGTCCAGTTTATATTTTCAGTAGGTTTCACTGCAATGCTCCTTTGCAGTGTGTGTCTTTGCTATAAAAAAAAAGTTTAATACCGGAAGTTGTCGGCATCCAATGGAGCCGACTCGGCTCAGGGCCCGCCAGCCAACCACCGGCGGCGACCGCTATGTCGTCATGCCACGGCACCTGCGCGGCCTGACTCCGGGTGGCCGGTGTTAGTCCGATGGAAGGCGCTTCGGCCCGACTCCGGGTGGCCGGTGTCAGTTCGATGGAAGGCGCTTCGTCCTGACTCCGGGTGGCCGGTGTCAGTCCGATGGAAGGCGCTTCGGCCTGACTCCGGGTGGCCGGTGTCAGTCCGATGGAAGGTGCTTCGTCCGATGGAAGGCGCTTCGGCCTGACTCCGGGTGGCCGGTGTCAGTCCGATGGAAGGTGCTTCGGTCCGATGGAAGGCGCTCTTCGGCCTGACTCCGGGTGGCCAGTGTCAGTCCGATGGAAGGTGCTTCAGTCCGATGGAAGGCGCTTCGGCCCGACTCCGGGTGGCCGGTGTCAGTCCGATGGAAGGTGCTTCGGTCCGACTCCGGGTGGCCGGTGTCAGTCCGATGGAAGGCGCTTCGGCCTGACTCCGGGTGGCCGGTGTCAGTCCGATGGAAGGCGCTTCGGCCTGACTCCGGGTGGCCGGTGTCAGTCCGATGGAAGGCGCTTCGGCCTGACTCCGGGTGGCCAGTGTCAGTCCGATGGAAGGTGCTTCGTCCGATGGAAGGCGCTTCGGCCTGACTCCGGGTGGCCGGTGTCAGTCCGATGGAAGGCGCTTCGGCCTGACTCCGGGTGGCCGGTGTCAGTCCGATGGAAGGCGCTTCGGCCTGACTCCGGGTGGCCAGTGTCAGTCCGATGGAAGGTGCTTCGTCCGATGGAAGGCGCTTCGGCCTGACTCCGGGTGGCCGGTGTCAGTCCGATGGAAGGTGCTTCGTCCGATGGAAGGCGCTTCGGCCCGACTCCGGGTGGCCGGTGTCAGTCCGATGGAAGGTGCTTCGGTCCGACTCCGGGTGGCCAGTGTCAGTCCGATGGAAGGTGCTTCGGTCCGACTCCGGGTGGCCGGTGTCAGTCCGATGGAAGGTGCTTCGCTGAACGGCTGCATGCCATACGAACTGAGCGGAAAAGCTGTAAGAGAGCAAGAATCGTGACACAGCATGGCATCTATGCTAACTCGACAGCTCGACATAGTGCATCTAAGTTCGAGATGCGTACACCATGTTCCGCAGATGAGCCTGATTTCGGCTGGATTAGGTTGTTTTCAATGCGTTCAAATGGTTTACTCATCTGGGATTTCTGAACTTCCGCTAGAATTGGAATCGGGTGATTCGGTGAGGTGGATGACTTCACTGGCTGCCAAGAGAGCGCAGCTGCGGTCGGTCGATATATTTCCAAGGTGAGGTCATGTCATATGTCTCACGCCGGTTTTTTATTTGTGTCGCTGACACTCTGTTTGGAAACACCAAGGAAATCACAACCCCCATTCTGCAATGGGAAAAGTGTCAAAATGGTGTGCGTGGACTAGGGTTGCATGGCGCGTGGTGTGCATGGGCCACGAACTCGTGCCTTGGAGCTTGTTTCTGCCACTGCCACTGCCAACACCTCCGCGAAGGCGGCGATCATCCACCTGCCCCAACAGGTGCATCTGAGACTATAAGGACGATAGAAAGAAGAAAAACAACCACAGGATTGAGGTGAGTGTGGTGCCGTCTGCAATTTCAAGAAGTGAATGCCAGTATTGGGTGACCGTTAGGAGGGCAATCACAATATTGGCATTGCATTGCAACACACATATTTGATTGCTATTGCATCAACAATGCCAATAGTACATGAGCCTCCATCCCTGAGCGCCTCCATGAGCCTCCATCCCTGAGCGTGACGATTGAATATCATGCTGAGAGGCGCGGCCAGGGGTGGGGGGGGGGGGGTGTAGCAACCAAAAGGAGACTAAACCAAACGATAAGTTTTTAGATTGTCACGACATAAATCAGATATTTCGTGACGATTGTTTTTGGTCGAGCCTCCTTCAAAAATCCTAGCTGCGGCCCTGGTCATGCTGTTCCGTGGCAAATGGTAACGTCCTTTTTTTGCAGACGAACGCAGTCTTATCAACAAGGCCAACCCAGGCCAGAGCTTCTCTGTAAGCGTTTCAAAGATTTATCTTGATTCAGGACATCGACTATACAACGATCAATGTCAAATAATTGTGGAATGATTCATTGCTTAGGCTATGTTAGAGTACAAAAAAAAGTTTCCAGCTTCTGAGATAAGGCAAAATATTCAAATATTGAGGTATAGAGCTTTTCACTTGATTGGTTAGTTCCAACTCTCCATTATGATATATACCAAGGCATCCTCCGCGCGAATGACATTCTACTTAAAACTAATAGTCATATTTGCTAAAATTTAGTGCTGGTATATGTTGATCAATGGGCGACCTTAACCTACTCCGCAAGGAAGAGGGACGGATTCCGTCTTCCACCCTGCGGCGTTTCGTTCACCCTGTGGATTTTCGTTTGCCGTAGCCTAACCCATTGTGATAGGAGTGTTTAGTTTGGTGACTTTTCCTGACTTTCGTTTTTTCTGCTTCGTACAAAAATTTATAATTCGTACCTACATCAGAGGAGAGTCCAAGAACGAATATTTCATCCTCCGGCATATTTTTTTCGAAAACGCTTCAACTGTTCATACTACCTTGGTTAACTACGGAAATTCTTATTCTGAGCCCAATATCAGGGGCCGTTCCAGGGGAAGAACTTTAAGAAAGCCGGTCACTTGTACAATTTCATATTTACCGAAAGGTAAATATGAAAGGCGTACCACGCACTGCCATAGGCGCGCGGCCTAAAACAGGTCGCGTTTCCGTGTTTTTACTTACCGTCCGCTAGGTGGCAGGTTGGTGCCGCTGATACGCGCAGATGAAAGGCGCCGACGCCGAGTTTCCAATCCAGGCGTACATCATCCATGCTTGAGCCGCCCGAGTACCAGATCAGCCACGGGTGGGTACAAAATCAGGGAAGAACCTTCGCAGTTGGCTGGTGCGACCCTAGGACAAGCGAGACGAGATCCAAACGCGGGCGTCATTTATCGAGCGACAAACTATACGCACATATACAGTACTATGCTTGCAATTGCCGAAAGATATATATGGGGAAAACGTACCGGAGCTTCAGAACAAGTGAGGGCAAGCATGAGATGCCGATCAGAAAGATGAATGTAAATCACTCTGCTCCTTAAAAACACGCGTTCGAAACCGGGCACACGCCTCTTAGAGAAGCGCCGAAATGATAGCCCTTGAAACCAACTGGATGCAAAGGAAGATTAAGGCGTGTATAATTGTCATCGATAAGACGAGACCAGAGAAACTCTTGGACAGTGAACCTAGGACTCCTGCAGCCAAGTGTGCAAAATTTTACAGTAGCTGGTGTGCCTGTAGATGTCTGACGTAAATAGGTTTTGCGAAATATTAATTAAAGCTTGTTCCATTTTGTTCCGGAACATTTGACTCCGTAGATAAATTTGACTCGGACTCCTTTTTGATGATGAACAGTTGTTCCAACTGTTGCGATCGATTCGACAACAGCATGTTGATGGGGGTCGACGAAGGAAGGTGTGGTTCTGGAAATCAACGAACTCAAAAATGTAATAGCTAGAAGAAGAACAATCTATTATCAGATATAGCTATGTTCCAGCCAACCGTTGACAGCATCTGCAATAATATTATTGTGAAGTTAACCATTTCCATGACAGTCCTGGATATTCTCCGCCAGCTTGGTTGTGTGTGGGTGGCAAGACGGAAACATCCCTATCGAGATGGGAAAATAAAGAATTAACTTTAGCATCACTGGTATATTTGGAGTACGGCCCGAGCCTTCTCCAACTTTCCTTCTTCTCCCCCAGGATATCCAGTAAAGATCCTTGACTGGTTTCGGATGCCAATTTGTACAGCACCATTGGAGGAGTCGTACGCTTCATGCACACTTTTCGAGGGAGCCATCTGCACACAATCTCCTGGCGAAGACTGCACAGGCATGTCTCTCTCTCGCTCTCACTCTCACTCTCACTTTCTCACTCTCTCACTCTCACTCCCACTCTGAGGGAGTGGGAGAATGACGTACCTCGTCCGGATGGAGGAGGTACGCTATTATTCACTCTCACTCTCACTCTCTCACTCTCACTCTCACTTTCTCACTCTCACTCTCACTCTCACTCTCACTCTGAGGGAGTGGGAGAATGACGTTCCTCGTCCGGATGTAGGAGGTACGTTATTATTCACTCCCACTCTGAGGGAGTGAGAGTGAGAGTGACGTACCTCGTCCGGATGGAGGAGGTACGTTATTATTCACTCTCAATGCAGCCGAATCATTATTCATTATCAGTGCAATCAGTCTTCCTTGACTTATCCAGCATGCACTGGAAATATCACTTTGTAGTGCTCCGCATCAACACAGGCTTACAATAAAGAAAACAAGATTTGGCATTCATTCTTATATCAACACATCTTCACGCCAGTGATTATCTAGCGCCCTTCACCCCTTGCATGTCATGCCCATCGTGTATAACTGGGAAAATACTAACATAATGGTGTATGATCGGAGCTTCGGATCGGAGCCACCAAGTGGTAACCTAGGAACATTTGTCGCAATTTATGTTCTAGTATCCGAGTGGAGCAGCTGGCCCTCATAGTGTGACGCGCGTTTTAGAGACGGTGTATGTCAACGCTTCGTGTTAGGATCTTAGTGGTTTAATGCGTGATGTGTATTCATGGGACGGTGTATGCCAATACCTAGCGTTAAGATCTCAGTGGTCCACTGTGTGACGCGTGTTCAGCGGACAGTGTATGTCGACGCCTGGTGTTAGGATCTTAGTGGTCTACTGCGTGATGCGTGTTCAGGAGACAGTGTATGTCGACGCCTGGTGTTAGGATCTTAGTGGTCTACTGCGTGATGCGTGTTCAGGGGACAGTGTATGTCGACGCCTGGTGTTAGGATCTCAGTGGTCCACTGTGTGACGCGTGTTCAGCGGACAGTGTATGTCGACGCCTGGTGTTAGGATCTCAGTGGTCCACTGTGTGACGCGTGTTCAGTGGACAGTGTATGTCGACGCCTGGTGTTAGGATCTCAGTGGTCCACTGTGTGACGCGTGTTCAGCGGACAGTGTATGTCGACGCCTGGTGTTAGGATCTCAGTGGTCCACTGCGTAATGCATGTCCAGGGGACGGTGTATGTCGACGCCTGGTGTTAGGATCTCAGTGGTCCACTGCGTAATGCATGTCCAGTGGACGGTGTATGTCGACGCCTGATGTTAGGATCTCAGTGGTCCACTGCGTAATGCATGTCCAGGGGACGGTGTATGTCGACGCCTGATGTTAGGATCTCAGTGGTCCACTGCGTAATGCATGTCCAGGGGACGGTGTATGTCGACGCCTGGTGTTAGGATCTCAGTGGTCTACTGCGTGATGCGTGTTCAGGATACAGTGTATGTCAACATTTGGTGTTAGGATCTTAGTGGTCTACTGCGTGATGCGTGTCCAGGGGACGGTGTATGTCGACGCCTGGTGTTAGGATCTCAGTGGTCCACTGCGTAATGCATGTCCAGGGGACGGTGTATGTCGACGCCTGATGTTAGGATCTCAGTGGTCCACTGCGTAATGCATGTCCAGGGGACGGTGTATGTCGACGCCTGGTGTTAGGATCTCAGTGGTCTACTGCGTGATGCGTGTTCAGGATACAGTGTATGTCAACATTTGGTGTTAGGATCTTAGTGATCCACTGCGTGATGCGTGTCCAGGGGACAGTGTTTGTCGACGCCTGGTGTTAGGATCTTAGTGGTCCACTGCGTAATGCATGTCCAGGGGACGGTGTATGTCGACGCCTGGTGTTAGGATCTCAGTGGTCCACTGTGTGACGCGTGTTCAGCGGACAGTGTATGTCGACGCCTGGTGTTAGGATCTCAGTGGTCCACTGCGTAATGCATGTCCAGGGGACGGTGTATGTCGACGCCTGGTGTTAGGATCTCAGTGGTCCACTGCGTAATGCATGTCCAGTGGACGGTGTATGTCGACGCCTGATGTTAGGATCTCAGTGGTCCACTGCGTAATGCATGTCCAGGGGACGGTGTATGTCGACGCCTGATGTTAGGATCTCAGTGGTCCACTGCGTAATGCATGTCCAGGGGACGGTGTATGTCGACGCCTGGTGTTAGGATCTCAGTGGTCTACTGCGTGATGCGTGTTCAGGATACAGTGTATGTCAACATTTGGTGTTAGGATCTTAGTGGTCTACTGCGTGATGCGTGTTCAGGAGACAGTGTATGTCAACATTTGGTGTTAGGATCTTAGTGATCCACTGTGTGACGCGTGTTCAGGGGACAGTGTATGCCGACACCTGGTGTTAGGATCTCAGTGGTCCACTGCGTAATGCATGTCCAGGGGACGGTGTATGTCGACGCCTGGTGTTAGGATCTTAGTGATCCACTGCGTGATGCGTGTCCAGGGGACAGTGTATGTCGACACCTAGTATTACAATGGGCAAGTTTCATGTCGGGACAGGCCGTATTTTTTCAAGTTTCACTGGTGATCTATATTTTTTAAGACGATGGTGGCATTCATTTATTTCTTCAAAATCCCTAAATTACTTAGAATTCAAAGAAGCACCTCAGAATGCCTCGTTTTGTGATTGGTCAACATATATGTGACGTCACATCTGTAGAGTTCACGATGCTTGACTGCCGCCTATTATATATTCCATTTGGAACGCTGCTAGTTCGAAATAATCGCGACAATTTTGGCTTGGATCACATCCGATCGTCAGGGGCAAATGGATCGTAGAAAACGGTGCTATTATTCTTGTGTGTGCCGATGTATACCAATGCAACTGCAAGTAAGCCAGAAGCAATGTCCATCGGCCTCCCGACGGCCGACAAGATGAGGACGTCGAGCGATTTTGAACCCAGAGACAGTCCGCTGATCTCTGCTTGTGGCCCCGCTTGCTGCGACGAGCATTTCTGTGTATATGTACCACTGGTAGACATGGGTACGAGTATTTTGATAGGCGTGGGCACGCCCAAGGATGAGGGGGAGGCTGGAACCAGAGTACTTTCCTCAGAAATGTAAACATTTGACGTTTTTCACGTCAAGGTATAGCTTGAAAACGGTGATTTTATCTTCCATTTTTCTGTGGAATCTCCCACAGAATAGAAGTATACTTTTCACAAAGATGGGAACTGTGACTTGTTAATATCCATCTTCTTGGAAACATGGATGTCCACATCCCTTTCATATTAGCATTAAGTGAAGATAATTGCCGTGTTCTAGCTGACTGCAGCATGCTGAAGATGACAAGACATTTGGCAAATTTGTGCTTTAAGGTAAATTTTGAATTCTTGGAATTTCTTTTTCCAGCGCAATGTTCAGGAATATGGCCAACATGATGTGGCTACTTGTTTTCTCTGCAAATGCATACAGTTGGCTGGCAAAATAACACCAAAAGTGGGCTTGGAGATGGGTAATATAGCAGAAAAAGAATGCAAAAAAGAAAAAGTGTAGCATAGTCTAACCTAACATAACCTAACCTCCCATGGAAAAGATAAAAAGTGCACAAAAATTCCAGAAATTTGTGCTCTAAAAAATTACTTTGCTGGGGAGCCATTGTTGAGGGGAAGCCATGGTGTTTGTTCAGCTAAGCCACACATAATTTATGTCATTGTCTTTTACTTTTTCTCTTTTTAAAATCCTTAAATCCTTAGCAGAGGCAGAGTGCCAACCGCTAGGGAGTGTTACATTAAGGAAGGGATTACGTTAATCCGGCTTATGTGGCATCCGGTTATATCAATTAAAAGAGAGAGGAAAGATGAGACGCCGTCAAACAAAGAACGTGGCGTAAAGAGCCGATACATACATGACATGCAGGTTCATGTACAGACATACATGCATACATACATGCATAACAATGAGAAGGACATTTGGAGGGTGGGAAGCTTTGTAGCCTGTAGCCTACGAACAGGCTCCACTGCCCACCCGCGACCTGAAATGAAGCGAAGGCCCGGCGCCCACACTGAAAACAAAATTACCCCACTGAAAATAAAACTACCCAGGGCTCACGTGTGACTATTTCATGGCACCCAATGATGGCGAGTAATTTGAAAATTTACTATCTTATTTGGTGTTAAGATACACATGTTCAGGGTCGTGGTGAGAGAGCAACTACCAAATCAGGGTTTATCCATGGAAGGGTAAATATTTACTCTTTTGCGATACACATGCCTAGCCTAGCAGCCTACCCTAATCTGTTTTTGAAGAGGCAATAAAAAGAAATTCCCAAAAATTTTGGACAATGTTTATATCTTTCCAACAAAAGAAAACTTACGGTGAGTGAAAAACAAAACAAAAAAACAAACAAACAAAGCTGATGAACATTTGGATTTCTGACAGTGTGGGCATCAATAGGTCACGAGTGCAGCAGGAGAATGCCAACAGTGAGTATGATTGGCACAAGTGTTCCAAATTGTAGTCTGTGGGAAACTACATACAACTAATGATGCCCCATAGGGAGGAGTGGTACCGGAGGCTTCCATATTGGCATGTGTCATAGTATATTGCAACAGGCACAACCCGTAGCTGACAACGAGCAAACATGCACTGGAATACTCAGTATACAGTATTACAATACAGTACTCACTCACGTATAGGAGATTAAGGGGTGATATGATTGAAATGTATAAAATTATTGTAATGTAATGTATTACAATGTATATGTATTATTATGCATTACAATGTAATGAAATGTATAATATAAAGATTATTGATCAGTGGAATAGTCTGCCTGCTGATGTTGTGGGGAGTTTGAATATATTTTCAAATAGGGCGGGCAACTATTTTAGGTTTAAAAATCTTATCTTTGGGTTCTAAGGGGTGGTGGATGGGGTGATATCTGTGCTAAGTGGGTGTGCACTGTACATGCCCCTTTAGGTGGGGGTGGATGGAATCTGAAAATTATTTTGATAATGTTGATAAATTGAGTATTATACTAGCTATATACGGCATATAATACAAGTAGTATTATATTATACTATGTAGGGTGTACCTAGCAGTGGATTCAGCACTGACCTTCGAGAATGTGATACTGGTTAGATTGGCTATGATAGCACAATGGGGCATGATTTGAGGAGTTTGGAATTGTTGAGGAGTGTGATATGCAATATCAGGTGAATGGTGCTAGATAGGCTGGGATATATAGTTCCCTTGGAACTTGAAATAATGGATTGATTGGGGTGGAAGCATGTACCTTTCTGGTATATTTTCTAGATAGGCTTGACCCAGATGGCCCCTGTGGCTCTTATTAAGCCTTAACACTTTATGACTTTTATGACTTTATGAATACATTGTTCTGTTGAAATTCTGGACAAAAATATATGATGTTGATAAAATTGATGAAAATCAAACATTGCTCTAGTTATTTATCAAATATAGTTGCTACGTGTTTTGCATTGCATGAGTCTAAGGTAGGCCATGTGGTACATGGCTGGCGGCTGATGACTAATCTATAAGCTGCAAATTGACCACTTCACAGATGACCAGCTTCCAGTAAAACCACACCATCCACCCCCGCACTATTCTGGTGATATGATCTCCTCGGGTTAGATCACAACACTTCATAATTCTAACATGTATTGGTGGCTGTGTGGTGATAGTGGTGCATTACTGTAACAAATTTGAGTGGGACCTGTAAAAGGGAAAATGCGCTGAAAAGTCTGCTCAAATTATAGCTCCAAAGTATGAAATTGACATGGCATAGCCATGGCGTTCATTTTTCAAAATGATTGGGTGCACAAAATATATGAAGGGAATAGGCAGGACGAAATGGACTCGGGGGCACACTACATAGGGCTCCATGTAGTTTCCACGCAATTTTTTGTTGACTTTTGAATTATGTAAAGTCCGAGCCACGGTCTGATTTTTCGGGCCTCCGGCTAAATCTATTTTTGTATCCCGCGTCGATTTTTCGAGCTTCGGTACGTTTTTCGATGCCGTATGCGATTTGTTAAGGCATCTGGTGGTATATTTGAGCTAAGGAGCGATTTTCCTGGCTCGGACATTTATTTTTCGGAATCTCTATTTTGAAGGGCTTCGGCTTGATCCTTGTCGGGTTTCGATGCGATTTTGTGGCAACGCTGTGCTTAGCTGAGACCACCGACGCCAATTTTTGGGAGCCCCGAGGGTAATTTTTGATGCCCCGCCCAGGATTTATGGGACTACTGACAGGAATTTTGGGTCCAAAACGCGATATTTGGAGGTCTTGGCGCTAGTTCGAGGAGCGTGTTATACTTATTTGGGCCCTAATGCAAATTTGGCGTTCCCGGCGCAAATTATCGGGTACGGTGCAAGTTTTTTGGTGTCCGTTGCATTTATTTATAACCCCTAATTCTGGGGGCCCCGACGCAAATTTATGACGCCCCAGAACCATTTTTGGTGACCCCGACACGATTCTTAGGTTCTTGGAAGTCAACCTCTTCAGGATGTGGGGGGGGGGGCATTTGCCACTGGCATGCCACTGCGGCTGCTGAACGAGTATTTTTTTCAGCCGATGACACCTTTAAGATTAGAAAGGCCCTTTAGATAATTTTCTTTCGGGGCCTGTTCTGAATTTTCCGGTGCTCGGGTCGACTCAGATAGAGTCCTTTTGTGATTTTTTGGCGGTCGACTTGTATTTTGTGTAAGCCTCTTGCACGATATTTTTGGGCCCGGTACGATTCTGCGGTCTACCGGTGCATTTTTTCGGTGCTCCAAGGCGCTTCTTTTCCGGGGCCAGACACGTTTTTGGAGTCTGACGCATTTTTTTGTGGCCGTAGAGTAACATTCCGGGTAGGAATTGATTTTTGGGAGGCCAGCTGCGACTTGTGGGGATCCGGTGGGACTTTTTGGGCCCCTAATATGATTTCCAAGGGCAGCGGCGCGACGTTTGCGGGTCCATGTGCGAGTTTTGGACCATGTCTTCATTTGTTGGGATAGCTATCGCGAGTTTTAGTGGCCTCGACACGTCTTTGGAGGCCCAACACGTTCTGGTTTCTTTAGGATCGACCGCTAGGAGCCCAGAGTGATTTTCCATGTCCAGACTGGTTTCTTTCGTTGCCCCGGCTTCATTTATTTGGTGTTCCCGATGAGACTTTTGGAGCCCCGGTGCGACCTGTCAAGCACCTAGCGTGATTTTCAGGGGCCCGGGTGCGACGTTTTGGTACCTTCAGGCTCAGCGTGATTTCCCGGCCCAACGTTTTGGGTCAACGTTGTGATTTTCAAGAACCACGGCACGACTTTTTTTGGCCCCCAGCGTGATTTTCTGGGCCCAGACGCGAACTTTTGAGCCCCCAGCGTGATTTTCTGCGGCGCCCATCGTGATTTTCAAGAACCACGGCACGACATTTTCTGCTCCCAGCGTGGTTTTTCAGGGGCCCCGGTCAAATTTGTGTGTACCCCCAGCGCGATTATCAGGGGTTCCGTCCCGACCTTTTGGGACCCAGCGTGATTTTGAGGGCCCGGCAAGTCCTTTCCGGGCCTAGCGTCATTTTCGGGATGTCCGGAGAAACTTTTTGGCCCCCAGCGTGATTTACAGGGGCACGGTCCGACCTTTTAAGGCCTTAGCGTGATTTCATGGGGCCCTGGCGCGACTTATCGGGGTCCCGGCGCCACTTTTTTTACGGCCCAACGGTATGTTCAGGGACCCAATCCCACGTTTTGGAGCCATCAGCGTCATTTTTAGGGTTCCGGGACGATTTTTTAGGCATTCAATGTGATTTTCAGGGGCCTTGGTGGGATTTTGGGAGACCCCAGCCTCATTTTCTGGGATCCTTGCGCAACCTTTTGGCGGCTCCAAAGTGATTTGTATGGGCCCCGGTGCGGTTGTTGGGGACACCAGCATGATTTTTAGGGAGTCTGGCGCTATTTTTTTCCGAACCTGGGCGCTATTATGGGGCCTCTCATGGGGAGGGGGACTGCTCCAATGCCCCCTCTCTTCGGTACGCAAATGCTCATGCCCCAACGATTGTATAGCTTAACCATGACGTCTATGGACTACATCGCACAAAATCGATTTTCGTATGCCCGTTTAACTGCTTGCATCAGAAGTAGTGTTCGGAAATATACACCCTGCAATTGGCCTAAATTCATCTCATTATCTTCAGGGTTCTTAAATCTCAGCCTGGACGTACACATCACATCACTGGACGATGAAAAGCCTTGGTAGTAGTCTCCGTTGTAATTCGATGTTTTGTACTTTTAATCAAAATGTCTTCATTTGAAGACATTTTGAATAAATGTTGATTGAATAGATTTTGGGATCAATGTCTTTGCTAAGCAGAGATTGTTGCATATGCCATGGCACCACCATCTTACCAAACCATTTCTGTTCAACGACATAATTTGAATTCAATGTTTAACGTGCTGTCAATGCCACTACGCAGTTACCGAGCTGAAGATCCACTCCGGTCTGTTGCCATGCTCGTCATGTGCCTTCTCAGGTCACATGACAAGCATCGCTCGTTACTCGTCACATCATCACTCTTCATATCACTCCTTGTGTGACCTTGTCAGGTCGCACCACGAGTGCCTAATCCTCCCAGGGATTCTGAGATTCTGACAGGCGTTCCCGCACTTAAAGTTGATATAATAGGTTGTGGACGTCATTATTGTATCTATGCTACCATAATAAATTATGGAAATAGTCTTTTGCTATGGATGGATTTTTGGATGGATGGATGGATGGAAAATTTTTACGTTCTATTTCGTACTACAGTCACTCAATGTATGTATCGTGGCAGTAATTTTATGCTTCAATAATCAAAATACATGTAAATGTAGAAGTGTATGGCAGCTAGGAGTAAGGTCAGATATAATACATGGCTATGTAATATCAAGACAAGGAACTTGCATTTGCAAATTGTACGTCTTACCTTGATTGTGTTACGTTACTGCCTTCAGCCTTCATAATTTTCTACTGTAGGCAATATTAATGAAATCGATGTTAAATATGTTAAAAGTAAAAGAACCACAGTGAAACTCTAGTATCAATGTATTTTGGTACGAGCTGGCACATCATCTGCTTTATAGTATTTTCATGACATAAGATATGGTGTGGATATCCATACATCTGTTGCATTACATCAACTCCTAAATTAGTTGCGTTGTAGTAAGGTCATGTCCAAGTGCGTATGACTTAAAAATGAAGTGGTACCATGTAATATGTGCAACTTTTATTTAGTAATGGATTGCAGGAACTTTTTCACATATTCAAATGTGTGCATGCTGCCTTTTATTAAATTTAAATGTCTCAAAAGTGGGAAGGCCAGCAACCATTATTTCCCCCCACACTTTGAAAAGTGGGGGAGGGGGCCCCATTTTTCAAAATGAGGGGCCCCTGCCCCCCCCGTTCCTACGCCTATGAACATTTGAGAAGCATAATGGTGCATTATAGTGCAATCTGTATATGCATCATGTTGCTTGATATTTGTTTGTGAAGCAGGTAAATTGTAACAACACAAAGCTGAGTCAGAAAAATGAATAGCACTCACCCCATTACTCAACAGTTTATGTCCCCCACGAAGCTCGAGCCTGACCACCCTAATTCAGCCCATATTATTCTTCAATGGGTGTAACTGTGTCAATTTATTTTCATAAAATAACTATGATCTTCTGTCAGTGTCAGTTATTGAGCTAAGCATGTGAGGGATCAACCCTTACTAGATAAACTGATATGTATTTGTGGGCAATCAAATCAAAAGTAAAAACGGATTGCCAAAATATTGTATGAAGATATGGGACTGGTGCAGAGGTGAGAGGTGGAACTTTCCATACCTTTGAAGGCATACCAGGTTGGAAAACTAGTGGTATATGGAATAAGGTTGAAAGCGGAACAGTGAAATTAAATAAGAAGGTCTCGAACTGGAGTAGGGACGAATGGAGCAAAGTCGAAAGTAGAATATCATCGAGTGGAATGTCGAAAAGTAGGTGCAACTGTACATACTAGTATTAAATGGAGGAATGTTCAAACTGAAAAGGGTCATATGGAACAGGATCTAAAGTGGAATAGCATCGAATGGAATAGTCAAAAAGCAACTGCAGATAGGAGGGACTGGGATGGCATCAAACATAACAATGAAAAACTTAGGCCAGAGATACGGTAAGTTTGTGTTTTAAGGCGTTTTGTGAATTCTTAGAGTTCGTTTTTCCAATGCAAGGCTTATGAGGGTGGTTAATATGATGTGACCACTAATTTCCGGTGAAAATGCTCACTTTTCAGTCGCCAGGCAAAAACTTAACACCAAAAACCTAACACCTTCAGTTGGGTAACAGCATACAATATTGTTAAAAATGAAATGAATTGCATATAACCTAACCTAATCTGCCTAGCCTAGCCTAACCTCCCATGTAGGAACGAACATTAAAAAGGAAAAATCTCAAACATTTTTAACCATAACTTTTCAACTGAAAGAAAGTAGCCTAACCTAAATTAGCCTGGCCTAACCTATTTTTGACGACAAAAGTTGAGAATTTCCTTACAAATATATCAAAATTTTAAAAGCATTTTTCAACCTAAAAAATCCTAGCCTAACAAAGCCTAACCAAAAGTAACCCCTTTGTTTACTTCATAGTGGTAAAATGTGTGAAACCTTGTCTTGTAAATACTCTAAGGCAAAATAATGTTGGTAAATTTGTGCTTTAAGGTGCGTTATGAATCCTTTGAATTTAATGTACCTATGCAATGTTTATGGATTTGTTTAACATGATGTAACTACTCATTTCGTTTGCAAATGCTTACCTTTCAGTTGGCAGACGAAATGACACGAAAAGGTGCTTGGAGTTAGGTAACAACATAAAAATAAGGTTAAGAAATGCCTATATAGCCTAATCTAACGTAGCCCAACATCCAATGTTAGTAACAGGTGAAAAAATGGAAAAATCTCTAATTATTCTTTCCCTCATAATTTTTCGAAGTAAGAAAACTGACATAACCTAATATAACCTAGTATAACGCAACATTGTTGGAACAAAATTGTCTTGTAAAATGGGATTTTTGTATTTTTTTAAATTTTGGTTTTTGAATAAATAATTAAATTTTATTTGATTAAAGCGATGAATCAATGTGATTCATGGCGAGTTGGACAACATGATTAGCTGAATCTGCCGACAGGTTGGTACACCAAATAGCCAAATCATCGGCATAGAGATAATATTTTAGGAGGGGAGAAATTAGGGGAAGCTGTTCTAATACGTCGTTGATCATAATGAGTAAGAGGGTTGGAGATAGGACGCTGTCTTGCGGGACGCTTTGATCGAGAGTGTGGGGCCGGGAATAGATGTTGCCACAGCGGGCGACTAAGGAGCGATTGTCTAGAAAGTTGGCAATAAAGGTGGCCATTCTGCCCTTGATACCAATTCGGTGATATTTAATTAGAAGGGCAGAACTGTGTACTTTGTTGAAGCGGATTTTGGGTCTAAAAAAATGGGGATAGTTTCGTTTTTCTCGCGAAACCACGCTGGATTGAATCAACAATTTCGATTAGGTTATCAGCGGTGCTTCGCCTTGGTCGGAAGCCGCTCTGAAAGGGGGAGATAATTTTATTGTTTTTTTCAAGATAGACTCTGATTCGTCCATTGACCATGCGCTCAAACATTTTGCAAGCACAACTAGTGAGAGAGATATGACGATAGCTAGAGGGGAGGTGTCGAGGTTTGGAAAGCTTAGGGATAGGGATGATAGTACTAGTAGACCAAGAGGGTGGGAAAGTGCTGTCAGTCCATAGTTGATTTAGTGCCGGGAGGAGGCTGTCTTCACCAGTCAGATATATTTTGAAAGAAGAGGTATGTCAATTGATCAAGTCCAACAACTCCAGGTCCAACTATTGGATACCTTTGATATGGATAACATTTAGTTCATAGAGGGTAAGGGGGGCGTTGTAGGGTTCCGAGTTGTCGGAGCCGAAGTGACAAGTGGCAAGGGTGTCGCGAAGGAATGAGGTGATGTGCTGAGTATTGAGTGTTGGAAGAGATGTCAGAGTAATAAGTGGCGAAGTGTTCCCCGACGGCTGTGGGTTCTGTCAGGGTTCTCATTTGTCCGAGGCGCCCAAATGAGCTGAGGCAGAAAAAAAAAATCCCGACCCCCCTCCCCAGAACAATACAACCTCGGATTTTTCTACTTTATTGCTTTGGCTCGGATAATTCACAGCTCTTTCACTCAGGGGGTACCTCTGGCTAAATATTTTGAGGTATGGATGCACTTGAGCCTTCCCGGAGCGCAGTCTTTTCCCGGCCGGAGGGGCACCACCCTCCATGAAGAGTGCATTCCCCCAGATCCCTCTGTATCCGCCCCTGTCTGGGCTTCCAAAAACAGCGCTGGCCTCCCTGGTCCTTTCTTGATGACGTGTAATTTTTCCTTACTTGATAGATAAGGAAACTATGTTTCGAGGATTTATCAGAGAGATTTAGTATTCTTGATGATGGTCAATATTGGTGACGATGTTATTATTGATAACAGATATTATGCATATACATATATATATATATATATATATATATATATATATATATATATATATATATATATATATATATATATATATATATATATATATATATATATATATATGTATTGTATATGTATGAATATATATATATATATATATATATATATATATATATATATATATATATATATATATATATATATATATATATATATATATATATATATATATATATATATATATATATATATATATATATATATATATATATGTATATGTATGAATATATATATATATATATCTATATATATATATATATATATATATATATATATATATATATATATATATATATATATATATATATATATATATATACATACATATATATATATATATATATATAGTTATATATATATATATATATATATATATATATATAAGTTGAAATATATTTTTTGTTGTTATTGTTTTTGGAAAATTGATGACAGTCCATAGAATATATTTATGTGTGCGTATGTGAAGAAGTAGTCATGTAATGACCCATTTGATGTAAAATACCTTGCTTAATTTTTGTTTCAGGTTACCAAAGTACATGTACAACTTAACATTACTATATGAATTGTATGTTTCTGATTACAATTGTTTAAAACACTACAATTCATATAGTCATGTTAAGTTGTGCATGTACTTTGGTAAACTGAAGCAAACATCAAGCAAGGAATTTCACATCAAATGGGTCTTTATATGACTATTTCTTCACACAAACACACAAACATACAAAATATATTGTATGGACTGTCAACAATTTTTCCTAATATAGGCATGACTACTTGCATCCGTTTTACACAAGCATGGCACACCAAACACAGATATTGAAGGAAAATCCAAGCAGTTTTTCTTGCCAAACAAAATCATCTTTTTTCTAGTGATATAGAAGACCCTGATAGCAAATCAGAAAGAAGAATGCATGGACTGGACTTGATGAAGCTTACCCAGCAACTTCTTTAGGTGCCATTTCTTCGGGAAATAACATATAAGCAAGATATTCTTTCTTTGAAATCATGTCACCTAGCATTGATACTGCAGATGATACATTGATACATTGATGATACTCCAGTAATATAGTGATATTAGGTGATTCAACATCCAACATCAGTAGGATTAGGTGATCCAATATCAGTAGGCTTAGGTGATCTAACATCAGTAGATTATGTTAGATTAGGTCAGGTTAGGTTGGGTTATATTTGTATTATAACATTACATAATTCTTCAATATATGCTGCCACACACCAAACTCTTTTTCGATATACTTCCCATATTTTGTTGAAGTGAGGGAATATGGCCTACATCTGCATTGTCATAATTTTGTTATGTGCTTGTTTAAGATTTTATTTGATTGGTTTTTCCAATCCAATTTGTTGGGTAAATTTGTTCTCTAGGATGTTTTATGAATTCTTGCAAATTTATAATTTCAATGCAATATTTATGAATGTGACTAAGATGAAGGGACCACTCATTTTCTGTGCGAATGCTTGCCTTTCAGGTTGTGAGCAAAATAAAAGTTGGCACCAAAAAGGCGGCTTTGAATTAGGTAACATGCAATAAAAAGAAATGTTTTTAAAATGAAAAAAAAATGCAACATTACGTAACATAACCTAGACTAACCTCGCTTGTGAGAAAAAATATTCACAAGATAAAATGAGCAAAATTTTAAGCAATTTATTTTCTGAACACTAAGAAAAAACATAGCCCAACCTAATCCAACCTAACACCAGCTGTGTTGGAATAAAATAATTTCTTTAAAAAAACACAACAAAACATTTTCAACCGAAAAAAAACTAACAACCTAACCAAACCTAACCCATTTGTTTACCTTATGGAGGCAAATGCATGTAAAAACTTGTCTTGCTACCACCTTAAAGCACAATAATACCTTCTTTTCTTCATGAAATGACTGCTTATTGAGATATAAGTAAAACGTGAAGTTCTTATGTCAAGAAAAGTTTTCATTTTCCAAAGATATCAATTTAAAATTCTTTCAAATTACATCAAGACACTGGAAACACATTCTGGTTGAAACTGCAACTAAATGCAACTAGGTTTGCATAATTTGAGTGTGAAGAAAAAGTTTGCTTCAAAGCAGGTTGTTTTTTTTTGTTGGCTTAACTGATATGTCCGTCCTGGAAACACTAGTGAATGCATGGAATTTACAGAGATAACTAAGCATCACAACAAAGCCCAGTAAGAGCTCACTGGTCACTAACAGACTTCCTCGTTGGGCTTTCGGTTCTAGTATTACCACTTCTAGTACCTACCGAAGTGGGTGGGTAGGTAACTTGCTCTTGCTCCACAATTCCGCACATTCCCTTATTATGTGAATCTCCCATACAGCGATCTCCATTAAGAGTAGAATGGACTTTAGTATTAGTACCCAGGACTGGACACAACTCCAAAAAGGCCTCAATCCTTGCGCTTGTTATGAAACGAAAGCGCAATATATCGCGATATTTGCCAGAGGCATGCCTTTGCGGACCGGTGATAGAGCTGTTTTGAAGCTAAAATATAAATGTGAACTTCAATTTTCACTATAATTACGGGTTACCAATGCATATTTGTTTGCAGTATTTCAACTTTACTATTTTCCAGTGGATGAAAGCATCATTTGTACGAAAATGTCATAAAAAATACTTCCCACCTCTACTCAGGTGAGGCACTGGCCTAGTGCCTTACATGGGCCGACCGCCCCTGGGTTCTGTTATGTTCTGTTGGTTAACCCTCCGTCTCTCCGGTCAGATGCTCACACCCCGTCTCGGGGGGATACCCCCCCCCCTCTAATCTCCAAACTAAGCGTCACACGAAAACGAAAGAGGTGTCATTAGAAAGCGCTCGACGAGTAGGGCCAGACACCACCCCCAACTTTTTTCCCAATAAAGTGACGTCACTAGGGGGCCTAGATTTTCACGACTTACATCATGTTTTTGGCTCTGGGAGTTCATTTGGGGAGATTTGAAGAACCAAAATTATTTGGAATAAAAAAGGAAGACGAAATTGACCAGGGCCATACAATTTTTGGGCACCCAAAATCAAAATTTTATTTTTGTCTAAATTTCAAAATTTTCCGTTTTAAAGTTTTCTTTAATTTTTATTTTCATAATGGGTAGAGCGGACAGAAAAACGGTGTTCGAAGTCAACCTGCAATAATACAAAAATGCTTACTTTGGCCAGAATCTTCGATTTTAACTCTAATGGGCAAATATGCAAAACTAATAAGTAATAAAAAATGCGGAAAAATCAAACATTCCTCTGGTGCGTTTTGTTGTGTCCCTAAAGATAAGGAAACGTTGAAAGTTTCATTAAAATATCTTTATCCGTTAAAGCGTGACGACTGGTTGAACGTTTTTGGAGGTGACCTCACTGAACCTTCACTAACTCGTTGACCCTAGATGAATTAACCTAAAAATTTTGACACAATATGCCAAATTGATGTGGCAAAAGGTACGCAAAATTTCGGCGCGCTGCCTCGCGCCGTTCTTTCAGTATCCGCGGAAAACCTTAGGAGCTGGATAACCCCCCTCCCCCGAGACAACTCGCGGAGTCTCGGGGGAATTGTCAGTTGTGGAAATGCGCGGTGTGGGGCTCTGCCATTGGAGAAGAAGCGAAGTTGATTCTAGATTTGGGAGAGGAGGTGAATCGGTTGAATGTGTTGGAATAGAGTTGCCAGCTGTGTTTTTTAGCCAAAACAATAATTTGCTGACAACGTAGTTTTTCCTCGCGGGCTTCTACCATGTTTTGGACGGTGAGGTTTTTCCGAAAATTCCGCTCAGCCCGCCGCCGTGAGGGGACGGCTCGTTCCACCACGGCACGGTTTTACGGCCGGGGAGGGGGGGGAGGGGCGACGAGTTTTGGGCACGTGTTTTTCTTCCGCGAGTTGTATGGTATTAAGCAATGCCGAAATTGTGTGGTGAAACTGGGGTGGGATAAGATTATCAATTTACTGGGAGAAAGACGTCCATTTTGCTTTGTGAACGTTCCAGTTGGGTATAAATAAGCGATCTCTAGACTGGGCTGAGCGTTCGAATGTGACGTGGATGGGGAAGTGATTACTAAAAAGGGGATCGGGTTGAACGTGCCAGGAGAAGAGGGGTGAGATAGAAGCTGAAGCTAGGGAGAGGTCAATGGCAGACGGACGGAACGGGGCGATGTCTGTGTTGTGTGTGGGTGTTTGGTCATTTAAAAAGACCATGTTGTGGGTGTTGAGGAGTGTTTCAATGTGATGTCCGCGCTAAGATGTGGTGTGACAACCCCATGCCTGGTAGTGGGCGTTGAGGTCGCCCAGCAACAGACAAGGGTGTGGGAGAAGACCGAAGAGATTGGTTACAGAAGCTAGAGATAGTGTATGCGTAGGTGGAAGATAAAGGGAAAGTAAGCTCTAGTTGTGCAATTTGGACAGATTCTGCAATAAAATTCAGGTCATAGGGAATGGTCTGAAGTTAAACGCCATCATCTCCGTCGTCGCAAAACACATACATATAGGTTATATCACACTAGGTAGGCAGAGACCGATCCAATTTGGCTATAACGGACGGTTCTCCATATAAATTGTGCTTGGTTTTTACCTATCGGTTTTCCAAGCTGCTTGTTTTTTTCTCACCTTCTCAGGTTTGTCCAAGACTTAACTCAAACATACACCTACACATACAAGGTCGGGCCCGACGCCCACGACTCGCCCTGGGCGCCGGGCCTCCGCTTCGTTTTTCAGGTCGCAGATGGGCAGTGGAGCCTCTCCGGAGGTTACGATGCTGCCCACCCTCCAAGTGTCATTCTAAGTGTCGTGTATGTATGTATGTCAGTATATGTTCAACCTGTGTATGTATGTATCGGCCCTTACGCCATGTTCCTTGCTTTCTGGCGTCTCATCTTTCCTGTCTTTCTTATTTGATATAACCGGATGCCACATAAGCCGGATAAAAGTAACTCTTTCTTTAACGTAGCATATCTCTAGCGGATGGCACTTTGCCTCGGCTAAAGATGGGAAAAAAGAAAAAAGAAAAAAAGAAAAAGAACAAAAGAACAAAAGAATGGTGATCGGGCGATGAAGAAGGGTGTCGGAGACGAATAAAGCTACCCCGCCGCCGCGGAGTGTAGAATTTCTGTTTTGGGATAATATATAGAGGGTATAACCAAATATATTAAAATTATATGGGTCATTGTCGCGTCATCGGGTCTCCTGAACGGCGGCAATCAATGTATTATTTTGGATGACATCGGAGACTTCTCTGCGGCCGAAAATCTAGTTTTACATGGGCGTTAATGACGTAGGAATCCGAGCCGAATCCACGTGTCTGTGACACGTGCCAATGGGATGCCAGTGACGACTGTGGGTTGCACGGCAGGTGCCGATGGTCAATTGGGCAAGTATAGCCGGTATGTGGAGCCCAGTGATGGAAGCAATGCTGTTTTGACAACTCCACCTGTTTAGCAGCGGCAGAGCGTATCGTGAAAAAAAACGATGAAAAAACGCCACTTTCGATTTTCACCCGCGCCACGTGTGCACGTGAGACGTGGGGTGGAAATGTTTGCACTGTCGGTGTGGAAAATTGACGGGGCTGCAGCGTAGCGTTGGTTTCATGTCCATCGGTGTACTGGCTGGGCAGCTGTGGTGCGCTAATTTGGGCCTCCCGGCGCACAACGGAAATTGGAAAACGCTATGTTAAGTCAATGGGTTTAGAAAAATGCAATCAGGTGGCACGCGCTGGCCGTGCCAATGTGAAAATCTTGAACCCCTATTACATTCGCGTAGTCGAGACCATTCGATTGGTACCATTTTTGTAGAGTTTGATAGAACGGTGCGATGGCAATTGTACCGCAAATCTATCCTATGGTAATAATGTAAGGCGAGATGTGAGGTTATTGAAGAATAAAGTGTTATAAGTGTGATGTGCCAATATTGACATTGAGAATATGTACACAATCAGCTGAAAGCTATTGCTCCTTCTTAAAATCGTCAGGCATTCAAAGCGTTGCAGTTTCAACTTTATAATCTGATCAACTTAAAATCAAGGCCAGATCTCAACGACGATCTCATTTCAGGCAATCGAAACGGATTTGCTCCAGTTAAAATGAGGGTTAATCGTAATATTTGGGAGCGCACAATCGTTGAAAGCTGTTGAGAATTTCGGGTAGGACCTGCTGTGCCAGCGAGACTATTTGGCTGCAAATGGTCTATTGGACAGCAATCCTTTCTGAATGCCTATTTCCTACCAGTCATCGCTCTTGCACCTCAGTCCGGAGAATGAGACAACGACACCGTCCCAGCAGTGAGTCTTCGAAGAAACAGGCTCGCGCCATCAATACACGACATCGAAGGATCATTTGCAGCTGAACTCTTTTTCGCGGACGTCAACGAATTCGCGAATGCCATTTATTGGAGGCTAGAATGGCTTTGCCATCGGTACAGTAAAACAGGTAATTCGGGTAGAATAGGAAATTGCTCCAGTCAAATATTCAATTCACTGACAAGCAGAGCATCCTTCCCACATATAGTCGCTGTAGACATTGTAACGTTCAAAGAAAGGGGTGCAGGTCCAAAAGCAAGGTTCATGAGCGGGGGAGGGGAAGGGGGTGCTTTGGTAGATAATGATGGGGAATAAAATAAACTACTACAGGGTATTTCAAGCTTAGCAGTTGCTTAATTTGTACATTGATGTTGTTCCTTTCCAAAGTTTCGCCACTCGGTATCACGTTGCATGAAAACGCTGGCATAGTGAAAACTTCGAGGTGTAAGATTGCTCCATGTCCTTTTTGCTGATGTGTTCGTGTTATTATAGAGGTTAGGTAACATTTGTAATGCAACTAACATCTAAAATATTTCCGTGCAAGAAACAATCCCGAAATTGATGTTAGGGTTTCACGAGGTGCCGCTTAATACAGTTTGTTTCTATGTACTTCTTACGACTTATGTAAAAATATACATGGAAACTAATGTGGCTTTCGGATGCTTCAGTTAATAATGGCTGTGGAATTTATTTTAAAAAAGCAAAACACTTTAAGATAATTTGGTTATTGTATCTACCGGTAACATAACTGCTACTTTGTTCCTCTTCAAATCATCCCACAATTGACTCTTCAACCGATCACCGGTATTTACCAGAGCAGAGGAAATACGCTAGCTAAAAAAGGCTTGTTTGATTTTAGCATGTTCAGACATTAAAAACTTCGTACCAAGATACGTCAGGCTATAACACGTCAGGCTATAACAAGTCAGGCTTTAACACGTCAGGCTATAACACGCATGGTGAGGAGCGAACGCAATCTGAACGTCCGATTTTTCGGGTTGCAGCCAGAAGATTTTGCGATAAGTGCCAATGTCTTGCTTAACCATGGTCCATCGAGGGTGTTTTCGCAGCGGACGCAGACGATTCTATTCTGCGTGACGCCATGTAGATTCTTTTCTTGGTGTGTTCGGAAAATGTCAATTTTTTATGTTTACAATCGCGATGGATTGTGGACAATAACTGCGCGGACGAGACAAATTACACAATTGACAATTACGAAATTAGAGAATAATTACACAAGAAAAATGGACTGAGATGTATATTCAGTATATTCAGTATATTGAATGTATATTCAGTATATTCAGTATTGAGTAAACAATCCCTGTATATTCAGTAAACAATTTCCATTATCTAATTCCTAATCCGCTGCTGATCTTCCGTTCTAACGCCCAACCCCACTTGGAGGTACTGTATTCTATAACGAGTCTACCATACCCTGCAGCCTGCCCAGCCAGAAGGGCAAGTGTGGCACATGGTATGGGACCTTGGGCGCTGTACGACCAATGCAGTCGATGCGTCCCCAAGCCCAAATAACCACGAACCATTCCACGAGAGCTCGTCGTTGCGGGGCAGTCCACTGCACTGGTGACTAGTACACCAGGCCACTGGTGGGCAGGCACTGCACTGGTGACCAGTACACCAGGTCACTGGTGACTAGTACACCAGGCCACTGGTGGGCAGCTACTGCACTGGTGACCAGTACACCAGGCCACTGGTGGGCAGCCACTGCACTGGTGACCAGTACACTAGGCCACTGGTGACCAGTACACCAAGCCACCATGGTGACCAGTACACCAGGCCACTGGTGACCAGTACACCAGGCCACTGGTGACCAGTACACCAGGCCACTGGTGACCAGTACACCAGGCCACTGGTGACCAGTACACCAGGCCACTGGTGACCAGTACACCAGACCACTGGTGACCAGTACACCAGGCCACTGGTGACCAGTACACCAGGCCACTGGTGACCAGTACACCAGGCCACTGGTGGGCAGCCACTGCACTGGTGACCAGTACACCAGGCCACTGGTGACCAGTACACCAGGCCACTGGTGACCAGTACACCAGGCCACTGGTGACCAGTACACCAGGCCACTGGTGGGCAGCCACTGCACTGGTGACCAGTACACCAGGCCACTGGTGACCAGTACACCAAGCCACTGGTGGGCAGCCACTGCACTGGTGACCAGTACACCAGGCCACTGGTGACCAGTACACCAGGCCACTGGTGACCAGTACACCAGACCACTGGTGACCAGTACACCAGGCCACTGGTGGGCAGCCACTGCACTGGTGACCAGTACACCAGGCCACTGGTGACCAGTACACCAGGCCACTGGTGGGCAGTCACTGCACTGGTGACCAGTACATCAGGCCACTGGTGACCGGTACACCAAGCCACTGGTGGGCAGTCACTGCACTGGTGACCAGTACATCAGGCCACTGGTGACCAGTACACCAGGCCACTGGTGGGCAGTCACTGCACTGGTGACCAGTACATCAGGCCACTGGTGACCAGTACACCAGGCCACTGGTGGGCAGTCACTGCACTGGTGACCAGTACATCAGGCCACTGGTGACCAGTACACCAGGCCACTGGTGGGCAGCCAATGCACTGGTGACCAGTACATCAGGCCACTGGTGACCAGTACACCAGGCCACTGGTGGGCAGTCACTGCACTGGTGACCAGTACACCAGGCCACTGGTGGGCAGCCAATGCACTGGTGACCAGTACACCAGGCCACTGGTGACCAGTACACCAGGCCACTGGTGGGCAGTCACTGCACTGGTGACCAGTACATCAGGCCACTGGTGACCAGTACACCAGGCCACAGGTGGGCGCCAATGCACTGGTGACCAGTACACCAGGCCACTGGTGACCAGTACACCAGGCCACTGGTGGGCAGCCACTGCACTGGTGACCAGTACACCAGGCCACTGGTGGGCAGCCAATGCACTGGTGACCAGTACATCAGGCCACTGGTGACCAGTACACCAGGCCACTGGTGGGCAGTCACTGCACTGGTGACCAGTACATCAGGCCACTGGTGACCAGTACACCAAGCCACTGGTGGGCAGTCACTGCACTGGTGACCAGTACATCAGGCCACTGGTGACCAGTACACCAGGCCACTGGTGGGCAGTCACTGCACTGGTGACCAGTACATCAGGCCACTGGTGACCAGTACACCAGGCCACTGGTGGGCAGTCACTGCACTGGTGACCAGTACATCAGGCCACTGGTGACCAGTACACCAGGCCACTGGTGGGCAGCCAATGCACTGGTGACCAGTACATCAGGCCACTGGTGACCAGTACACCAGGCCACTGGTGGGCAGTCACTGCACTGGTGACCAGTACATCAGGCCACTGGTGACCAGTACACCAGGCCACTGGTGGGCAGTCACTGCACTGGTGACCAGTACATCAGGCCACTGGTGACCAGTACACCAGGCCACTGGTGGGCAGTCACTGCACTGGTGACCAGTACATCAGGCCACTGGTGGGCAGCCAATGCACTGGTGACCAGTACATCAGGCCACTGGTGACCAGTACACCAGGCCACTGGTGGGCAGTCACTGCACTGGTGACCAGTACATCAGGCCACTGGTGGGCAGCCAATGCACTGGTGACCAGTACATCAGGCCACTGGTGACCAGTACACCAGGCCACTGGTGGGCAGTCACTGCACTGGTGACCAGTACACCAGGCCACTGGTGGGCAGCCAATGCACTGGTGACCAGTACATCAGGCCACTGGTGACCAGTACACCAGGCCACTGGTGGGCAGCCAATGCACTGGTGACCAGTACATCAGGCCACTGGTGACCAGTACACCAGGCCACTGGTGGGCAGCCACTGCACTGGTGACCAGTACATCAGGCCACTGGTGACCAGTACACCAGGCCACTGGTGGGCAGCCACTGCACTGGTGACCAGTACACCAGGCCACTGGTGACCAGTACACCAAGCCACTGGTGGGCAGCCACTGCACTGGTGACCAGTACACCAGGCCACTGGTGGGCAGCCACTGCACTGGTGACCAGTACACCAGGCCACTGGTGACCAGTACACCAGGCCACTGGTGGGCAGCCACTGCACTGGTGACCAGTACACCAGGCCACTGGTGACTAGTACACCAGGCCACTGGTGGCAGCTACTGCACTGGTGACCAGTACATCAGGCCACTGGTGACCTACAGCAGTCCACTGGTACCAGTACACCAGACCACTGGTGGGCAGTCACTGCACTGGTGACCAGTACACCAGGCCACTGGTGACCAGTACATCAGGCCACTGGTGACCTACAGCAGTCCTTGTCGCTGTGCCAGCCTCACAGTCTTATTACTGCGCATGGGCGCCGGCGCCTTTTAAGTCAACCCAACAGACATCCTATAGACACCCAATGGACACCCACTAACTATGAAGCACCCACGACCGCAGGCGGCGATTGCACAGTGTTGTCAGGTTGCAGAAATTGATTGAGGGTGTAGGATATATTACGATTAACGTCACAGCCGGGACTATTTCGCTTCGCGTAGTCCTTTCTCACTCCAGCACTGGCCAATACCGATGCTGGTGCTGATTATGCAGCACTCCAGCGGAACGGAAGCATTCTATAATCAGGCCAATACAGACATATATAATTACCACCGATCTGGCAAGTACCAAACATATGCCTGTTGTACCTGCCACAACGAAAATTGTTGAGCAAATAGTATAAACTCAGCATACCTAGTACCTAGAAGCAAGCTATACACCCACTGACAGGAATCATGGCTTCAGAGCGCAGGAAGCAAGCTATACACTCTCTGACATACATCATGACTACAGAGCACAGGAAGCAAAATATACACTCTGCAATGCATCATGGCTGCAGAACACAGGAAGCAAACTATACACTCTTTGACACTCTTTGACACTCTTTGATATCAGGGCCACATAGGGCATCGCTCAGCCGAGTCGGCTCTTAAGGTAATGACCGACACAATTTTAAGGTCATGGATCGTGGGAATTTGTTATATTTCAATACTCTTGCACCAGTCGGAATATGTATGTGGTACCGTATGGGAAGGTGATGGCCTCTGCTCCCCCTTGAAAGTCGACTTGATTCACCGCTGAATCCACATAAGGCATGCAATTCCGAAGTATGTTATGCCTACAATAGGACAAGCCCTAGTCATGTCTGTTTTACGACATGACAGTCTGTTGCCGCATATCAGTGTATGGATCGCGAATGGATCTGTTATCCAACAGCCAGACAGGTTGAATGCCGAACAACTCATCCATTATGACATGGCGCGTGCAGTTCGCCAGGCCATCCCAGCAGCACTTCCTTATTACCTTACCACCACTATAGGACAGCCGGTGGGTGAGCGGAACGAGCTTGATACACAGGGCGTGCAGTTCGCCAGGCCACCCCAGCAACACTACGTTATTGACTTACCAGTCGAAGAGCACTGAAAGGTCTTTATCGTGCGGACAAGGAGAAAATTGTCCACACCGCCTATCGCGCCGACCGCGGCGGCCGGCGTGATAGGCGTTGGTTGTTAGTAGTCGGTTAGTAGGAGCATGCTTTCATGCAGGGTTGTCAGTGAGGTTTGTTCGTTGTTTGACAATTCGGCTCATCCACATCCGTTGTGCCTCTGAGTAGCCGTTTTACGTTATTAATTGCAAGGCATATCGGCTCATCTACATCTGATGGTTCCTCTGAGTAGTCGTTTTACACTATGTTAGGTTTTTAAAAGCAGGTCGGCTCATGTACGTCCGACGGCACCGCAAGTTAAGCATTTGTTTCGAATGGGAAAGCGAATCGGCTCATGTACGTCCGATGCCATTCGAGGATGGATATTTACGTTTTCCTACGAGTGTATCGCTGACATGCCTTGCGTGTTGAAGTGAGTGATGGTGATGTAGTGTCTGCAATGCTCCTGCTAATTTTGTGGCGTACATATACCCAAATAGCAAATGAATGAGTTCTGGATGCTTCTCACCCAGAAGCGATCAAAGCGACAGGGTGATGCCCTCTTTTCGGCAGAAGGCCCTAGGTAGTTGTCTTTGTCTTTGATGCTTAATGTGATGTTGCAGGTGTCGCAGTAAGGTGTTGTATGTTGGTCATCCTCTAGTTAAAGTTGTGTTAGTTTGGTGCAAGCGGTTCTAAGTCTACTGAGGATGACTTTCTTTTGACGGTGGGATTGTTTCGATGCGCTGCATGTGTCTACCGTTGATTTGATGTTGTGGGTATGGTCGAGCACGTGCTGTGTCCATGTGTTCTGATGATGCTAACGTAAGTGGCGCTGTAGGAGTGCTTTGCAATCGTCTACCGAATATTCGATGCTGGGGTATGTAGTCAATGCTAAGACTTGCTTTGCCAGCCTATCTGCTTCCTCGTTTCCTGGGATGTTGGCGTGGCCTGGTATTCAGAGGAGGGAAAAGTTTTTTGAATGACTGGACGTGGATAGTGGTGTGTGCTGCTTATTGACTGAAGGACGGGTTTGAAATCTGAACAAATTGCTACGTTTCTAGTTGTAAACCTCTTTAGAATGGAAAATTTAGTAAACCCTAAACCTCTTTAGAATCTCTCTCTCTCTCTCTCTCTCTCTCTCTCTCTCTCTCTCTCTCTCTCTCTCTCTCTCTCTCTCTCTCTCTCTCTCTCTATATATATATATATATATATATATATATATATATATATATATATATATATATATATATATATATATATATATATATATATATATATATATATATATATATATATATATATATATATATATATATATATATATATATATATATATATATATATATATATATATATATATATATATATATATATATATATATATATATATATATATATATATATATATATATATATATATATATATATATATATATATATATATATATATATATATATATATATATATATATATATATATATATATATATATATATATATATATATATATATATATATATATATATATATATATATATATATATATATATATATATATATATATATATATATATATATATATATATATATATATATATATATATATATATATCTCTCTCTCTCTCTATCTCTCTCTCTCTCTATATCTCTCTATCTATATATATATACTCTCTCTCTCTCTCTCTCTCTCTCTCTCTCTCTCTCTCTCTCTCTCTCTCTCTGTCTGTCTCTATGTCTCTCTCTGTCTCTCTGTTCCTCTGTCTCTTTGTCTTTCTGTCGCTCTGTCTCTCTGTCTCTCCATCTCTCTGTATCTCTGTCTTTCTCTCTACCTTTCTCTCTGTCTCTGTCTCTGCATCAGTCTTTGTTTCGGTCTTTGCCACTGTCCCCTTGTGTTTGTGTTTGTCTTGTGCGTCTATGTGTCTGTCTGTCTGTCCGTCTGTCTGTCTGTCTATCTGTTTGTCTGTCTGTCTGTCTGTCTGTCTGTCTGTCTGTCTGTCTGTCTGTCTGTCTGTCTGTCTGTCTGTCTGTCTGTCTGTCTGTCTGTCTGTCTGTCTGTATGTCTGCCTGTCTGTCTGTCTGTCTGTCTGTCTGTCTGTCTGTCTGTCTGTCTGTCTGTCTGTCTGTCTGTCTGTCTGTCTGTCTGTCTGTCTGTCTGTCTGTCTGTCTGTCTGTCTGTCTGTCTGTCTGTCTGCCGTCTGTCTGTCTGTCTGTTGTTGTCTGTCTGTCTGTCTGTCTGCCTGTCTGTCTGTCTGTCTGTCTGTCTGTCTGTCTGTCTGTCTGTCTGTCTGTCTGTCTGTCTGTCTGTCTGTCTGTCTGTCTGTCTGTCTGTCTGTCTGTCTGTCTGTCTGTCTGTCTGTCTGTCTGTCTGTCTGTCTGTCTGTCTGTCTGTCTGCCTGCCTGTCTGTCTGTCTGTCTGTCTGTATGTGTCTGTCTGTCTGTCTGCCTGCCTGTCGGTCTGTCTGTCTGTCTGTCTGTCTGTCTGTCTGTCTGTCTGTCTTTGTTAGTTCTTCACGAAAATATAAACCCAGAGGTTTATGTTTTCAACCTGGTTCAAGTTGGTTCGTGTGGAGCATGGCCAGAATTCCCCCCCCCCCACACACACACCATACACACCTGGATCTGTTGAGCGTGGCTGGTATGCCTTGCCTTTTGACGGAACCCAGGATGCCATTTAGAAGTTCGGTTGGTAAGTGGACAGGTACCCTCCTACATTACTAAGGCTTCTACATTTAAGACGTAGGGTGCAAATGATTAATATTGCGGTTGCTGGAAGTACAAATGTAGATACATCAAGGAGAGTTGTCTACGTCAATGTCGGCGATTATTCATCGTCTCTTCTAGTTTGCATGTGATGCGCTCACTTGTGACGATCCGGTTATTGTGACCAACATAACACAAATCTCGAGACAATGCGGCGCAAAAGGCAGCGCAGGCATGCTGCCACTACCCTTCAGCACACAGCTGATAACCGGACCGTTGCTAGATGTGTACAAACAACGGGGGGGGGATTTGCGTCATCACGTTGGGGTTCGAAACGAGAACTTCAGACTTTGTATCCGGTCTGAATTTAGTCGTTAGGGCATCACACATACTACAATTACTAATACAAAGATAGCACCGCTCTTATAGATATAATATATTGCAATCTACAAGCAGAATGGAATACTATAAGAAAATATGCAGGAAGTCTTCTTGAAATAATGTATTTTGATCGGTTTGGTTTTCTTGTTGGTGTGCAGCAGGATTTGTCTCTGCCGCAACTACATTCACAACTGATCGTCACGATCAGGAGCGGAACGAACGGAAGTCCCCCCAAAAAGCCGGCCGGTTCCGCCGGTCTATTTACCATTTCCACCCTAGTGCTGGGTGCAGCCGTCAGTGCGTCCTTCTGCAACGCTAGTTTTATATTTCGCACAGATCTCCCAGCCACACATTCCCTTGACAGTGAGAACCACATATCGTACGATGAGGAGTTCCATCTTCGCTTTAAAAAATGTTCTTGGAACTCGCGCAGGCTCTAAATGGGCCAGCATTATCTGTAATGTTATCCGGCCGGCCAATCTTGCAGATATAGCTTGCAGCTTCCAAATGACAGTATTGCTAACAGTGACATACACAGTATCTGCTTCGATTCATTTGGAGTGACCATCGACCATTACAAGAACGTACTTGTCCCTCTCAGGTTCACCTGTCAGCATGTATGCATGACTACGCTTCTTGAGAGCACGGCCGCGGGTTTTGGCCGTACACTTCAGCATTGGTGACTTGCTTTGGGTTCGAAAAGCTTTGATAATTTGAGGGATTCCTGATTTTATGATGTTGGGGTTTTAAAACATCAAGGATTTGGAGGCATTGGGATTCCAAGGATGTTGGAGTTCTTAACTCCATTATTTGGCTATTTTTTCGTCATTTCGGGGTTTTAATCGTCCTGGAAGTTAAATCACTGTACTGGTGATATTCCAGATAATAAGTATTTCGTGGTTTTGCTAAGCTGTGGACCTGACGTCGTCAGGTGACGGCACTCCAGCGGTCTGGGCTATGCACCGTCAATGATGTGTCACTACCCCCAAAACAACGAACTTTTTTCTTCCTTCGCAGAGCTAAAGTGTCTCCAGCTAGATGAGAGTTACGTCAAGGAAAAGACTACGTTAAGCTGGCTTATGTGGCATATAGTATCAGGCAATTAAGAAAGGAAAGTAGGGGATCGCCGGCAAACAAGAAAAGTGGCATTGGGGGTGAGGAACATACATATCATACGGTGCATGCAGGGCATCCAAGACATTCATACATTGTACGCGGAAGAACATTTGGGGGTAGCCAGCACCACTGCCCTGGATAAGGCTTCGCTAGCCACCCGCGACCTGAAAGCGAAGCGGATGTCCGCCGCCCAGGGCGAGCCGTGGGCGACCGGACACAACCTTGGATGTGTTGATGTGTGTTTTAGTTAAAGCTGGGTAAAAACACCCGTAGGAAGAAAAGCCAAGCTTCTTGGAAAACCCGAAGGTAAAAAACCAAGCGCCAAATATGGGGTAGCCGTTCGTTTTTTCCAAATTGAATCGGTCCCCTCCTACCCATTAGACAATAACCTATATGTTTGTGTCATGCCAGTCACGAGAGGAAGGCAGCTTGTAACGCGTGCCGTATGACTTGTAACGTCACATCAAGTCAGTTCGAACAAGGTAGAAAACAGTCAGCAAATCAAATCAATTCGGAAAACTTGGTGTTACGTAAACAGTGGATAAATAGCTCGGGGAGCGCCGGGTGCTCATCCCCGAGGAGAGCTCGAAGCGAAATTTGCGTATGAGTCTTGGTGAAATACTAGATAATGGAGCGACGATTAGGAGCATATACCGGACAGGTAAGTAAAATATGTGCGACGGTAGTGTGAACTCCACATGTGTTACAAAGTGGAGGACGGTGTGGTTAAAGGAAAATATAGTGTGTTAATTTGGTGTGATCAGCGGGAAGACGTACGAGCACCACCTCGTTCAGACGACAGTGTCGATGGGAAGAGGGCCATTTGGAGAGTATAGGCTTGATATTGTGTAAATGTGAGGTGTTGTGTGTCCAGCAGGCCTGGATATACTTTTTGAGCAATATGTTTACAAGGGATAGGAGGTCCCCGGGGGTACAGGAGCACCCTCGTTCGGGTGGAGGTCGATTGCCGCCCGGACCAGACCATCCGCTCGGTCGTTCCCCGGGATACCCTTGTGTCTGGGGATCCAAAGGAGGGTGAACTGAAGGTGTGTATGATTGTCGTGACAATGGTGCCCTGCGTGGTGTTGTGCACGTCTGTAAGGGTGTCAATAGAGGAGCGTGAATAAGTGCAGATAGTAGCGGGGATGGTGATGTGTCGTGCCATAATGTGTTGCAGCAAGTGAGTATGGCGACTTATTCTGCTGTGCATATCGAATGATGAAGTGTTAATCTAGTTTGACCAGTGTCGGACCCACCGCACCAGGCGACGCCCATACCATCGTTGGTACTTGAGCCGTCAGTGCAGAAGAATGTGTGTTGTGGGTGGGCCTCTTGATATTCCAAGAATTTGGCTTGAGTTTCGATGAGGGAGAACACCGTTTTGTTGTGCCGAAAGAGATACGCGAGTTTGGGGTGTTTCATGTGCCAGAATTGGAGAGGGGGGCGGGGGAATTTGGTTTTGGGGTTACAACGAGTAATTTCAGTGTGCGTGTGAGAACCTGGCTCAAGTGGATAGCAATGCTGTATTTATTGCAGGTGGTTAGACCAGTCAACATTGGAGGGTGATTTAGCTGCGTTGTTGTTCTGAAGTGGTATCTAACGAGTTGTGGTGTTCTGTGGTGTTGTAGGCTGGGGATATTGGCCTCAACCTGAAGACTGGGGGTAGGTGTGGTGCGGTGTACCCCGGTGATGAGGCGGAGTGCATGGTCTTGTAAGCGTTCTAGTCAGGTAGTGTGTGAGGGGGATATATGATCGAAGCTAAACGCATTGTATTCAAGGATTGAACGAATCAGGGCAATATACATTTTGGTGAGGGTAGCCCTGTCTGCACCCCATTCGCGACCGGGGATGCAGCATAGGAGATTTAGGCGCATAGATTAGCGCTGCTTAACATAGGTAATATGGAAGCCGAAATAGGGTCCCTTGTCGAGGATAATTCCAAGATATTTGAATGACATTTTGAGGGGGATAATTCGATCGCGATAGTGGAGCAGTGTATGGGGTGGGATATATGTGGTTAGCCGAGAAACGAGCATTGTGGCCCATTTAGTGGGGGAGATAGGTACCCCCCAGAGGGAGCACCATGAATCCATGTGGTTCATGGCGAGTTGCACAAAATGGTTTGCTTTGTCTGCCGAGGGGTGGGTGCACCAAATGTCCAAATCATCGGCGTACAGATAATATTTTAGACAGGGAGCAATCAGGGGAAGTTAGTCCAATGCGTCGTTGATCATAATGAGGAATTGAGTTGGGAATAGAACGCTGCCCTGCGGGACGCCTCGTCGCCTCGATCGAGAGTGAGAGACCGGGAATAGAGGTTGCCGCAACGGACGATTAAGGAACGATTGTCGAGAAAGTTGACGATAAAGATGGCCATTCTGCCCTTGATACCAATTCGGTGTAATTTAATTCGAAGGGCAGAACTGTGCACTTTATTAAGCGCGGAATGTAGGTGTAAAAAGGGCGATAGTTTCGATTTTTCGCGAATCCCCGCCGGATTGAGTCGGCAATTTCGATGAGGTTATCAGCGGTGCTTCGCCTGGGCCGGAAGCCGCTCTGAAAATGGGAGATAATTGTGTTGTTTTCGAGAGGGACTCTGATTCGTCCATTGGCCATGCCTTCAAAGATTTTGCAAGCACAACTAGTGAGAGAGATATGGCCGACAGCTGGAGGAGAGGTGTCGAAGTTTGAAACGTTTAGCGACACAGATGGTAGTGCTAGTAGACCAAGAGGCTGGGAAAGTACTGTCAGTCTATAGTTAATTTAGCGCCGAGAGGAGGTTGTCTTTACCGGAGTCAGAGATATTTTGAAATAAGGGGTATGCCAATTGATCAGAGCCAACAGAAGTATTGGCTACCTTTGAGAGGGATTAACGCTCCACCTTGGCACGTGCTTACGGCCGGGGAGCGACGAGCTTTGGGTACGTGCTTTGCTGCCGCGAGTAATATGGTATCAAGGAATGCCGAAATTGTGGTGCGAGACTGGAGAGGGATGACATTATCAATTTCTTGGGAGAAAGACCGCCATTTCGCGTTGCGAACGTTCCAGTATAGTATAAATTAATGATCTCTAGACTGGGCTGAGCGTTCAAGTATGACATTAATAGAGAAGTGAGCGCTAAAAAGGTGGTCGGGTTGCACGTACCATGAGAGGAGGAGTGACATGGAAGCCGTCGGTCGGCTGAGGGGCGTCAACAACCAGCTTTGCTTTAGCAGGCGTGGGTCGAAATTTATACTCATGTGATGACTAAGTTACTCAATTATGTCCCCGAGGACCGCATTTTCGCTCTGAAACTCGAAATCCTGCCTTCTCCAAACATTCGAAGGTCTCCTGCACCTGCCAGTGTTCTTGTTTTGTACAGTTCCCCACAATCACATCGCCGAGGAAAACCACATCTAGTAAGCCATAAAACACGCCCTCAATCTCCCTCTGAGATAGTTCCACAGCGCAAGTCATACCAAAAAGGAGCCTAGAGTATCGTACCGCGCCCAACATATTAATGGCGAGGACGTCCTTGGAGGCCTGTGCATGTGGAGTTGGTTGCACGCTAAAACCAAATCCAGTTTGACGAAATGCTCTTTGATCACAGCCTTGCAAACATCTCCTCTGTGTTGAGCGAGGGATACTTGTCTAGCTTCAGTGCTTTGTTTACCATTAATTTAAACTTGACACGGACACGGGTTCGCCCCTCTGAAAGCACAACTGGAACACTTGGTGCTGCCCAGCGATAGTCCTTCCTAGGTTCCAACACACCGCGCTGGCAATGTCTGATCTACATGCTGCTTGAAAGCGTATGACAAACAGTACGCTTTGATGAATTTGGGTGCGATAGTCTAATTAATATCAAGGTGTACCTCCACACGCTCGGTGAGGCATCCAATTATTATCGGAATACAATGCCATACTTGCGCTTTGGTCGTTCAAGACAACCACTGGTTTGCGAATACAATCCTTTCCAGTCAGTGGCGTACTAGTAAACCTGGCGCCATTTATCTGACGACCAATGCAAGCTGCCTTTACGTAGAACCATTGTATATCACATCAATTATGCGTTCCCGAGTGTGCAAATGAATCTTCCGGTGTACGATTTCAGTCTACATCTGTTAAAGTTTAACTTGAGTCGTTTCCTTAAGCGAACATAAGTAGCCTAGTCGTCTGTGAGAGAAGCGCGAGCTCTCGTGTCTGGCCACATTTTAACAGTGGCACACACCCGCACATGACACCATGTCGGTGGCGAATTGAACCCATCCCGGTTCACCGCATATGCCGGGTGGCAAATCAGTGAACAGAGCCGAGCGTGTTCCTTTTTGACCATATGAAAAGGGTGAAATTAAAACTTTTTACTAATTGTGGAGATTACTTCCTAAAAAAATTATATCGTGATCTGCCCGTCTCGATCTCGAGTTGTACCGTTTCCATACAAACCACGCGTCGATTAGCTCATAGCCTACATTCAGCACTGAGCACACATCAACTCACGCCGTATGAATTTGTGTTCGCTTGTGTGTATTGTTTGTTTGTTTATTGGGTGGTTCTCGACGCACTTTATGCAGGATCACAGCTAATGTCACCGCCCACACTGTTTCGCCGGTGGGCCGCGGGATTGGGAAATGTCCTGAATGGTGCACTTGCTGTGTGTAGGCATGACAGACAATCAAGGGTGTAGTCAGTATCTGCTCAAAGAGCGGTAGATTTGTGGGCTCCTATCGTCAAACCGGCAAACTCGTATATTGGTGCGATGATTCTCTAATGGGCATGTGCATGCTCGCGGTCGGTTCCCCATCAATCTTTCGTCCTGCGAACCGTTCTAAAGAACTTGGACTCTTTACTGCGGGGGCAGAGGAGTCACCAGGGTTTATTTTTTACCAAGGGGCATTCGAGATCTCAAGGTGTACCACGGCCCGCAAGGTACGGCTCATAGGGATAACAACAAATATCGTAAATTATCTATCCCAGGGTGCAAGGCGGTAGGATCTTAGGGGAGGTTATTGCTCCGGTCAGTCACTGATGACCCTTCAGTAATGACAGCCCCGCTCGATGCCCATCGATCTTCAGCTGGGAGATGGTCGCCACCTCCACTACGCCATCGTGAACAATACGACTGGGCTGGCGCAAATTGAAATTGTTCTTACCATGCACACCTTATTAAGACTCATCATTGGAATGGAGCTCGTGTTCCCCTAAATAAAAGACACGTAGACTAGCTCGTTGCCCGTCCAAGCAGCGAAGCAGGTCTCGTTTGACATTACCTGCGGTCAGGAGCGGGGAAACGAGGAGGGGGAGGGGAGCTGGGGCTCACCTGAAGTGACAAGGCTGGTACCCTTTGCCAAGGACCCCGCACTGGAAAGGCCGCTTCGGGCCCACAGGAGGCCCCCTTGAACTACAACAGGCTCCACTGGAACTACAGGAGGCCTCTCTGGGAATAGCAGGGATCACCTGGAATCACTGGAGGCCACCATTGAATTACAGGTGGCCCCGGAAATTTCAAAAGGTCCCATGGATTACAACTAGGGCCTAGGCCCATCCGGAACTACAGGAGGCCCCATTGCGACTACAGGGGACTTAACATAGCATAGCATAGCATTACGAGGTGCATGCTGTACAGCGACCATGGAAACATTACATATGAAATATTGCACTCGTTCACAGGGTCTCATTAATTCTGGCAAACACAAAAAGACGGCAAGGAAAACTCGATATGCTGTACGTGTGTTCGAAAAATACGTAATGCGTAAGATTTAGCTGATTGTTCCATTCAAAACATTGGGGGACCAGCGCTATGTGGACACATTGCTTTTATGATAGCATCTGTGCGGAGGGAAGATGGAAGCGAATTTGAGCCCACATCTATCAGTGGATTGACATAGCCAAACACCTGAAGAAAGCAGGATCGAAGGTCAATGTATTCGAGAACAAAACAGTGAAGGATGTGCTCTTCTAGAAAATGAAAAGCAATTAAAGCAGCGTGAAAAAGGACGTTGTAGTCATTCTTCATCTCCGCTCTCAAAGGAAGAAATTAGCGAACTGTGGGAGGCTGGATCATTTGGTCAGGGGGTTCATCTGTTCCCATAGTGGAGGTGCCGTCGCCTTGGAGGAAAAAGTGCGCATGCTGAGGAACCTTCATAGGAATAACATGAGGATTATAAGGGTGTTTTTCATAAGCTAGATCTTAAGTTTATAAGTCGTTGAAGACAAATTTATACCACAACCATATACAATTTCAACTGCGGTTTTTAACGGTGCCCGATACATGTGGTATTACGTATCTACGTTTCGAGAACATTAGTTAACCTGAAGACTTGTAAACAAGAGTGTCCTTGATGACTGGTGGATCGCTGGTATCATCGTGATTATAATGAGAGCAGTGTAGATCTTTGACAGTGGCTGATAATTTTGAGTTTTGATCTGGGATTACGGTTTAATGACCTTGCCGATAGAACGGTAAACCAGAATGCAAAGACTGCGACCGAATTGGCATTAACGTTGACGGGATTCGGCGTTTATTGGTCTTGAAACTGGCCTGTACTTGCAGGTCGGCAGTTAGGTGGTGGACTATATCTCTTAGACTATTTATTATTTGTGTTGCCTGAAGTAGCTTATATCACGCAAGATGCAAATATCCATTAGCATAAAATATGTACTTGTGGCATATATGTACATTAGGGTGTGGTGAAAAAAGCCAAAGTAAAAAATTTGGGAGGCCTGAAGTTTTTTTTCCATGTTTTTGACCTTTGCGAACTCAGCCATGGCGTTGTTTCCAAAAAATGAGCAAGTTTTGATTGGTGCTTTTTAATTTGAAAATTTGATGTTTTTGGTCATCTGCAATGACGCCTCCACAGCGGGATCGTGGGATGACTATGCACCACCGCTTCACTTCTAATTGAGCTAGACCCACCAAACAAAAACGAGCGTGTTGCTCTTCTTGTGATAAATTCAGGGATGCCTTATTTCAAGGTCTCAGGTCAACCGGTGACGTCACAGGTCAGGTCAATTGCTAAAAAAAGGAAAAAATGGTGACCTATGCGGGCTTAGAGTAGCATAGCAAAACACCTTATCGTGATAAGTGGCATGAAACAAGACACAAAGAAAGCTAGGAGCATCCCGACTCGCATCGGTGTATTCATCGCAACTATTGATGAATGACCCAGGTCAGGTCAGGTCATGTTCTGAGACTGGTCGGAGAGATGAGTCTAGAGTCTACCGGCACCAAGCAATAAACACCCGACCAAGATTCAGATGTCCCAACAGGCGGCTATCGCCTCTACAGCGGGATCGTGGGTCGACTATCCACCACCGCTTCCTTCTAATTGAGCTAGACCCACCGAACAAAAACGAGCGTGTTGCTCCTCTTGTGAGTAGTTCAGCGATGTCTTATTTCAATGTCTTAGGTCAACCGGTGACGTCACAGGTTATGTCAACTGCTGAAAAATGGCAAAAAACCAGCAGCTGACAAACGCGTTAGCGTAGTGACATCTAGTGGTGTAGTTTAGCAGATATTGGCACTGTATCAACATGGCCCTGTAACAACACGCCCTACTCTCCTCTAGGTACCTGCAAATTACATGGCATCCGGCACTAGAGCCAGCACGAGCACCGGCCTCGCAGCTGTAATCGGCAAACCGGGGAGCTGCCACTAGCCGATCTGCCGACGAAGCGAAATGTTCTCCAGAAGATGCTACAGCTGCGACTGCCCGACACCAGATATGTCAGGCACATCCCGGTCTCGGATCTAGCAGGAACAGTGGCCAGCATGGTGCAGGACCTGTGGCTGCGTGTCAACCATCACATGGAACGGTCCATGGTCTCCAACCAGGAAATAAAGAGGAAGATAATCAAGTTGTGGAAGACGACTGAGGAGATCTCCTACGGAGGAAAAAAGAAGATAAGTGGAAAGAAGCGAGCAAAGGCCGAAGAGCGAGACGCGTTCCTGACCAACCTGGACCGCCTGTTCGACGTCTGCGTGTGCCAGTGCAGGATGCAGTCCTGCAGCGACCTCGATTGCCCTCCTGAGTGCCCGAAACGAGTTCACGTCGACTGCAGCTGTCCCAAATCCCGCAAGATCCCAGCGATGGAGCTCGAATTCATGCTCGACCAGCGGTCGAAGTCAGGAATAAGCGGCAGGCTCCAGATTGGAGCTAATGACTCGGCGGAATCGGGCAGGATGGAAATATCAGTGCAGAGGAGGGAGACAAGGAGGAAGAGGCCGGAGATGGAGGCGACGGAAGCCGCGGAGGAGCAAGAACGCTACCTCAAGTACCGGAGGGGAGAGGAAGCGTGGGTGCAGCAGCAGGAAGAGGACAAGCAGGGTGCCAGTCCGGACAGTTCGGACAGAGACTACACGCCCGCCGGCCCGAGCGACAGCTCTGGGAATCGGACTGCAGCCCAGAACCGGGAGCACTTTCCACTGACAGTCCTCGCGGCTATGCGGCATGGCGTATCCCAGCGGGCCCTCGCCAACATTCTGTCATCATACGCCGTCGACATGGGTCTCGCCAAAAGGGAGGATCCACGCCTGCTGGTAGACCACAGCAAGGTCGGGAGAGAGCAGGACAGGGAAATGGCGAGGGTGACAGCTAGCGCCGAGACTTGGATCCGAACGGCCGGCATCAACGGAGTCCAGTTCGACGGCAGGCAGGACGTGACCAAGGCCTGGATCACCCTGGAGGACGGGACGAAGGTTGTCAGAGAGGTGAATGAAGACCACTACACTCTGACGGACAGTGAGGGGCGGTTCCTCACCCACTTCTCGAAACAGAAGGTGGAAGGAGTCAGGCCAGCGCGCGTCATCGCCGACCACATCGTCGACATCATGAACAACTACGGGATCAGCGACACACTGCAGATGGTGGGCGCCGACTCAACAAATCTAAACACTGGGTGCAACGCCGGTGTCATCACCATTCTGGAGCGGCTCCTCGGCAGGCGGTTGGTGTGGAGCATTTGCATGCTCCACACCAACGAACTCCCGCTGCGTCACCTGATACAGCGGCTGGATGGCCCAACGGTGTCCGGTGGCGGCTTCAGTGGCCCCATCGGGAAGTTGCTGCCCGTGACGCAGGATCTGCCCTACAACAACCAGTTCACGTCGCTGGCCGTCGGCGAGCCCCTGCCGGAGCTGCCTCAGGCGGTGCTGGACGACCTGAGCTGGGACCAGCGCTACAGCTACAGCATGCTGAAGGCGCTGGAGGCCGGATCCGTGCCCCCAGCCTGCAACGGATGGCCATCGGGCCAGTCAACCATTCACGCTGGCTCACGACAGCAAACAGGTGGGGAAGCAGGCCCTGTTTTGATATATATATATATACATTTAACTTAATCCAGTAACCTCAGTCCAAGCCTCAGTCCTAACATGAGTAAACATATCGTCTGCGCCAAATAACACACTCCTCACACTGCATACTCGTATGTACCATCAGTCATCCCCTCCCCGTTTGCCTACCATTATCTCCATTTATCCTTGCATCCAGCATTATTTCCCACTATCAAAACCCCTCCATCCTGTCTTACAAAGGCTCCTCGACCTGTGGACGAGACAGCACGGGCTGACCGGGGAGGAGCTGGTGAACCTGACGCACCTCTGCGAGTTCACCGTGGCCATCTATCTGAAACAATGGTTTCGGATCAAGCGGGACAGGAAGCTCATCGACGGCGCCAGGAACCTTCTGAAGCAGGTAGAGCTTGTACACTTACAGGAACTGCATGCATATGTGTGTTGAACATGATAGAGCGGGAGATGAACCTTTCTTGCACATGCGTAAGGTTTGGGACGGAACCTAAGTACCAGTCAACGTAGCATAAATCGGTGAAAATGTTATCACTGAATCAGATATAAACGACACAAAGCCTGTTTTCTCGATTGTAGTCCGTGCTGTGCTGGCACAAACGGTGTTCCTACAGGTCCAGCTAGTGGAGCAGTACAGCCCCTCTGCCGTCCAGACGATCGTGCGGCCATACATCGGCAGCTTCTTCGCTCACCCCGAGCTGCTGCTGCTCAGCATGCTGGCTTCTGAGGACAAGGAGGAGCGGGCCTGCGCTGTCGTCATCATCTGTCAGGACATCCGGGAGGGGGCGAGTGCGGGCAGCTCGCTGCCTCGCAAGTTCAGCGCACCGTCACTGAACTTCGCGGCGCAGTCGCTGGCAGACTTGATCGACTGGGACGCTGTGCCCCTGTCGGAGCCGCTCCTCACGGCCACCCTCAGCACCGAGCAGGTGGAGGCCTGCCGGGACACGCCGCTGTCTGTCCCCCCAGCTGGCACTGTCACACACAGAGTATAGAGCGCGCAGTGAGGAAAGTGTCCGAGTCATGCCTCATGGTAGTGGGACAGGAGAGGAGGGAGGGGTGGATCCGCTGCGCGGAGGCCGCGCGTAAGCTCGGCAACCCGAACACCAAGGCCGACTACATGGCGCTCTTCAACTTCCTCTAGATGAGAGCTGTGTGGTCTGGTTTTCGTTGAGCTCGTGATAGCCGCCTGTTGGGACATCTGAATCTTGGTCGGGTGTTTATTGCTTGGTGCCGTTCGACTCTAGACTCATCTCTCCGACCAGTCTCAGAACATGACCTGACCTGACCTGGGTCATTCATCAATAGTTGCGATGAATACACCGATGCGAGTCGGGATGCTCCTAGCTTTCTTTGTGTCTTGTTTCATGCCACTTATCACGATAAGGTGTTTTGCTATGCTACTCTAAGCCCGCATAGGTCACCATTTTTTCCTTTTTTTAGCAATTGACCTGACCTGTGACGTCACCGGTTGACCTGAGACCTTGAAATAAGGCATCCCTGAATTTATCACAAGAAGAGCAACACGCTCGTTTTTGTTTGGTGGGTCTAGCTCAATTAGAAGTGAAGCGGTGGTGCATAGTCATCCCACGATCCCGCTGTGGAGGCGTCATTGCAGATGACCAAAAACATCAAATTTTCAAATTAAAAAGCACCAATCAAAACTTGCTCATTTTTTGGAAACAACGCCATGGCTGAGTTCGCAAAGGTCAAAAACATGGAAAAAAACTTCAGGCCTCCCAAATTTTTTACTTTGGCTTTTTTCACCACACCCAATAACATCTACGCAGTTGGTACAGCTGTCATTGATGGCTTGAATTCATAGGTAAGGTACTGATTTTCGCGTGTGTCAGTTTCTGAAAATATTTGTTCGGGGGAGGGAGGTGCACTGATAATGCATGCATGGAGTTAATGAGAGGGCCGAAACCGAAGGGGCGACACAATTGAAATCGTTGAGGGAAGAGCCAACATTGGAGGGGGCAAGACTCCCTCAAAAGTATGCAATTCGACATCCACGTCGATTCTTGATCTGTGTATGTCCAGTTCAGGTGTATGTCCAGTTCAGGTGTACGTCCAGTTCAGGTGTGTGTCCAGTTCATGTGTGTGTTCAATTCAGGTGTATGTCCAGTTCAGGTGTATGTCCAGTTCAGGTGTATGTCAAGTTCAGGTGTATGTCCAGTTCAGGTGTATGTCCAGTTCATGTATATGTCCAGTTCAGGTGTATATCCAGTTCAAGTGTATGTCCAGTTCTGGTGTATGTCCAGTTCAGAGGTACGTCCAGTTCATGTGTATGTCCAGTTCAGGTGTATGTCCAGTTCAGGTGTATGTCCAATTCAGTCCGTCTGCAGCTGTTGATTGTCCGTTGGTTGTCTAACGTTCTGTTGACGTTCTGTTGATCTGTTGACTGGCGATAGGCGGTGTATTCTTAACGTGCTCTTTTCTTGCTGTATGCCTGGGTACTGGAGAGATAACGGAATACCGGGACGTCTCTGCTTTGTTGTACTTCGTCATGATTTGACTTGGCAATGCCGATGGTGCAAAGCGTGAGCGGGTGTTTCTACACCATTATTATCCTACATCTTTACAAAAACATTCCGATTTGAGTTCTTGAGTTGATCTGCCGGCCATATCCAACTGTACAATGAGAATTGTCAGTGAGCAGTAGGATGTCGTGTAGTGATCATTGTCAGTGGGCAGTGGGATGTGTAGTGAGCGTTGTCAGTGAGCAGTAGGATGTCGTGTAGTGAGCGTTGTCAGTGAGCCGTGGGATGTGTAGTGAGCGTTGTCAGTGATCGGTAGGATGCCGTGTAGTGAGCGTTGTCAGTGGGCAGTAGGATGTGTAGTGAGCATTGTCAGTGAGCAGTAGGATGCCGTGTAGTGAGCGTTGTCAGTGAGCAGTGGGATGTGTAGTGAGCGTTGTCAGTGATCGGTAGGATGCCGTGTAGTGAGCGTTGTCAGTGGGGAGTGGGATGTGTAGTGAGCGTTGTCAGTGATCAGTTGGACGTCGTATAGTGAGCGTTGTCAGTGAGCAGTGGGATGTGTAGTGAGCGTTGTCAGTGAGCAGTAGGATGTCGTGTAGTGAGCGTTGTCAGTGAGCCGTGGGATGTGTAGTGAGCGCTGTCAGTGAGCAGTGGGATGTTAAGTGAGCGTTGTCAGTGAGCAGTAGGATGTCGTGTAGTGAGCGTTGTCAGTGAGCAGTAGGATGTGTAGTGAGCGTTGTCAGTGAGCAGTAGGATGTCGTGTAGTGAGCGTTGTCAGTGAGCAGTAGGATGTCGTGTAGTGAGTGTTGTCAGTGAGCAGTGGGATGTGTAGTGAGCGTTGTCAGTGAGTAGTAGGATGTCGTGTAGTGAGCGTTGTCAGTGAGCAGTAGGATGCCGAGTAGCGAGCGTTGTCAGTGAGCAGGATGTCGTGTAGTGAGTGTTGTCAGTGAGCAGTAGGATGTCGTGTAGTGAGCGTTGTCAGTGAGCAGTAGGATGTCGTGTAGTGAGCGTTGTCAGTGAGCAGGATGTCGTGTAGTGAGCGTTGTCAGTGAGCAGGATGTCGTGTAGTGAGCGTTGTCAGTGAGCAGTAGGATGTCGTTGTGCAATGAGCGTTGTCAGTGAGCAGTGGGATGTCTTTGGATTGTGGATTAGGATCGTGAGCTGGTACGGCTGTACCAGCTCACAATATATGATACTTTACGGAACATTCCTCTCCAAAATAATGCAAGCTACGCCTGGCGGATTCTGTTCTTAATCTTCTCTGGGACGTTTGGCACGGATTCTTCATGATCTCCAGACACGTGACCACCTTGAAGTTTATGGTTCAAGTCCTCCCCCCCCCCCTCCCACCACACACATACACGCACAACAGAGGGCACTACTAAGCGTAGGCGTAGAAGCTCCGAGAAAAGTGAGAGAGGAGAGGGGCAAGCGTTGTTTACAGATCGATGAGTAAGACGAAGGCCATAGCGATAATTTTCAATTCTTCCAAAGGATGGGGTGGGGAAGTGGCGTGCCCCCTGCTACCAATCCTGCCGCGAGTGACCACCGCGGTGCTAATCCTCAGTCTAACTTAATCTAACTACTAAAGCAATGGGGGATGTCTACTTCGAAGAGCAAGAGCAATATATCCAGAGCAGCGGACTTACCCTTAAAATTGCAGTACACACTGGTTGGGGAAACACTGCCCCTCTCCCCTTCCGGGTGTGGCCAGGATTTGTCAAAATGATGGTCTATTGAACGGCCATGGGCGGGTCGGACTTGGGTGGGACGGACTTGGGCGGGACGAACTTGGGCGGGACGAACTTGGGCGGGACGGACTTGGGCGGGACGGCCATGGGCGGGACGGACTTGGGCGGGACGGACTTGGGCGGGACGGACTTGGGCGGGACGGACTTGGGCGGGACGGACTTGGGCGGGACGGACTTGGGCGGGACGGACTTGGGCGGGACGGACTTGGGCGGGACGGACTTGGGCGGGACGGCCATGGGCGGGACGGCCTTGGGCCGCTTCCAGGGGGGTCAGAGCAGGGTCTTCTCTAACACGTGAGTTGGGGGAGGGGGTGCAGCCCCAGCCATGACCGCCCTGCTCTTCCTCCCATTATGGCCGTGCCAGCCCCCACACAGGGACAACTCCCCACTGCTTCAGCACTACTGGAGAGGAAGGGGAGGGGCACGGAGTGTGGCTTCCTCGGACAGCAATCCCGTATTCGCCAACGGCCGCGGCCGCCAGTGACGATTCCTCAGACGAACGTCTGATGACGAGTCCAGAATACGTATCCCTCATTGGCCTGCCATCAGCTCTGAACATGGCTTTAGGTTCTCTTCGTGGGTGCCCGAACACCACCAGTAACGGGTATCCCTATCCACTCCCCTCATAAGCACGAGTGCCTACCTAATCCTACCTCCATTCAGGGTTCTTGGATCTGAGCCTGCTTATATCCCGTGATTCGTGTCCCAACGGAAAATATGGTCAGAAAGCGTGCAGATACCTCAGGAATCTCCAACCGCTTTTTCATTTAACTTCACTTCTTTCTACATTATGCGCAAGCTTCGTCCCTTAATGGAGTAGTTTTATATACATATTCTGGGGTGTTTTGAGAGAAAAAAAATTATCAGACGATTCTCTAATTCCAGAAAGTAATCCTTGGAACTTTTAACATAGCGGTGTAATTAATTCACAGCTTGTATTTTTCGCCAAGGCCACGAAGAAATGAATCTGAAAAATGTACCAATGAAGTTATTTTCCGTCGCCTGCGTTTTGGATCCACTGCGTTCTTGACTGGACACCTTCACTACAAGGACATATGAACCAACCTTATCGGTAAGCACCTTGCATTTGGTGTCGATGAGCCATTGCAGCCATTGATAACCGTCCATTTCAGCAGTTCGTTTCACTTTCAAGTCGGGTCAAGAACGCGGCTTGACTGACGTTGAACGTTGAACCTGACTGTAATTGGCGACAGGTAGCACTGCAGCTTATCAAAATAGTGCGTATCTTGAGTTTTACGAGCGTAGCACCAAGACCGGAACCAGAGAGAACCCAAGAGACAAGTGAAAGATGGTGCTAAAAATGTACGTTTGCGGGGGGATCTTATTTCCCCATAAGAGCATTCAAGAACGGCAAGCAAGATTGCAACATTCAAGCAAGATTGCCGATTGCGAGCAAGAGAGCTATTGCTATACAAGAGAGCTATTGCAAGATAGCTCTGTGATGGTTCTCTGTTTTATCTAGGCATCAATCATAAACGCAACGTTGGTGAGGAAACAAGTGTGGTCTGGCACACAAACCAGCCATTTTGAGTAAGCGCAATGTATTTATTCTCTTCTGAGAACGGGTGCCAAAAATGGAGGTATTGAGACAAGGTGACGAATCACAGTGCACGAAAAACACTGATACAAACTCTCAACACAAACTGAGATGAATGATTTACCACCAGTGAAATATGATAGCACGGGTAACAAGAGCATAATGCCAGTAAGCAACCGCAGCTGCATCGACGACGGTAGCCGAAATACTATCCCGCTTACTCCGTCCAGCGCGGACCTGCTGCACGGACCTGCTGCACAGACCTGCCCCGTCCAGCACGGACCTCGGCCGTCAACGCCAGACCTCAATGTCCCGCCCAAATGACCAGAGACTGGACGTGAGTGGGCTTTTTATATTTTGGCGGCCGGAACTTTGGCTAACTACACGATCGTGGTGATCCCCAAAATGCATAACGGGACTGCTGAAAAGGAGCATGATGAGGAGTAAAGGCCGTGGGCAATGTTTGCTGCTAGACAACGCCATATAGCACAGCGAAATATTTATTTCCATCAACAATATTTTTATGTTGATAAATAGGTGTCCGTTATGTGTGCTTATATATATGAACTAAATATAGTGCTTCGGACACACGGCTGTAAACGACATTAGTTGCGACATTATGCGATTGTATATGTACTACGTATAGTGTTTCAGACATACGGCTGTAAACTACATTATTTGCATTAAGCAATTCAAGTACATTACGGGAAATTTTAGTCTGAATTTTTTCTGGAGCGGCTTTATCAACCAGAGTCATAAGCTAGGCAGAGCTTGTTGCGTGAACCCTGGTCCCATCACACGATCCAGGAATTCCAGTTAAACGGTATAGTTTTGATCGACGGCAAACGTGCCGTCAATACAGCTCCAACACGCCACCTGCCACCGTCAATAAATAGCTCGTCACCTGCCACCGTCAATAGCTCGTCACCTATCGGGCCTGTTGTCACCTGATGCTTCCAACCGGGAGCTACGCGAGCGCATGCAGCGACTCTAACCCCGCCTTGCCAGGACAGAGAGGCCAATGCAAACCGGCGTTCCAACCAATTGAGATATCGGGGCGGCATTTAACCTTTGGAAGCGATCAACGATTTGAATGATAATAACTCCCGAAATGTACTTACAAATTCCGCGACGACATCTGATATACATTCCCTTCATCATTCACCACTTCCAGTATCTTCAAAACGCGATCTTGCGGATATAGCTTTGAACACGGCTACAAGGGATACTTTAGACTTTAGAGACCTTCGAGAACTGTGCCTGTATGTACCAGTAGTTACCTTTGGGCTTGTCCTAGGGCACCAGTCACCAATGCGACGAAGGCGTCCCCGCAACGAGATGCCACATCCAACGGCTGCCAGGCACTATCTCCTCAAGAGTTTCTAGTTCCAGAAAGAAGTCGCTGCATTACCTTTTTCGTGCCTAAACCATGTCGGATGATCTGTGCTGGCCGCCATGTTCTGTAGCTGATTTATCCAGCCGCTGAACATGCATAGCTGAGAACACTCTCCTTCCAGACAGTCTGATGGCCGGTCCCGACGATGTCCGGGTGCTGCGCGACGCCAACGTCTTGAAACGCCTCCAACTCCACCACATGTATAACACTCGGCCAACTTAGACTTGCCTTCGCGTCGGTTTGATTTACCGCGACGTCAGCAGCGAGAGCGAGGAAGATACTTAGCTCCTTGATCGAGTTTCGCAGGCGTCCGGTGTGCAGATGCATCGCTCCTGTGCGACATCCGACATCCGGTTACAGGCATCAACTTTGAGAGCCGGAACGGCGTCCTCACGGAAGAAACTTTCCTCTCGGTCAATCTCCAATGTGGCTGGTGCTAGCTGAACTGCAGAATCAAGCGTCGACACAGGTTTGCTCAACAGCTCACGATGACATCTGTTGTCCCACACGAGCCACATAGCACCGTTTGGTTAATTATTATCATTATCCACAAAATTATTATCTTCGGTCGTTCTTCTGAACTGCAACATATTCTGACGCAGACTTGTTACCTTCCTGCGTGCGCTTAAATATCCTGAAGTTCGGTTGTTTCAGTGGACTTTGGCCGATGATGTTAATCGGGTTGAGGATAATGGTAATAATGAGAATCACACTCCTAAATGACATTGGGACTACCACCAGAAAAAGGCGCGATGGTGATCCGCAGTTTCACCCAGGTGTGCTGAGTGATGTGCTCAGTGATGATGATTTAGCTCATCATCATCGCTCAATTCACCCGGGATTAACTGATGCAACTTAGTTGTAACGTCACGTAGTAGTAATTTCAGATGGAGTAAAATATGTAGTAGCAATGCATAGCAGTGGTGTGTGGAGGTACCGTGGCGTACTGGTCAGATCAGGGCAGTGTAGCAGTAGTGCGTGGGCGATATATTAGGAGCCGTGAGGTCTGTGGCAACGACATGAAACAGCAGTATTGAGCATGATTATGTTGTGCACGAGCGAACAGTACAGTATGTAGCAGTGAAGTGTAGCAATCATGCCGCGTAGAAGTGTTGTCGGGAGCACCTAAGCACCTCGCGTAGAAGCAGTGCTGCATTGCATGGGATTCAGGCGTGGCAAATGACAATTAAAACAGGGAAGCTAGTTGCCTTTAGCGTTGATATTCGTACGTACGTGCACAATGGTGTGCACGCCGTGCTATTTCCATGCAGTACTCGCCGTCAGATTGCAGATTGAGATTGTAACTACAATTCTCGTCATATCCCATCCCTAACGTTGGCTCACAACCGCTTCAGATGAAAAATATGATTGATACTGGGAAAATTAAAGCATGACGGGCACTTTCGCGCGATTAATTTCGCCTTATCATCTCGACGAATTGATCGCGTCGCGGCTGACATCTGGCGGTGAAGAGAGGAACTATCGGCGCCGGCCCGCTGCCGAAATGCTGTTTTGAGCGGTGCACTCCCAGGGAATGGTAGCACGTGTGCTTTACGACCCAGGCCGACAACCCTTCAGATACGCGGACGAGTGACGAGTCATCAATGACATGTATTTTGCCCCGGGGATATCCGAAGGGTTAGCGCAATGCTCAGACACGCACGTTATTACCAATGTCGGTGTGCGTTATCACAAAGTTAATTTGTGCCTGGAATACATTTGCATACAAATATGTATTTGCATATTTACATCTTTAGGCTATGAGGCTGAGAAAATACAGGAGCTTATGTAGATGGATAGAGGTTGATATGCTTAATACAAGCAAGGGCGAATCACTATTCGAGTTGCTTAAAGCATTTATCTGTATCTGTTTTCGTTGTTCTTCCAGGTCGGGCCAAACTGGTCAATTTCGGGGCGTAGTCAGTTGCCGGTCTTCGCCGTGGTTTTCCGACCCTGGTAATACAGATATTATAAAATGCTATGGAAAAGTTACCAAAAAAACACCTTTTTCTTCAATATTGATGATATGCAAACTGAAGATTTAGGCTAACGCAGGTGATATATCCAAAGGTCAAGGCCAACGATACTGTCGAGGTAAATTACCTGGAAATATGTGATGAACTATTCAGAACGATAACTTTCGAAATAGATGGCAGTCTGGGAAAGGCAGCAGATATCACCAAACCCAACTAAATGGTTTTCACCCTCCGATAATATATTAGAACAAAAAACCCAATGTTCTGTTGTTTATTTTTGGGCGAAAAAATTTTAAATATCATTTCTGGACCTAATCACCTTAAAAATGAAGTCGACATGCAAAATTACCCGGGTTTAGCCACTTTTAGTAGCAAAAGTCTTGCAGCCTCAATGGCGCCTGAAATATATGTACCTCCGGGACTTTTCAGGTCATATCTCAGTGAACTGACTGATACCTTAAATTTGATCATATTATTTCATTCCTATTGCATTCGCTGAATCCGCATATGAATTCAAGCATAGTGCGTGTTTAGAGGATTAATATTCCACTCATGTTCCTGGTTTTGAACAATATTGAATGGCAGGACACCAACACGCAGAACATCATTAATGGTCTACAACTTCGTTTCATCTGGAGATCTGATCTGCAGTGATGTGTCTCGTGTTGCATTTTCATACGCTTCTGTACTGTTTTTTTTTGCTGCGGATTGGGTGACTTGTTTATGAGAAATGTTTCCTTGTACATCTAAAAGCATTTCTGTCAATTTTTAAAGTTATCGGTAGTTTTCTTTGAATAGAGGTATGTTGCTTTGTTCCATCATATGGATAACATTGTTCCTGTAGCATGCTTTAGAATACGATTCACCAAAGTATGTCAAAATGTATCAACTTTTACCCCTGTATTACCAGAGTAACATATGACGTGAAATAGTACCAGATGTGATGCTAAAGCACTAGAACGTTCATTCTGACGCCTCTAAGCATTTCAAGGAATACGGTGTTTGCATATCGGATGGGCTGCCTCCTAGGTGGTTCCAGTAAGTATTCTTTGAAAGTGGACTTGGAAAGGGATGAAACGACAGACGAAGAAAATATTGAGACAAGCACGTCAAATGACTTCATTCGCTCCGAGCTGGGAAGAAATGAAGAGTTTTATGCTAACAAGGCTGAAAAGATTGATGGAAATGATAAAAGCCAATGGGGCTAATCTGCATATCAGAATGCTTCAGTCTCCACGCACCGTCTGCCTAGCTCAGCGCTGCTCAGAAAGTGTAATTGGCTTTTTATCGAAATGCCTGCCTTTACACCGCTCCTTAGAAAGTTCGTTGGGAAAATTATGTCCAACTCGCAAACAACGTGAGTGGAGGGATGTCTGAACTAGTCGGCTGGTGTCGAAGGAGGGCGCTTGTTTGGAGAGCAGCAACAGGACACCGATTTACATACAGAGTGTCAAGCCTGTTTTTTTCATACATTTAATTTCGCGACAGGCCGGCTGATACACCATCTACGGTCTGTATGTCTTTTCGAGCTTGCTGGAAGTCTGCTGAAGTGATTTCTCTGTTTGCTTATCAGACTGTACGCTAGCTAGTGCCTTAGCAGCTGTGACCGATATGCAAGCCAGAAGACCAATATATAATTATGCAATTTACAAGTTATAAATCCATCCACCAGATTAACACATGCAGTGGTACTCCTAGAGGAAAATTGTGTGCATCCTGCAAGCTCCACCTTTTCACAGTTCTAACTCGACCTGAGCGAGACTGGCCTGATATAATGCTAACCCATTAATGTCGAACTGTAGCTAAAGTTTCCGCAACCCCAAACGTTAAACGGTATTCAACTTATGCCTCGGTGGTTAAATAATTACTGCATCGATCACACGCAAGGCCTTCCGGCCAGGCTGATACAAATGTATGTGCTAACGACATACACAAATCGATCACCGAGGTTTGCTTTCTCATGGTGTGGCTGGACACAACAACACAACAACACTCCAGCATCAAGTTCACCTTAGAACACACTGGTCATAGCAGTTCGATTCCTTTCCTTGATACGTTGTTTGTAGTTCAGGCTGATGGGAGCTACACCACCGAACTGTACTTTAAACCAATGGCAGCCCCCATCATCTTGCACTATGATTCGGCCCACCCGATGGCCACTAAAAAGGCCGTTTTAACATCCCAAATGAGGAGAGCAGCACGAGTCTCCTCCGATACTATTTCATGCGAGCGGAGCCTTGCAAAGATGACAACTCTTTTCCTGGAAAACGGATACCCAGCACATCGGGTACACTCCGCCGCTCGTGCTGTTCACCCTCACAACAGGAGTAGGATAAGTGGGCAACGTCGGCATCGAGCGGATAGTAATCCCAACTATATTTACATGAGACTTCCATTTGTCGATGACCAACTATGTCGACAGGTAAACGCAGCCATCCGTTCGTCTCATCTAAGCCATGTTAGGGTAGCCTGGACTAGCGGACCTACGCTGAAATCTTACCTGGTCCGCTCAGCCCTGGAAATGCCGCCATACCCTGCTGGTAGAAGAACGTGTCACACCTGTATCAACGGGCTCAAAGGTAGATGCACGCGAAAAAAACGTAGTTTATAAAATAACGTGCAACCGCTGTCTTGGAATATTTTATGTCGGTGAAACCAAACGTAGTATCAGGGATAGGTACAATGAGCACTTGGGAGATGCCAGACTTCGGAGAGCATACACACCTTTGGGCGAACACATGATCGACAAACATTCTAACATGGAACACAGCGACACTAACACAAACTTCCAAGTAGAAATTCTAGCAACAGCCAGGGACAACGCTGATCTGAAGGTCCTCGAATCTCTACACATACGTAATCTACGGCGCAACTAAACACGCAAACGACGTCTTGGTATATCACATAAAATTACCTAAACATAAATTATATTTTATGTATTACGCGTTATATTGGATATATGTCTATATGTGTGCGTCAGTGTATGTATCGATATGTATATGGACCATCGGCTCGGGCTTCCTCAGAGGATTCTATCTTGACATTGTTTGTTTCTGGTTTGGAGTTTCTTTAAGTGTCTGCACCACTGAGGAGGCTTTTCTGCATTCCACGTGTCTTTTGCACGCTTTTTTTCTCGCGTGCTTTTTTTTTCAATTGTTAAACTTGACATTTTTATATCACTCCTGACGATGGCCCCTGGCCGAAACGTTGAGCAATAAAGTACAACCCTTATCGTTACTTTTGATGTGAACTCAGCATCTCCTGGTATATTGAAGGTCGTGTATATATATTTTATTACACACAATGTCTAAAACCCAGGAGCATCTAAGAGCCATTCTTCGTTATATTAAATAACCCGCATGATTGGCTTTATGTCAGTTTTGGTCCATAATACATTTTCGCATAGCAATGAAAAACTATCAACTAGGAAGTTCAACCAAATTCTTCCTATCTTTCTTCTTTTTTATTTTTTATTTTCTTACTTTGTTTCTCTCTCTCTCTCTCTCTCTCTCTCTCTCTCTCTCTCTCTCTCTCTCTCTCTCTCTCTCTCTCTCTCTCTCTCTCTCTCTCTCTCTCTCTCTTCTCTCTTTCTCTTCTCTCTTCTTCTTCTCTTCTCTCTCTCTCTCTCTATCTCTCTCTCTTTCTTTCTATCTATCTCTTCTCTCTCTCTCTCTCTCTCTATATCTCTATATATATATATATATATATATATATATATATATATATATATATATATATATATATATATATATATATATATATATATATATATATATATATATATATATATATATATATATATATATATATATATATATATATATATATATATATATATACTCTATCTCTCTCTCTATCTCTCTCTCTTCTCTCTCTCTCTCTCTCTCTCTCTCTCTCTCTCTCTATCTCTATCTCTATCTCTATCTCTATCTCTATCTCTATCTCTATCTCTATCTCTATCTCTATCTCTATCTCTATCTCTATCTCTATCTCTATCTCTATCTCTATCTCTATCTCTATCTCTATCTCTATCTCTATCTCTATCTCTATCTCTATCTCTATCTCTATCTCTATCTCTATCTCTATCTCTATCTCTATCTCTATCTCTATCTCTATCTCTATCTCTATCTCTATCTCTATCTCTATCTCTATCTCTATCTCTATCTCTATCTCTATCTCTATCTCTATCTCTATCTCTATCTCTATCTCTCTCTCTTTCTCTCTCTCTCTCTCTCTCTCTCTCTCTCTCTCTCTCTCTCTCTCTCTCTCTCTCTCTCTCTCTCTCTCTCTCTCTCTCACACCATCTCCATCCCTTCCTCTCTCCCTCTCCCTCGCCTTCAATCAGAGGCGTGCTCTTAACGGTGCGGCAGCGGCGAATCTTCGATCGTTAGGGCCACGCGCCCTCGCTAACTTTATTCGTGTTATCATTAGAAGGAATGAAGAGCGATGATCTGCGCGCGAAGACGTCTAACTGGCGCCGTGTACGCGTCCCGATTGGGCTGTAGATGAGGCCGTAAGCAGTGTCGTAGACGAGGCCGCGTTTGAACAGTTCGCAATGGCCGTCCACGGTTATCACGCCTCACGCGCACCATCAGTAGTCGCGACGGCGACGACGGCGCCAGCTGACAGCCGGACGGCGACCAGGCGTCAACTTTGTCCGCCTGGTCTCGGCGGTGGCCGTCCGGTCTCCTCAGCGCACAGCCTCTCGCGGCGGCCGTTTTTGCCGGCTACCCAGTGCGCTGTCGGTCACTGTGCTCGCTGACCGCACCAACAATGACTCTCTTAGCTGATGACCTAGCTGATTTATCATGTTTTTGCGCGGTATTTTTTTGGAGCCAAGTACGCTCCGGCGGCGACTTCCCGCCGGCTATCGTCGGACGAGAGTCGAAAACACGGCGCTGGCATCAGGAGTCGACGCGAGAGAGGCTTAGCTGCGCGAATGCGGCCCATGTCGGCCCCTGCTGGTTCGGAGCGCTGTGTGGTCTCAGAGAAGATATTCTCTCTGGCTCGTCTGGTGGTTAATTTATGAACGACACCGGCTACATATGGGCTCCCTCGTGTTTAATGGCTGTCTGTGGCGACTGACTACCTACGACTGCGTTTACTCATGAGGCTGTGAAGCTGGTCGAATGAGCTGGTTGACTGAAAACGCATATAAAACAGACCCGCTAATATATCAAAGCAAACAAGTTGCATGAAAACTGAAATTGACATTCCTAACTCTCACGTTTATTTTTCTCGGAATGGTGTACTTTGCGAATGGAGTGCAATACTTGGCCACTTGGCTGGCTGACAAGTACAAGTACATTACTTGGCTGGGAAGTTAACGTTACGGGGTTAGATCATTGATTATGAAAGAGACCGCATATTAAAACAACTAATATGAAAAGGAGAGGTGTACGTCGCAAGGAATGTCCTGCTACCTGATACGGCTTTGTTGAAGGACGGCTGTGCTGTAGCGCTTCGACCAGACTTCAGGACTGCTCCGTTGTAGCACTTGTTGCGGGCTTTATAACGGCTCTGTTATAGAGCTCTCGCTTCGTACCTCAGGACAACTCTGCTGGAGCGCTTGGTTTGGACTTCAGGACGGCTCTGCTGTAGCATTTGGTACGGGCCTCAGGATTTAGTGGAGAGAAGATGCCATCTTATGAAAACGATTGATGCATTGGTAATGGCGGCTAGTCATTCTCGAAAACAGTTGGAAAATGTTGTTATTGTCAATAGGTGAAGTGATGTTTCGGCCAGGTGGAGGTTGAATGACCAGTGTCTGTCAGCTTTGGCACGTACATTGGAGGATGGTGAGATCTGACCATGTCTTGCGAATGGACACGAAAGAAAGCGGCGCCAGGCGTCGCTTTGTGGCGTAATTTTATATGATGACGTAACGTATGTTTGAAGCTGACCTGTAGCTTGGTTCACAATAGTAAGTAGCATAGACAGTTACGTTGTGCCCCCCGCCAGCCCTGGCAGTGTGATAGCAATGTGGTTGAAGGACAGTCACCCGCAGTCTGTGACCTCTCCGGCAGTCTGTGACTTATCTGGTAGTCTGTGACCTCTCCAGCAGTCTGTGACATCTCCGGTACACTGTGTCCCCTCCGGCAGTCTGTGATCTTTCAGGCAGTCTGTGACCTCTCCGGCAGTCTGTGACCTCTCCGGCAATCTGTCATCTCTCCGGCAGTCTGTGATCTCTTCAACAGTCTGTGATCTTTCTGGCAGTCTATGATCTCTCCGACAGTCTGTGACCTCTTTGGCAGTCTGTGACCTCTCCGACAGTCTGTGACCTCTCCGGCAGTCTGTGACTTTGCCGGTAGTATATGACCTCTCCGGCAGTCTGTGACCTCTCTGACAGTCTGTGACCTCTCTGGCAGTCTGTGACTTCTCCGGCAGTCTGTGACCTATCCGGCAGTACATGTCCTCTCCGACCGGCTGTGGCCTCTCCGGCAGTTTGTGATCTCTCCGGCAGTTTGCGACCTTTCCGGCAGTATGTGTCCCCTGCGGCAGTCTGTGGCCTCTACGACAGTCTGTGATCTCTCCGGCAGTCTGTGACCTTTCCGGTAGTATGTGTCCTCTCCGACCGTCTGTGGCCCCTCCGACCGTCTGTGACCTCTCCGGCAGTATGTGTCCCCTGCGGCAGTCTGTGGCCTCTCCGGCACAGTCCCCAGTGGACGAAGTACACATTTCCTTGTGAAACATTGATAACCAAGGACGATATCCCGCTGTCTTGTACAATCACACGAACTCGCATGTCTTTCAAAGCCATGAGGTCACGTACGATCAGGGCAAGATCATGCCAGGTCAATGCAAGGTCAGGCTTCACCAAGGCAGGCATGGTACTCGGAAATTTGGCTATCAATACTATAATTTTTAGAGTTTAAGGAGATAAAGTTATCATATCGAATAATAATTATTTAAGAACTACACACATAAATAGGACTACGTTCCCGTCATTCCTGTCATTCCAAAGATCCAATCGCATGGTTCCTGATAACACTAACGTCACCCGAATAGCTTGAAAAGCCAAACAATAACATCAGACTTGATGTGGATTCAGCCTGAAATACTTCATCGTCAGAAAAAAGATACATATCGCGATTCGTGCTGTTGGCCTAACTTCATATTTGTAGATACCTGGGGTTGCTATGCGACTGAAAATCCTATCCTTATGTCGGTTATGATTACATGTCACAATCATTGCAGTATGGACAGTTGAGGCGCACACAGTTTCCCACACACACTGCAAGTACCGAAGAACTACATGCAGATGCAACACCGCCCTCTACTGCGCGTATTGATCTTGGCAAGCCACCTAACTTATCCGCTCATTGGTGATTGCAATCCAGCTACATTGTCTGTTAAGATCTGCCGTGGAGTTCCCGGCACGAAGATCCTGCAGAGCAAGTTTTGACTGAATTTGAACATAGGTACACCGACTCTCTTTGGGAGCAGTTTGGCGGCTAATTGGATTTCATCTGTCCGTTTGCAACAACAGTGGGCTTGATGACCTATCCCTGGAACGCTGCTGAGCTGATTATTTTTCATACGACGTTAAATGAAGTTTGCATAGAGAGGCGAAACATGGATGATGCCTGCCTTTTATCCCCAAATGGTTACCTCAACACAGTGCGCGACATATTCCTCGAGATATTCTGAGGATCCTACTGTGGGATTAAATTAGGCTGCTGACGGCCACAAGAAAAAGATATATCATTAATACTCCAAACCGGATATTGAGCCGGGAGGGAGCACTGAGTGTCTCCGAGTTTCCAGCCAGGTTCGGCACAAGAAAGCAGGCATCCATGGTGCCGGCCGCACGCTCGCCCGTTCCGCCGCACAGCTGGGTCGTGCGGCACAGCATCATCCGATGTCGATACCTCAGAGCGGTCGAAACCAACGCAAATGGGTCATATGAACCTCAGCGGAATAAAGGTCCCCTCCCTCAACAGTTATATTGCATTCTTCCCTAATGTTCTCATGGGTTATTCCTATGTGAAGTGAAAAAATATTTGGAATGGAAAATGTGAGCCTCAAGAGACTTGAAATTGACACTTCCTCTAACCTATGAGACCGTACCGTATATGTATGTGTATATATAATTCAGTCATGTTTCCGCTGATGCCCAATTATCATTTCGCCGGGCTAATAATCCATTACGGAACTGGGGAGTCGGTCGCACGGCTATTATCCGGGTTATTTCAAGTTGGAAACGGATTCGGCGCAACTGATTGTGGTATGAAGTTGAGTTCATTCACTAGACATTCGGTTGATCAAATAGATAGTGAGTCGTATAAAGGTCTCTATCTGATATATTTGGTCCGTGCTGTGAAGCAATTGGCACGGCTCAGAGTTAGATCGGACCGAGCTCACCGCCACCGTCTGACACTGTCTGCTCGAACTCAAGGTGAACGGCCACGTCTCCCCTATTCAAATCCAGTCATTTAATCCCAGCGTCGACTAGGAAGCGTCCTGCCAGATAGCCACTTATGGTAATAGCCGTTGGGGGTGCTTCAGGCATGTGAGACGACGGTACTGTCGAATGGCACGCAGTGCTGACAGCGGCAGCGCCTCGTCGTGTCATCCTGCAGGCGGCAGACACACCGAGCGGACGTGTTGCGGCGGGTGATGCAGCTGCGCGTGGTGAAGTTTCGCCGGCCACACATTGGCGACATCTCGTGCAGCCCACCATACTTGTGTCACGGTGGTAACGGTGGCGTTGATGGTAGCATCGCCACCATCGGCCTCGGCGTTAACACAACCTCATCGGCACGCCAGTGAAATGCCAATGTTTGACATCGACCGACATAAGCGCCACCCCACCGGCTGGGGCGAGCTAATCCGGAGCCGCTGCCGCAACAGCCCGACGCAAGCCACCATAAATCATCATACTTTTATATTGAATTAAAATGGCGTTCAACGGGGCGCTACCATTTTTATCATTCAGATAAGCTGAGCGAAACCTGGCCAAAGCGGAGGTAGTTTCCCCGCGATGCTTGCAACGTGGTAGCTGAAAATAAAGATATGTGGCGAGGGTGACAGCCCAACAACGGCGTAAATACGCAACAGATGGGCAGTATGATAGGGAAACGAAAAGCGCGTGGAAAAAGCATAAGATTGCCGGCGCTATTGCGCAGGCGTAGAAAACTGACAGCGTCGCCAAGACGCCAGTGATGATCAGCCCATCATCAACCACCTCAACATGTAGTCAGTGAAGCCGAAGTTGTCCGGCCTGCGCGACGAGTTCCGACAGGCGTACAGTTTTAACGTGTTAACTTTGTGAGATGTAGCTGCCATCCAACGTCTCTGGCCGGCTCTTACCTGTCGGTGGGTATACACTCGTCCGATGTGATCGTCCGGCCGAGCGCAACATACTTGCAAAATATTGCGAAGTGACAGCGTTGGTGCGGGGACACCTCCGTGCCGAACCCTAGTGTCACCAAGCCCAGACGACTCTAGTTTAGAGATTGTGTGGGTTCTGGTTCATGTTAGCAAGTAGGAATCTCTTCACATTGCATCTGAATATGGTGTACCAAGTTATAATATGGTGTACCAAGTTATAATATTGTGTACCAAGTTATAATATGGTTTACCAAGTTATAATATGGTGTACCAAGTTATATTATGATGTACCAAGTTATAATATGGTGTACCAAGTTCTAATGCTCGTCAATTCGCTGCTGACTTCCATGATCTTCAGGAACAGCTTCAAGTACTGATTGCAAACCATCTGCCTTTCACCATAATTTACCGGGATATGTTAGCAGTTGTTTGCTGAAACATTAAATCGACACCATTTTGCGAATTTTAGACAATCATTGACTTCCTTTGGGAATAGTGTTTTACCCGATTGATCGGACAGCCGACCGCCTTTTCCATATGATCGTCACAGATCAACCACATTTAGCTTTGCGTGTTTTGACACGCTGTCATTACAGCAGCCCACATGACGACACGCGCGTTCTCTTGGGACCACCCATTCGCGTTCGCGCAGACCTCGAACTTCATCCGAACCATTTGGTCCGAGTGGAGAATCCATCCTATTTTGCCATGTTCATGGCGGAGGAAAATCTCCCCTATCGTCTGAAAATATGATCGTTTTAGTGGTAAATTCGCAAATCTCGACCAAATTTACGGGTTCTACGGGTTTAGCCCTTGTAACCTTAGATTGGAAATGATTGCTTCGTTTTTTGGTGAAGGGTAAATTTCACAGCTGTTTCCTCAATCTGAACCAGTGAATGTCCTGGAGAAAATGATCTGACGAAGCTGTGTCCAGTATGACAGACGGTATGCCCTTTCTGTGCTATCGTTGAATAGTTCTTTACACCTTTTCTGCACCAAGAACACAATTTCGTATCGGTAAATATTTCCCAAACAGGGATCCTATGTTGCCAGGTGAGGCGCCCAACTGCCCGAACGGCCGTTTTGTTCATGTATGTTGCAAAGTGCGTCTACATTATCAGGAGGTACGCTCGCCCCGCCCAGGAAGGCGTCTATATTCTAAAATGGCGTCCAGAAGGGCGACTGTACTAGCACTGTCAAGAGAGGTGCTAGAGTGCCCCAGAAGAGTACTTAAGTTTGCATTATGGGTGCTAATTATCCGAAACGGCGCCTTTACTTTCAACAGGGGGTATAACCTAGTCCAACTAACCGCCTGACTGCGAAGAGAACACCAGCTGACCCAGGAGGGCACTAACATTTTCAAAGCATCCAACTGCCCAGAGGGACGCCTATCTTGTCGGGAGAGGAGCATATGTAACTAATAATAGTCCGCATATTACGGGGAGCGGTGCTCGAATGGCCCAGGAGGTTGCCAACATTATCAAGCCATGCAGCTGTCCGAATGCCGCTGTCTTCCGTCGCTCTCAGTATTTTGCAGATTTTAACTCAGTGGATAGACTCGACCGATAGGGTGACCAGCTGATTCGACTAGTTGAATACTTCTTGCTCATTCAGTTAGCATGCTACCCGAGGCTCTGCTCCTCCTTGGCGATGGTAGAGTCCATGTCTTGGACTAAAAGTTGACTAATTGCCCGAGACGTGGCCGCCGAGCTCGCGCCGAAGGCCAGCTTGTCGTCCTGTCATGAGATAAGCGCCCTCCTATTCAAGGTGGCAGTTCCCCCTTGAGATCAGCACTCTTGTGGCTCCGTCACTCGGCGCCTTTTGGACTGATCTGGCGCACCTTCTATGCGGGATCGGCGCCTTTTGTTTTCTCTGGGACCCTTGCTAATTGTATTAATGCGTCACTTGAAGGATCCTTGAATCGACGTGTAGGACAAGTTCCTGGTGTCAGCATTGTTTCGAAGGAGGAAGGAACGGAAACAGGGAAACAGACAGTGTGAAAGCTAGAGAGAGTTATATATATATATATATAAAATATATATATATATATATATATATATATATATATATATATATATATATATATATATATATATATATATATATATATATATATATATATATATAAATAATATATATAAATAAAATGTATATAAATATATATATGAATATATATACATATATATATATATATATATATACATATATATATCTATATATATATATATATATATATGTGTGTGTATATATGTACGTATATGTATATGTATATGCATATATGCATCCATATTTTGGGGATAACTTGCAGGACTATGAGATCCAGGGATACAATATGTGTTCATGCAATAGGGGTCCAGCAGTGAAAGGGGTGGTGTAATGCTCTATGTGAATAGCTTCTACAGTTCTCAAAAAGTAGCAGATGGTGTAAAAAATGTGTTTGTGGAGTCCATTTGGCTTGATGTTGATGTCGGAAAAGGCAACAGCAATAAACTGAGGATAGGAGCTTTGTATCGATCAGGAACCTTGCCACATTCTCAACAACTGGAGCTCGATAAGGTGATTTGTGAGGAAATCAGTAGAAACTTTCAGAGGAAATGCCTTATTCTTGGTGACTTTAATCTAAAAGGATATGAAAATGTTGGTGTTGGCTCCCCATCATGTAAACTGTTTAGGAAATGCCTTGAAGAGGACTTGTTCTTACACCAGTTTGTAACGGAACCAACCAGGCAGGGCTCATTCTTGGACCTTGTCTTCTCAGATTTAAGTGATTTAGTTCAAGACTTGACTGTAGGAGAAACTCTGGGAAGAAGTGACCATAACATAGTGAGATTCAAGGCACAAATAGCAGGGACAATCAAGGATAATTTGGCAAAGATTCCAAATTTTAACAGGGCAGACTTTGACTGCATGAGAGATGCTTTAAGTGTCATAAAATGGGAAGAATAATTCTTTGATTTAAATGCTTGTGAAATGTGGGAAAAGTTCAAATCTTACTTGAGGGAAATTCAGATTAGATATGTCCCCCAAAAGCAAAGGCGCAACAGAAGGGTAGGAAAGCCAGCATGGCTTACACCAGATTTGAGGAAAGCAATTAAGGCTAAGAAAGATGCATTTATAGTATTTAAGGAAGCTTCAAATATCGTAAATCTAAGGTCGTATCAAAAAGCTAGAGATGCTGTGAAGTAGAAAACCAGCGCAGCAAAGCGAGCAAAAGAATTGGATTTGGCTAGGAACTGTAATGGGGACAGTAAAAAGTTCTTTAATTTCTACAAGCTAAGTAAAGTTTGAAGCACAATTGGTCCACTGGAAGTAAATGGGACTATATTGAGTGAGGATGGTGAGGTGGTTGAGGAGCTGAGCAAGCAGTTTAAATCAGTGTTTACAGTGAAGGATGTGACTAATCTGCCAACCGTGAACCACAGGTCAGTGACAGGTGATCAGATACACAATGTTGATTTCATTGATAGTGATGTTGTTTTCAATTATATCAGAAAAATAAAGCCAAACAAGGCAGCAGGACCTGATGGAATTTATGCTAGGATATTGCGGGAAGCTGAAAAGGAACTGGCAATTCCACTTAGTATAATATTTTGTAGATCAGTTTCATAAAGTGAAATTCCAACAGATTGGAAAAGGGCAAATGTAGTTCATATTTTCAAGAAAGGAGAAAGAGGGAAAGTTGAAAACTATAGGCCAGTAAGCCTCACATCCCTAGTCTGCAAGGTACTCGAATCAATTATCAAGGACAGAATAGTTAGTTTTCTGGAAGGAAACAGATTGATTCAAGATACTCAACATGGGTTTAGAAAAGGGCGATCGTGTCCCACAAATCTCTTGGACTTTTTGAATTTTGTTACAGAACAATTTGATCAGGGAAATCAGGTTGATGTATCATATCTTGACTTTAGTAAGGCCTTTGACAAGGTACCCCATAAAAGGTTAATGATGCAGCTTCAGGTCCATGGTATTGCAGGTAGCATCCTAAAATGGATAGAGTTGTGGCTTTCAGATAGACAGCAGAGAGTGATGCTAAATGGTACAAGGTCATCATGGCAAAATGTTCTTAGTGGAGTCCCCCAGGTGTCGGTACTGGGGCCACTATTGTTCATTATATATGTGAATAGCATTGAATGTGGCCTAAGCAGTAAGGTTTTCAAATTTGCAGATGATTTGAAGATCTTTAGGGCAATAACAGGGCACAATGAGCAGGTTTTGCTGCAGAAAGACTTAGACGAGCTTGTGAAGTGGTCCGAAAAATGGCAAATGAAGTTTAATTGTGATAAGTACAAAGTCATGCATGTAGGTAGGCAGAATATGAAGGCTCCATACTTGATGGGTGGTCAAGTACTATCTGTGACTCAGCAGAAGAAGGTCTTAGGTGTTATTTTGAACACAAAATTGGGGGCATCAGAACAGACCAAAGAAGTCAGGAAGAAGGCACTAAGAATGCTTGGGACAATACAGAGGAACGTGTCATACAAAAGTGAGGAGGTCATCAGGAAGCTTTACTGTGCATATGTCAGGCCACATTTGGAATACTGTGTCCAAGCTTGGTCCCCTAGTTATGAGAAAGATTGTTGGCTTTCAGAGAGAGTACAAAAGAGGGCAACAAAAATGGTTAATTGTATAGGCAACCTGGCATATGAGGAAAGATTGAAGAAATTGAATATGTTTTCACTTAGATATAGAAGGCTGAGAGGAGAACTCATCGAGGTTTTTAAATTTGTTCATGGTCAGGAACAGGGATATCTCAGGGAAATGTTTGAATTTAACAGAAATGATGCAATTAGAGGTCATGAATTTAAAATTAAAGTTAATCACAGCAGGACAAGGTTAAGACAGTCTTTCTTCACCAACAGGGTAGTAGAACACATGAACCAGCTGCCAGGAACCATTGTCAGTAGCAACACACTGAACATCTTTAAAAACAGCATAGACAATCATTATAAGAATAGGGGGCTTGTTTTTCTGTATTCCAGGGAGGGTTGATCGACAGATTTGGTGGGCAACTGGTTCAGTGTCCAAAGTGCAACCAAGAAGGGCCCTTGTGGCTCATAGTTGCACTGATCTTTGATGCTGTATGTCTTTATGTCTTTATATATATATATATATATATATATATATATATATATATATAGATATATATATAATAAAATTATAATATATATATATAGTGAGTGAGTGAGTGAGTGAGTGAGTGAGTGAGTGAGTGAGTGAGTGAAGACATACAGACAACAGACAGACAGACAGACAGACAACAACAACAACAGACAACAACGACAACAGACAGACAGACAGACAGACAGACACAACAACAGACAGACAACAACAACAGACAACAACAACAGACAACAGACAGACAGACAGACAGACAGACAGACAGACAGACAACAACAGACAGACAGACAGACAACAACAGACAGACAACAACAACAGACAACAACAACAGACAGACAGACAGACAACAGACAGACAACAGACAGACAACAGACAGACAGACAACAACAGACAGACAACAACAGACAACAGACAACAACAACAGACAACAACAGACAGACAGACAGACAGACAACAGACAGACAGACAGACAGACAGACAGACAACAGACAGACAACAGACAACAGACAGACAGACAACAGACAGACAGACAGACAACAGACAGACAACAGACAGACAGACAGACAACAGACAGACAGACAGACAGACAACAGACAACAGACAGACAGACAGACAGACAGACAGACAGACAGACAGACAGACAGACAACAACAGACAACAGACAGACAGACAGACAGACAGACAGACAGACAGACAGACAGACAGACAGACAGACAGACAGACAGACAGACAGACAACAGACAGACAGACAACAGACAGACAACAGACAGACAGACAGACAGACAGACAGACAGACAGACAGACAACAGACAGACAACAGACAGACAGACAACAGACAACAGACAGACAGACAGACAGACAGACAGACAGACAGACAGACAGACAACAACAACAACAGACAGACAACAGACAGACAGACAACAGACAGACAGACAACAGACAGACAACAACAACAGACAACAGACAGACAGACAGACAGACAGACAGACAGACAGACAGACAGACAGATAGGGAGAGGAAGAGGGAGAGAGGAGGTTATCTCGGCCATTGTCTCCCTCATACGGCAAGAGCGGAATGCATCACGCCAGTTGGTCCCGACCACCATCCATGCGTCGCATCAGGGGACGCTTGAACCGAAGTAGTTTTTAGGTCAATGTTCCCAGAAATTATCGAACACGGGTGGGGCTTGGCATTTGTTACGGCGCATCCTTTGCCGACCTTATGGTGTGCAAAATTGAGGATATCGTGACATGTAGCTGATCAATAATATACTAGGAGGGATATCGCGTAATCGCGGGTAGTTGTTCCCTCGAAATTGTGAGTTAAGGGCAATTAATCTAACTAAGGGCAATATAGCCTAGCTCATGTCAAATAGGATCACATCCAAAGATGTTTCAGGATCGGTAACTTATCGAATTAAAAGATATTAAAATGAAACTTGGTACGTGAATACCATTTGGCAGTGCCTACAAAACGTCTATCTCGGATTTGTTTCATGTTGGGACTTGAGGTCACAGGGAATTTTGGATCAATTGTCATATTTTTTGCAATATATATGTTCCTATAACCGGATTGGTTCCTTTGGTATGTATGCAGACACATAAGAAGAAGTTCCTTTTCCAATTTGATTGACCTCCGTCGACTGACCTAAGGCCAGGACAAGAGAAAGTTCGGTAAGTCGGCAAAACTTATTTAGAAGCTTAGAAGAAGCTTACAATTTGATTATAATTTGGCGGTGCTTGCGACACATATGTCTTGGATTTTTGTGTTTGAGGTCAGGGCAGCGACCTAAGAACACTGCCATGTTTGGACCATTATGGACCAATGGTGATTGGTCAGATGGTGATTGTGATTATTTGTGTAACATACACTGCATAATTAGCTCTCAACTCTCAAATGACGTGCGTTCTAACTCGGTGTCTTTACCAGAAATGGAGATATAGCATGTGTTTGAAAATCAACTTAATTTTTTTAACGCCATTTTGAGCCTCCAAAATTGTTTAAATACCAAATGAGGCTATTTTCTGGCCTTATTCGTCGGGGGCTTTCCAGCGATAACCGGTTGGCGTTCACGCACCGCTTAGCTTGGAAGTTAGACGGGAGGGTCTTTAGCATTCCCCGAGATGGGGTGTGTGGACTTGATCGGAGAGACGGTGCAGATTAACGTCACCTAACGTCTTAAATAAGTCGAAATATAACAAATCACACATGATTAGTATCCCAAGTTAGTAAGAAACGCTGGTGAACATATCCAGAGCATATCTTCTACTGCTGCCACACAGGCAATGAAATGAACACAAAGTGAACATTTGTTTACAACGTTAAATGACTTAGCCATCCTGAAAGTCACCCAGTGATCTAAAAAGTACAAATAAGTTATTAGTCACGAGTTGGTAACGTGTAAAATGCTGGCTGTCTTCGCACGTTCCAAGCTCCCTCTGTTTGGAAATGCTTTATGGGTAACACCACCCTGTACTGGCGAAGGGATGAAATGTACTTCACAGGCGTTGGTTAACCGAAGCAGGACTTCGGCATTTTGCCGCCTTCGGCGGATCAGTGGAGGGTTGTTGTAGCCTTGCCAGATTTACGCAACTAGCACGTAAGTGGAGCGGAGCTAACGGGCTCAAATTTTTCGCACACCTGTGGCCATTCATTGCGGAACCTTTGTTGTCAAACGTGTTGTCCGGTCAGGGCAGGTGACTGAAACCTGTACCTACGGATTTCGGCAGATTTTGCACTTTTCAGGTTTGAGCCCAAATAGATAGCAAAATATGCATGATACCTTTATGAAATACAATTCACCTTGTTTCGTATTAAATTGTAGGTTTATTGAGTGGGGGCGTAATCCTATAGTAATCACCTGCTCCTGTGCAGGTCAGGTCAGGTCACGCATAGTTAATATGAGGTTTTGGTTATCGGGTCCCAAATACTATTGGGCTCAAGTTGGCGATAATGAACGCTGAATTGGAATTCAGCACCCATAATTATCCTATGAAACAGATTGGACAACCCTTGGTGAACTACCCTTTGACTTTTGTTTGGGATGGAAGTTGGTCCAAAAATGCTTCGAGTATAATTGTTGCTGCTGATTTTGGACCAGGGGTTCATGTATATCACACAGGGCCGCAACTTGTTTTGGGCCCCCAAAACAAACCCCATATTGAGTCTGAATGACTTGACCTCACCTGCATAGGAGCGCGTGAATGCCATGGTTATCATGGAACACCTCATTGAACTTTGAAGTGAATGTGGGACGCAGCGAGTTGTATTTCATGACGGTATCATGCATAGTTCGCCACGTATTTTGGCCCGAACTGGAAATAGCGCGACATCTGTGGAAATCCGCAGAGCATGTTCACGCAAAAATTGTTCCACATCAGTGACATACCAGGACCTGATAGCGAGTTTGACACCAACAGTTCTGTAATATGCCGGTTGGCAATCGCGCACCTCCGACACCACAAGCGTGGGGTCGAAGTGCTCGGTGTTGAGTCCCTAAAGCACTATCGTGGGGTCGAACTGCTCCGTGTTGAGTCCCTAAAACACTATCGTGGGGTCGAACTGCTCCGTGTTGAGTCCCTAAAGCACTATCGTGGGGTCGAACTGCTCCGTGTTGAGTTCCTAAAGCACTATCATGTGAACACCACATGAATTCAAAACAAAAATAGTATATAATAAGACGCACAATATATGCCCATAGGGAACGAAGAACTTCAACACGTTCACGCAAACCGTTATTTAAAATCCATGCTGCTAATCCCAAGGTAAGGGATTGCATCCCCTCCGGTCCTGCGCGGGTTAATACAAGCATTAAGAAATCATATTTATTCTGCAAGCAGAGGAGACCATCGTAATTTCGATAATTATGACAGCTACAGGGCAGTTGGACGCATGGGAATTGTCCTAGTAATTTCTTTTCCATATTTCACGTTGTAAGCTGGCAGGTGTTTCGCCAAAACTTGAACCCTTTTCTAACGTTAGCTTGTCTCTCTGAGACCATAGTGACTGTGTGCTTGGTCACTTATAGTCTGACCGCTTGTATGAAGGGACTGGCTTCCTCCAGCCCTGTGCATTGATTATTGGCATTGTATGAACTAAATACTTGTAAGAAGTCACCAGTGGCAGATTCAGAACATGGCTTGGAGGGGCCATTTCGAACAATTTTCTCCGATCTCCAAAACTAATCAGATTTAAACCGCTAATATTTTTCGGAACCGTTTAAGATAATACATACATACACCACACACACACACGTACACACACACACACACACTTACACACACACACACTTACACACACACACACACACACACATATATATATATATATATCCTCATGAGACGCACGCGTATTGGGGAGTAGTATGAAGAACACCATTATTAGATTATGAAATAGTACGGCACATATGCACGATAACAATTTTTTGATTTTTTTCTCGAAACACCTTATATCATTTTTTGAATGTATATACATATATAATGTATATACATTGGGGCTTTTTCTATACCTTGCACTTGGTAGTAAAAAGGCGAGGATTCTGGCGTATCATTGCTTATTCATGTCATCAGCAAACGTGTTGCACAATACAAAATATGAAAGGTGCGAGTACGATGAAGTAGAAGAAAGGTGAATGACATGATCCACTTTACGGAATGAGGCTGTCACATCCTCAGGTCCGTCTCTACGCGACATCGCCTTGACTCGTGAAACGCTTTGAGGAAGTTCCTGCTGGAAGTCAAGCACAGGAAGACCTGGCGGGACGAGCATCTGGTTCTCGCCAGTTCGCTGTAGTTCGGGTGTCGGGCATCTGTGGTAGACCTCCTTCCCCGACATGATCTCCGGCCTGCGCAGGGCTGATGTTCTTCGTGCGCTTTCAGTATGAAGGGGAGTGATGATGCGAGTTGAAGTGGTAAAAACCACACTGCTGGCTTCATCCACCCCGTTAATAGGAGGCTGTGGTGGGAGGCGTCGCCACTTTGATTAGCTTTTCTGTGACCTCCAACTTGAACTCCATGTATTTCATGGAGTATCCATCTTCCCTGGACCCATCCCACGCAACTGTTCGCGATACTCGATCCACGAGTTTACAGCAGCCATATCCAGCATGTGGAACATGGTCCGCACAGTCCATTTCCTGGTCCTCGTCTTCATCCTGTAATGGACAATCATCCTATCCATCAGGGCTATGGCACCCATGCACCTGTTGTGCTGAAGCACAATGTCCGGGCGCTTCATCATCACCTACTTTCTCTCCTTGGACCAACGTCTGCAGTCGGTCTCCGGTTAGATTCCTTCGCGGTTAGAGGCGAGGGTGACGGTGTTATCCATCCAGGTTGTTATGCCCAGTGCGCCTCGTGTGGGTTCCTGACGGACAGTGCACACCGATGACCTCAATTTTCAGCTACTTTGCATCAGGGACTTGTGTGGCCTTGGACGACTTTTCATAATCGTCTTCGTTCACTTTTTGCCACTTTTGCTCAGTGAGTGCAGTAGCTTGACTGCAGTGAAGAAACGATCGAAGCATACCTTTCTTACTTCAGGAAGCGTCTTAGTCAGCCTGAGGACTACTGCTTGCTCATGTCCTGGAGCCAGTTCCTCATGTTCAGGTATCTGTGAGACGCTGTGTTTCTTTCCCCGAGTTATTTTGAAGTCAACAACCAAGCCATTTAGCGCAGCAAGGACCCAGTTCTTCAGTCCTTCCCGATTCGGTTTGTTTGGCACGTACTGCTTCAGGTTGCACTGACTGGCGAAAGGGATCATTTGCTCCTCCACAGTACTTATCCGAGGTTGAAGAAGCTCACGGCAACGCTTCTGTACTCATTACAGAAAAGGGCGAACCTTCCAGAGACGATCTTTCTCCCAGTCTTCATCAGTGATCCAGCTGCTGTCCACCACCTTCAGGTTTTCCCGTATAGCACAGAACTTGTTCCTTGACATGATGTCAGCAATCGCAGGTATTCTGTACCTGACTGTCCAGTGCAGTCGAATCCACGGTAACGTCAGGATCGACATGTGCATACACATTCCGAAGAACTTACTGCTATCTTCAGGGCACAAGTTCAACAGTTTGCCTAGTTCCACAGCTCTCTGGTTTGTACAGGTGCTGACGGTTTCCAGCAGTTCTCTGGGCACGTAGCGTTGGAGGAAGTCTAGTGGGGTAGAAGCAGCCGTACAATGACTCATTTGTCCACCACCTGTCATGTCAACATCAATATGTTGGGACAACCTGGCTGCTTCCCTGAAACCAGGCATCTGTCTCTAGATCATGGTTCGATTTCCAGAGGTAGATGAAGTATCACACGTGTCCACTTCCGAATGACATATTTCATCTTCTAGAGATGCTTCATGAGCATCTCCCTGAGGATCCCTTTCTCTGCCATCGATTGTTTGCAATACTGCCGTCATCTGAATCCAGTTCCTCCCTTGTAGATTCCTTCTCATCGTCCGACAGATCCAGGTCTGGCACGTCCAGTTCGTCGAGGAGTGCTCTAATATTTTGATCGTGGACAACAGGAGAGGGTCTAGAACGCATTGAGGATCGTCTTGAGGGCTCAGCAGGAGTAGACATGTCATCTGAGTCTGGAAGCAAGGAAGGAACATGGAAAGAAAGCAAGATTGAGCAGTGCGGCTCAGGAGAATGGAAACAGCTAGGTGCATATGATATGCACAGGCATTTTTTAGAAACGTATCTTTAAAGCCGAGTGGTATCTGGGTCTTCTTGCCGAGGCTTTTGTTCCTCTTCTATACCTTACCATAGTCGTTTTCAGCCCGAGGCGCCCTCCGGCAGGAAAAGGCGCCCCTCCAGTTACTTTAGCATTGGTACCCCTCCGAAGAAATAGCACCCCTCCAGACAAATGCCCCCGATCCCAATAGCAATTCCTGGTTCCGCCCCTGGGTATGGGCCTCATCTGTGTTTTGGTCCCGCCAACTTCTTGCTGTCTTAACATGAGACCCTATAGGGTGGGTGTTGACCCTGTCAAGAAATATATTTATGAGGGGTCCGAACCATTGGCTGACGTGGACACGCACATTCTTGCACGGCTTGGCGTGGTCTTGCCGGGGGAGGTTGCATTCATATCTTGGATGTGCCATTGTATTCTTTCTAGCTCTACGTGTTCCTGTTTCGATATTTCCCCATAGAGTCACATGGACAACCCATGTTGACGTATTGCACTGATATTGTAGTAATGAGCCCCAAAATTCTGCTAAGTATAAGGCATCGATTTTAGGCATTGAAACCCAATGTATAGAGATCTCGACAGTGAGGTTTGAGAGTGAATCGCTCAACATGACTTTGACCGAACTCTATAAAATGCACACCAGTAGTTACAATGACGCTTCAGGAGCACGTTCGTCACCAAATCAGCACTTTTGACAGTTACGAACATGCAAAATTAGCTACCGTTCATGCGCGGTCGAGCGCGCGCTCCACTACGGGCTGCCATCTCAGGGAAAGAGAACCCTAGCGTGGATGATATGAGGCACAATGAAAAAAATGTTCCTTAGGTGGCAGACAGCATGTATACGGCCATGTACATAGCATTAAAACATTTCTGCAGAACACCCAACGACGCAGAAGCATCGTAAAAAGTGCATAGACTTCTGTACCTTGTGTTTCAAGAGGTATCATGTAATATACTTAGATTTTGAAAAGATGTGCAAAATTTCAACAAAAATCGGTTCCTTGGAGGGGGTGTGTGCATGAGCCATTATCGGATCCGCCCCCCGACGCCACAAAAACATTGGCTAACAAAAGGTAAATACAATTTTTAAAAAAACATGCACCACGCACAGTAACAGCGGTGACTCTAGACTTGGCTCATAGAAACCCTGTAGCCCTGTGTGCTGTTGTTGTTGTTATTGTTGTTGTTGAATTTGTCCAGCCTGCCACATTCCTGGTGATATCGGCTGTTTATGCGTTATAGATGAATTGACATAGAGACGGTCCGGACGGTGCCGTGGTGGGGCGGAGGTTTAGAGTGGGGATGGGGTCGGGTCATCTCCGTTTCATTTGAACACTACAAGAACACACATCATACACTTGTTATTGGCCTATTTGTTTTGATTTGTTATATTGTTTTTCCCTCTGTAGTTTTTGCCATTTGTTTTTGTTTTTGTTTTGCTTTGTTTTGTTTTTGTTTTTTTCTTTTTTTTTGCTTTGTTTGTTTGTTTTATTTTACAAGTCATGGGTGGAGCAGGGATAGAATAGGTGGAGTGGTTGTTAGAATCTTGATTCAGTGTCGGGAGGTTTTGGCACGGGTGTGCGGTTTGTTGTTGGCAGAGGTGGTGCTTGCTTTGGTGGTTGCTCATGTTGTAGGTGCATGGGTAGTGGAAGAGGTGTTGTTTGAACTGTTGTCGTCGTCTGAATCTGTGAGTGTTTCGAATTGGAATCGTAGGTTTTTGCGTACTGTGTTTGGTGTTAGTGGTGGTTCTGATGGGCCTGGTGCGTGTTCCGCGATGAGGTATTGGGGGTGGTGCCTGTGTTGAGTGCGTGGGTGAATGGTGTCGAGGTTTCATCTGTTTTTGGTGCTTGTGCGGTGTTTTGTGTTGTGGGTTGTGGCCTGATTATGATTGCAGGGTCTGTCTGAGTTTCTTTGGTTGGTGGTGTAGCTGTATGATTTGTTTGTCTTTGTGTAGATCGTGTGGACGGCTTTTGGTAGTGTGTGGGCTGCGTCGGCTGCTGGTCGTTGACCCACGACCCTGCCCGCGGCAGGTCCCAGCCCTCCATGTGGACGAGACGGAGAATTTCTTTCTCCCTTATCCACCGAGGGCATGCCCTGTCCCGGGAGGCGTTGTCTCCGCCGCAACCGACGCAGCGTAATGTGCTGGTCGTGCCTGTGTATATGTGGTGTGATGCGGCACAGTTTGCACAGGTGGGTGTTGTATCATAGACCCCCCCCCCCCTTCGAGTGTCCGTAGCGCTGACATAATTGACAGTGTCGAGGGAGGGATGCTCGTGGCATGACTTTGTACCTAATGTAGCCGGCTTTAACGTATGTGGGTGGCTCTGTGTGTGTGTGTGTGTGTCCTGTTTGTATGCTGGGGTGGGGGCCTGTAGACGGAGGAGATCTCCTGGCTCCCAAACCTGACAGCCAGTTCCTCCTCCGTCATCCAGGCCAACTCCCATGCGTATATGGTGCCCTGTGATGTGTTGAGATGTGTGGCTGGTGTTATGGTGATTGGTATTTCAGCGATGTCTGTCATGCGTGTTAGCATGTCTGCGTCGTCGGAGTTATAGGTCTGAATCAAAATCGCCCTTGATCGAATTTGGCGCGCGTGTAGATGCTTTTGTGTCTAACGGGTGATTTCCTCCTCCACCGTCCAGGGGTCGAGGAAGCCCATAGGCTCCCCATCATCCCGATGGCAGAAGAAAAAAAATCACCCGTCGGTGTGTTTGCCGTGGTGTCTGTGTCCATGTTGCGTTAGTGTATTTGTGCGAGTCGTGGGTTTGGCGTTGGGATTGGAAAAGAAGGTGTACACTTGTTACAAATATTGGCGGCGGGGAGGGCAACCCGGGTGGGAGGGGCAGCGGCACCGCCGGATCAACCTGAAGTCGAGGCTTGCAGAGTAGGAGTTGAAGAGTTGAGCTAGAAGTCGGAAGAGTAGAAGTAGGCGAGTTGGTGGCAGGCTGGTCGGGCGGGTTGGAACGACCAAAATGGCGTCGGCGCGTCCTCTCGGAGTGTGCCGTCAAGGCTGCTGCCGCTCGTGCTGCCTTAGTGCTGCAATATGCAGCAGCAGGCTGGTTGTGCTTGAGTACAGCCTGTCGGTGCCTCTCCAGATGGTGTCGGAGGCTTCCGAGAGTGGCGTCCGATCTGCCAATGGCGTCCGTGCGTGCTCTCAAATGTGAGATTGCAGGTTTGATTTCTGCGTTTTCTGTTCTCGGATTTGAGATTCTTGAGGCGTCGAGATGACGATGCGTGACTGCGCCCCGTGTGCCACTGTGTGTTTTCGTTTTCCCCACGTACCGCCACATATTGTCGTGATAAGTTGGCTTTTCAATTTAAAAAAAATATATATCCCGACATAAAACGTAGCGATAATTTAAATCGCATCCTTCAGGCTTGAAAGATCGGAAAACAAATTTATCGCGACATCGGAGCATGTCGCGATAAATTCATTTATCGCGACACTGAATCTGTAAGTGCTTCGAATTGGAAGCGTAGGTTTTTGCGTACAGCGTTTGGTGTTAGTGATAGTTCTGATGGACCTGGTGCTGGCGATGGTGTGCGTGTTCCGCGATGAGGTATTGGGGGTGGTGCCTGTGTTGAGTGAGTAGGTGAGTAGTGTCGAGGTTTGTTTTATTTTGGTGCTTGTGCGGTGGTTGGTGTTTTGGGTTGTGCCCTGATAATGATTGCTGGGTCTGTCTGAGTTGTTTTGGTAGGTGCTATAGTTGTATGAGTTGTTTGTGACCGGACCCCCCCCTTCGAGTGTCCGTAGCGTTGGAAAAACAGAGAACGTCGAGAGAGGGGTGCTCGTGGCGTGACCCTGTGCCTAATGTAACCGGCTTTAACGTGTGTGGGTGGTTGTCTGGTGTTGAAAGTCAGTATGAGAGAGTGTGTGTGTGTCTTGTTTGTGTGCTCGGGTGAGTGGCCTGTAGACGGAGGAGATCCCCTGGCTCTCAAACATGAGAGCCAGTTCCTTCTCCGTCATCCAGGCCACCTCCCGAGCGTATATCGTGCCTTGTGATGTGTTGAGGTGTGCGGCTGGTGTTGTGGTGATTGGGATGTCTGTGAGGCGTGTCAGTATGTCTGCGTCGTCGGAGCTACATGTCTGAATGAGAAACGCCCCTGATCGTATTTGGCGTGTGTGTGAGGCTTTCGTGTCCGACGGGTGATCTCCTTCTACATCATTCAGGGGTCAAGGGAGCCAATGGGCTTCCCATCATCCCGGCGGCAGAGGAAGAAATCACCCGTCGGGTTGTTGGGCGTGTTGTCTGTATTCATGTTGGGTGAGTGTAGTGGGTCGTGGGTTTGGCGTTGGAGTCGGAAGAGGAAGTGGCACACTTATTATAAATATCGGCGGCGGGGTGGGAGGGGCAGCGACACCGCCGGACCAACCTGTAGTTGAAGATAGTTGAGCTGAATGTCTAGAGGGTAGATGTAGATGTAGTACTGGTTGTCACTGATGAGCACTGTGCACTGGTGGCAGGCTGGCGGTCTTCTGTCGGGCGCGGTATCAAGATGGCGTCTTCCGAAATGGCGTCGTTGGGTCTCTTCGGGAGGTGATGGCGTTCTTCGTAATGGCCAGATGGCGTTGGCGCGGCTTAGGAGCACGACTTTGGCGCAATGGAATGACTACGCATTCCATACACATGGCAATGGAATGACGCATTCCATTCCATACACATGGCAATGGAATGACTACGCTTTCCCGCCAGGAGGCGGAAAAGGTGTCGCTTTGATACGGATCATTAATGGCCGCTGGTAGGTATGTTAGATAATTTTGCTAAGATGTTTTTAAAAACTGGTAATGGATGTCGTCGGGCCCAACCGACATGTTGCCATACTTGCTCAGGGCAAGGTGTAATTCGTACATAGTAGACGACTGATTGTAGATTTCTCTATTGCTAGAGCAAAAATTTGTTTTGGCGGCACACAGCGTCTGGAGCGGTGTACGGTACTATAGTGGTGTCGTAGTTGTTGCCAGATACGCTGGCGTAGTGTAGTTTAAAGCAGTCTACGACCTGCTGTGAGTCAGTAATGTGCTGTTCTTTCATCGTCAGCTGGGGAAAGGGGCCTGGTTGTGGGCGTTTCACGTTGAAACGCATCATCAGGTCCCAGGTTCTGCCGGTTGGGGTGAACCTATTGAATTGAGAGGCAAAAAACTGCCAACAGTTTTGGCGTGCTGTTCGATTTGTGTACCGGCAGTGTTTGTGAGGTTGTCTGTATACTTATAGGTGTGCTTTCCCCAGGCATCTTTTGTATTCTTTGTGGGCGCGGTGTGGCGATGCCCTTTGCCCATCCGGCGTCCATCATGTCGCAGATGCCTTTTTCCTAGGTGGTTACTTTTGGGGACTGAGTCTCGTGCTGCTGAGCTGATGGCCCTGAGGATTGTCTCGATTTTGCTGGTCTCTGAAGTTGCCAGGTTGAGGTCCACCTGATCTTGGAATTTCGCCCAGTCCGCTTTTTTCAAGTTCCAAGATGGTCTGAACATTTTTGTAAAATCTTTAGCAGAGGCAGAGTGCCATCCGCTAGAGATTGTTACGTTAAGGAAAGGGTTACGTTAATCCGGCTTATGTGGCATCCGGTTATAGCGATTAAGTAAGAGAGGAAAGATGAGACGCCGGTAAACAAATAACGTGGCGAAAAGAGGCGATACATACATGGCATGCAGGTTAATGTACAGACATACATACATACATAAATGCATAACAATCCGAAGGACATTTGGAGGGTGGGCCTACGAACAGGCTCCACTGTCCAAGCTTGGAAAACCCTGAGAAGGGGGAAAACCAAGCTGCTTGGAAAACCCGTAGGTAAATAAACCAAGCGCAATCTATCCGGAAACCCGTCCGTTTTGGCCAAATTGGATCGGTCCCTGCCTGCCTAGTGTGAAATTGCCCATATGTTTGTGTTTTACGACGTCGGACAGGAAGACGTGTGTAACGAAGTCATATAGCTAACGAGGTGTGTAAAGCGTGACATATAGCTTTTAACTTTACATCAAATCAGCTTGAACCAGGTAACGTGTGACAGAGAATTCAGATCAGTTCGGAAAGTTTGGTGTCATGTAAAAGCGGAAAAGTAGCTCGAGGAGTGCCGCATGCTCATTCCCGAGGAGAGCCCGAAGCGAAATTTGTGTATGGACGTTGGTGAAATACTTGATAATAGCGCGACGATGACGAACATATGTTCATATGAACATATGTGTATGTTTAACATATGTTGTTTTTCCTACAGTAATGCGGACTCGACATGTGCTACAAAGTGGAGGGCGGCGTGGTCGATAACAAAATATAATTGTGTGTCAATCTGGTATGTCCGAGGCGAAGTCTGGCGAGCACCACCTCGTTCAAACGCAAGTGCTGGTTGGAGGAGGGCCAGTTAGAGAGTGTGGGCTTGGTAGCGTGTAGGTGTGTGGTGTTGCGCGACCAGCAGGCCTAGATATATTTCTTGAATACATTATTTGTTAGTGATAGGAGCTACCCGGGGGCACCGGAACTCCCTCGTTCGGGGGAGGTCGATCGCCGCCCGGGCTAGACCATCCGCTCGATCGTTCCCCGGGGATCCAGTCCGGTCCCTATCCAGTCCCTATGTCCGGGGATCCAGAGGAGGGTGAGCTGAAGGTGTGCGTGGTTGTCATTGTAGAGGTGTCGGATGACGTGGAGTGTGGTGTGCGTGGTGTTGTGTGTGGCCGCGAGGGCGTCAACGGAGGATCGTGAGTCAGTGCAGATTGTAATAGGGGCAGTGATGTGTTGTGCAATGATGTGTTGGAGGCAAGTGAGTATGGCGGCTAATTCTGCTGTGTATACCGAATGCTAAAGTGTTAATTTGGTGTGACCCGTGTCGGGCCGACCGCACAAGGCGACGCCCGTACCATTGCTGGTACGCGAGCCATCAGTATAAAAGTAAGTGTGTTGTGGGTGGGCCTCTTGATGTGAAAACAAACTGACTTGAACGTCGATGGGTGTGAGTAAGATTGTATTGTGCCTAAAGAGATACTCAAGTTTGGGGTGTTTCATGTGCCAGAATGGGAGTAGGGGGAAACTCGGTCAGGGGTTACATCGGGAAATGTCAGTGTGGATGTGAGAACCTGTTTCAAGTGAATAGCAATGCTGTATTTATTTTTGTTTTTGGAGCGCTGATTCATGGCGGATGAACAACAAGGTTTTGATGATTCATAGCGAGTTAAAGAACATGGTTAGCTGTATCTGCCGACGGGTGGGTACACCAACTAGCCAAATCATCGGCACATATATAATATTTTAGAAGGGGAGAAATTAGAGGAAGTTGTTCTAATGCGTCCTTGATCATAATGAGAAAGAGGGTAGAGATAGGACGCTGCCTTGCGGGACGCCTTGGTCGGGAGTGTGGGGCTGGGAATAGATGTTGCCGCAGCGGACGACGAAGGAGCGATTTTCTAGAACGTTGGCGATAAAGGTGACCATTCTGACCTTGATACCAATTCGGTGTTATTTAGTTAGAAGGGTTAGAAGTTAGAAGTTAGTTAGAACTGTGCACTTTGTTAAACGCGGATTTTAGGTCTAAAAAAGGAGCGATAGTTTCGCATTTTTTGGCGAAACCATGCTGGATTCAATCAACTATTTTGAGTAGGTTGTCAGTGGTGTTTCGCTTTGGTCGGAAGCCGCTCTGGAAGGGGAAGATAATTTTGTTGTTTTCAAGATTGACTCTGATTCGTCCATTGACCATGCGCTCAAAGATTTGCAAGCACAACTAGTGAGAGGGATAGGGCGATAGCTGGAGGGGAGGTGTCGAGGTTTAGAAGGCTTAGAGATAGGGATGATAGTGCTAGTAGACCAAGAGGGTGGGAAAGTGCCGTTAGTCCATAGTTGATTTAGTGCCGAGAGGAGGTTTTCTTTACCGGAGTCAGATAGATTTTGAAAGAAGAGGTATGTCAATTGATCAGGTCCAACAGCCCTATTTGGATACCTTTGAGAGGGATAAATTTAGTTCATAGGGGGTAAAGGGGGCGTTGTAGGGTTCAGAGTTGTCGGAGCCAAAGTGACAAGTGGCAAGAGTGTCGCGAAGGAATGAGGTGGCGTGCTGTGAGTATTGAGTGTTGGAAGAGATGTCAGAGTAATAAGTGGCGAAGTGTTCCGCGACGGCTGTGGGTTCTGTTATGTTCTGTTGGTTAATTGTCAGTTGTGGGAATGCGCGGTGTGGGGCTCTGCCATTGGAGAAGGAGCGAAGTTGATTCCAGATTTGGGAGAGGGGTAAATCGGTTGAATGTGTTGGAATAGAGTTGCCAGCTGTGTTTTTTGGCCGAAAGGATAATTTGCTGACAACGTAGTTTTGCCTCGCGGGCTTCTACCATGTTTTGTACGGTGAGGTATTTCCGAAATTCCCGCTCAGCCCGCCGCCGTGAGGCGACGGCTCGTTGGCACTCGTTGTTCCACGACGGCACGGCTTTACTACCGGGGAGGGGGCGACGAATTTTGCGTACGTATTTTTCTGCCGCGAGTAGTATGGTATTAAGCTGTGCCGAAATTGATGGGTAGGACTGGGACGGGATAAAATAATCAATTTCCGGGGAAAAAAGACGGCCATTTCGCTTTGCGAACGTTCCAGTTGGGTATAAATAAACGATTTCTAGACTGGGCTGAGCGTTCGCGTGTGACGTGGATGGGGAAGTGATCGCTAAAAAAGGATCGGGTTGAACGTGCCAGGAGAAGAGGCGTGAGATAGACGCTGAAGCTAGGGAGAGGTCAATGGCAGACGGACGGAACGTGGGCGATGTCTGTGTTGTGTGTGGGTGTTTGGTCATTTAAAAGACCATGTTGTGGGTGTTGAGGAGTGTTTCAATGTGATGTCCGCGCTGGGATGTGGTGTGACAACCCCATGCCTGGTGGTGGGCGTTGAGGTCGCCCAGCACCAGACAGGGGTGTGGGAGGAGACCGAAGAGATTGGTTACAGAAGCTAAAGATAGTGCATGCGTAGGTGGAAGATAAAGGGAAAGTACAGTGAGCTCTAGTTGTGCAATTTGGACAAATACTGCAACAAAATTCAGGTCATTGGGAATGGTGATCGGGCGATGAAGAAGGGTGTCGGAGACGAATAAAGCTACCCCGCCGCCGCGGAGTGTAGAATTTCTGTTGTGGGAATATAGGGTATAACCAAAGATATTAAAATTATATGGATCATTGTCGCGCCATCGGGTCTCCTGGACGGCGGCAATCAATGGTTTATTGTTGATGATATATTCCTTGAATTCTGCCCAATGGGATATGAGTGACCTCGTATTCCATTGGAGCAAGAATTCAGTGGTGAGGTGTCTGCATTAGTGGTGTTGGTGCTCACGCCCCCACAGGCGTGTGTGTGGCGGGGAGGGCGTGGCGGAGTCGTCCGTCTCGTACGAGTCGGACGACCCCGGTGTAGAGGAGGGGGCTCTGGATCCCCGGGGTGGGGAGTCCGGGCTCGAGGAACGGGAGAGGTGACGGGCCCTAGAGGTCAGGGAGGGGAGGCGACCCTGAGGGGGCTGCGTGAAGGAGGCCTTTGCCTTTGTGGACGGAGCGGCCTGGTGGCGGGGGGGGGGGCGACAGAGCGGCCAGCGACGGGGCGCGTGACCGGCGGCGGAACGGCCCGTTGGTGGTGGGGGGCGGGGCGTCGGAGGGGCCTGCGACGGGGGCGGGACGGATGGCCGGCGGGGGGCGTCCTGGGGACGGATACGGGGTCGGGAGGCGGAAGGGCCCGCTAAGGGGGCAGGGCGTGTGGCCGGCGGCGGGGGAGGAGAGGAGGAGGAGGAAGGATTGGGCTCGGACGGTCCGGCCGAGAGGGACGGGGGCGAGTAGCCGCCTCGGCAGGGGTCGGCCACAGGAGGTCCGAGCGGGGCCGAGCCCACACCACCGGTGGTGCAAGCGACGGAGAGGCTCGAGCGGTGAGGCGACGCTGCTGCCGCTCCTTGGCGTCAAGCCATGCAGGGCAGCGGGGGATGAGGCCGGGTGAGGACCCAGGCAGGCCGCGCACCGAGGGACCTCGGACGCGCACGTGTCTGTTGGGTGCCCCTCGGCACAGCGCCCACAGACTTGATCCCTGGAGCGGCACGCCTTGCCCAGGTGACCGTACCGCTGGCAAGAAAGCACAGCGGGCCGGGGGCGGGGTCCAGGGGCGGAGGGCGATGTACAGGTAGCCCGCCATGATATGGGTGGGCGGGGCCTGGGTCCGGAAGCCCAGTTTTAGAACCGGGCCAGGGCGGGGACGGTGGCCGAGGCGGGTGACCTCGCACACCCCTTGAGACCGCAGCTCAGCGAGGAGCTCCTCCTCGGATAGCTCCACGAGCTCTGGGGCGTACGCAGTCATGAAGACTAGGTTCAGCCGGTCCGCTAGCTCCACCGTGACGGCGATATCCAGGAACCTTTCTAGGCTCAGGAGGGCCCGGGCCTGGGAGGCCTCCCTAACTCGCACTAAGAGGGCCCCGGAGCGGAGGACCTTGGCGGACACCACTCCGCCGGTCCAACCGTCCAACTCCCTCGCAATCCCAAACGGGGAGGTGCGGGACCACGAGCCCTCCTTCCTGGTAAGCAGGACGAAGGACTCCCCCTCCGGAGGGTCGCGGGGAGGGGGCAGGCGGGCTCCCGGCCGGGGTCGGCGTCCACCGCCCTCCGAGGGGGGCGGGGACCCCTGGCATACTGGGTCGGGGAGGGTACCGGGCAGGGGAGTGTATGAGCTGTGGTAAGGGCACCCAGAAGGGTGCAGACAAGAAAGGCACCCTGAAGGGGTGCTACAAGGAGAAGGGTGAAGAGAGCTGTCGTGCAAAGGGGGAGAAAGACACAGAGTTTGGAGGGATGGGATAAGTCGGTTAGAGGCGGGCGCAGTCACGCTCCATAGAACGCTAGCCCGATCCTTTAAACCAGAAAGGTACCTCTAACCGACTCTAACCTATAGGGAGGGATGGGACACAAAACAGTCGAGGCTGGCCGCCGATACAACTCGGTTTCCCGACGGCGCCCGAGAGCGCCGCTGGGCCGAAGGGGGGGGGGGGGGGGGGGGCTGCGCCGGCTAATCCGGCGAGCAAACCAACTAGTGGCGGCCGCCGGCTAGTCCGGCTAACAACCAACTAGTGGTTCGGGTGTCTGACGTCACCCGGAGGGGTGGAGCTTCCCGTAGATGCCCTGGGAAGGACACCTACGAGACAGCTGGATGGGAGGGAAGGGGCTTTCTTCGGCGAGCAGCTTCGTGGCTTGATCACTGTATGCGCTAACAAACAGGTCTTCTCATGCCTCTACCCTGTTCTGAATAGCTTAACGTGGTGGATAGCGCCGGTGCTGAGCCTAATTGTAATTAGGTAGTGGTCGCTGAACCCGGGGAGGTCTGAAACTGACCAGTCAAATAGTGAGCTTAATCATTAGGAGCAGCACATTAAATCAATGCAACTGTCTGATCCTCCTAAGGTTGGGTTGTGGCGGGTGGCGGCCCCGGTGTTTAGAAGTATTAAGTTGTGATCCGAAATGAACTGGTGAATTTCGCGTCCTCTAGTTCCGTCCGATCGCTTCCCCGGGAGGGGTGTTTAGCATTATTCTCCAATAATGAGAACTGGTGGGAGAGCCTGAAGCAGCAAGTCGCGAAGCTTCTGTGGTTTTGGGGTTTCAGCTGACAGTGAAATGTATAGTGAGATGATTGTGGTTTGGCAATGTACAATTTTGAGGCTGACTGCTACGCAGTTCAGAGGACTATTTAACGTTACTCGACGATGAGGTGTTCTGTTAGCGATAAGTATGGCTGCGCCCTATTTCCCATGTGGACCGTTTACGTTATCGACATGCCAAGTGTAATCTGGAAATTTGTTTCAACTGAAGTGGGAGTCTCGAAAGTTAGTTTCTTGGAGCGGGGCTATTAATGTTTTTTGTTGCATGAATTCCGATTTGAATTATATGAACTTGCCCGGAAGACCACCGTTGTTCCACCGTAGAAAAAGTCCTATTGCCGAACGAGTTTAGTGTCTGTTGGTGCTCCTATACTGGGGTGGTGTCGGTGTCGTGTTTGGGAGTAAGGTTGAACCGGTGGATGGGGCGGGAGGTGACCCAGGCAGGGGTGGTAGCTTGGATTTGGACGCACGGGTCCTGGAAGGTGATTGGGTGGCATGGCGGCGGGATTTGCGCTTGGAAGGCGCGGAAGGTTCGGGCGGGAATCGTTGGTCTGGCGTTTTGGGTTCGGGCTCGACGGACTTGGCAGTATTGGTGGGTTCGGTCTGAGTGGTGACCACAGACGAGTTCTTGGGGTTGGTTTGGGTGGATGCACAGGAGATGGTGGGGAGGGAGGCCTGACAGATGATGGCTGTGGACTTGTGGGAGGTCTAGGTGGAGGCTGGTGAGGCCATAGACTTCTGGGAGGTTTGTGTGGAGGCTGGGATGGCCGTGGGCTTGTGGAAGGTTTGTGTGGATGCTGTGGTGGGGCGGCCAGATGGGTGAGGCAGGGGCCGAGGGCCCCGAGGATGGAGTGATGGGAAGGCCTTATGGTGGCGGGGATGTCCCTGGCCGGTTGGAGATGGTGTAGCAAAGGGGTACAGCCAGGTCCCGTGGAGATGGGTGGGTACCGGTGGGAGATGGGATGGAAGATGCGGTGGAGTCGGGCATTGGAGGGGGGGGCGGTGGTGCCGTGGATCGGTGGGGCGTTTGAGTGAATGGTCGGTGGGGCGATGGAGGCGAGGATCGGCCGGGCGTTGAGGAGGGAGGTGTGTCGGGCTCCGGGAACCCACTGCTGGTGGGATGGTAGGGAGGGTGGGAGCTAGAGTTGGAGTCGTGTGGGCTTAGGTGTGGAGAGCATCGCTGCGTAGCTGCGCCCGGCGGTAGGTGCGGTCTGGGAGGGTGCGGTTGTGGAGGTGGAGATGTCAGTGGTGGAAGTGGTGTTGCGTAAGTGTTGTTGTGCTGGTGTGTGTGGCACACTGTGAGCTTCCGGATGCCGACACACCTTCCTCTCGTGTGCCTACTTGAGGAAATCGGGGTCGGTGGCGGGATACGGCCCATTACAGGTTGCAACACCTCCAGTTTCGGAGGAGTTGCAGTCGGATGCCGTGTGGTGACCGGCGCACTGGCTGCATCGTGGTGTTGGCGATGCGCATGCGCGTTCGCCATGACCATAACGAAGACAGAAGCGGAACCGTAGTGGTAAAGGCACGCAGAGGGTACCTCACGATTTCTACGATTTCTCGACAATTTCTCACGATTTCTCGATTCGATAATCAACTCGAACAAGCACAGAAAAACCAACAAACGAGAACGGAATCATCTCGAAGCAAAACCAAGCTTAGGCCAGCTGGTCATATACCGCTGCGAAGCCGGACAACAACAAAGGCTTCGGCGCCGCTGGCGCCACAAAAGGGCCACCACCAAGGTGCTCACACCCGCAGCACCGCGGAGGCACGAAAAGCTCGGTGGCACCGAAGGCGTGCAACAATCCGCGCCAACGCCAGCTGTGCCACCCAACCCAACAGACAGCAACTCGCACGACCAGCCTGCCATCAACTCGACATCTTCACTCCCGACTTCCAGCTACTCTTCACCATCAACTTCCAGATTGCTCTGCACCTTCAACTCGTCTACAGGTTGGTCCGGCGGTGCCGCTAACCCCCACCCACATTCCGCCGATATTTGTAAAAGTGTACACCTTTCTTTCCTAACCACAACACCAAACCCTTGACCCACCACACCCACCAAGCATGGACACCACACTGAACACACCGACGGGTGACTTTCTCTTCTGCCGCCGGGATGATGGGGAGCCCATGGGCTCCCTTGACCCCTGGACGGTGGAGGAGGAGATCACCCGTCGGACACAACAGCCCCTTCACGCTCGCCAAATTCGCTCTAGGGCACTTCTGATTCAGGCATACAACTCTCACGACGCAGACACACTGACACACATCACAGACATCACTGGCATACCAGTCACCATAACACATCACAAGGCACGATATACGCTCGAGAGGTGGCCTGGATGACGGAGGAGGAACAGACGCTCCGGTTCAGGAGCCAGGGCATCTCCTCCGTCTACAGGCCACCCACCCCACCAAACAAACAAGACTCGCACACTCTCATACTGACCTTCACCACAAGACAACCACCCACACACGTTAAAGCCGGCTACATTAGGTACCAGGTCACTCCACGAGCACCCCTCCCTTGACGCTGCCAGTTCTGCCAGCGGTACGGACATTCGAAGGGGGGGGGGGGGGGTGATGCGACACAAAACCCACCTGCGCAAACTGTGCCGCACCACACCACATAAACACATGCACCACCAGCACACAACGCTGCGTCGGTTGCGGCGGAGACCACACCTGCCGGGACAGGGCCTGCCCTCGGTGGAAGAAGGAGAAGGAGATTCTCCGTCTTATCCACCTAGAGGGCTGGGCCCTACCGCGGGCAAGGTTGTGGGTCGACGGCCAGCAACCGACGCAGACCACACATCATCACAAGGCGCCCACGCACTCTACACAAACACAAACATCTCACACTACACCACCCACCAAAGAAACACAGACAGACACAGCAATCATCATCAGACCACAACCCAAGGCGCCAAAACAAAACAAACCCAGACAATACTCACCCACCCACCCAACACAGGCACCACCCCCAGTACCACGACGGGGAACACACAACCCATCACCGGTACCAGGCCCATCACAACCATCACTAACACCCTACACAGTACGCAAAATCTACGATTTGAAATCGAAACACTCGCAGACTCAGACGACGACAACAGCTCAGACAACATCACGGTCACTACCCATGCACCTACCACACGAGCGAGCAACAAAACAAACACCACCTCTACCAACAACAAACCACACACTCGCGCCAAAACCTCTCGTCACTGAACATCCCAAACAAATCCTATTACCTAGACTCTCCCAACTCTACCCATGGTGTCTAATATGAAAAAAATATGAGAAAAAAAATCAAAAGGAAAATAGACACAAAAGAACAAAGAACAAAAAGAAGAAAAGAAAAAAACAAAAACAAAACAAACTAACAAAAAGAGACAGCAAAAAAAACTAAAGGGCGAACACTTTATTTAAAAAAGAGAAAGAAGAAGCAAACAAACAAACACTAAAAAGAAAAGGCCCAAAACAGTGTACAATCATATGTGTATGTTCTTGCAATGTTAAAACGAACGGCGATGACCGACACTCCCCCATTCTACACCCCTTACGGCACCGTCCGGACCACTTCTATCATCTCATCTCTAAAACACCTAAACAGCCGATATCACCTGACGGTGGCAGGCTGGTCAAATTCACTCAACAACAACAACAACAGGGTACCTCGCACAAGAGAACCTGATCACAGAGCACTCACACTCATCACACTAGCCAACCAACACAACCTCACAGTACTCAATACTGGGTCACCAACCTACCTTGTACCTATTTCCGCCGCTCAACTTCCCACGACCCCAGACGTAACCCTTGCATCCTCGCGCATATATCTTTCCTTATTCTGGACATACGATCCCGAGCCTCACTTCAGCGACCACGCACCCATAACCATTACATTCAACCAAATCCCAACCACCGGCCCACCCAAACCCCCTCCTGGCCGATGGAATCTTATAAAAGCATCCTGGACACCCTTCTTAGAGTCCCTAGCCGCACAAACAGCCCACAACCCTGAACTTTCGCCAGAACAATTCACCGACATTCTCCTAACTACAGCACACCAACACATACCACAGACAAAACCACGCCACCAACATAAACTTCGCGCGGCCCCCCTGGTGGAACGACGAATGTCACGGGGCAATCCGCGCGAGGAACCATGCACGACACAGATATGAAAGACACCGCACACCGGAAACACTCACCAGATACAAACAACTCAAAGCAAACGAACCATTAAAAACGCAAAAAAGACATCCTGGATTAACTTCTCTAATCAATTCAACAGATTCACCCCTCTCGGCGAAATCTGGACACTCCTGAGAACATTCCAAAACCGACAGCGACCACCAATACAAGCCATCATACTCAGACAGAGCAACAACACCATCACAGACCCACAAACAATCACACACATTTTCGCGCACACCTACCACCTTAGGTCATCCACACTTCCACGTAACCCTCCACCTCCAATCTGACACACACGACCACATCTTTACAACACTAGGTTTACTCTCACAGAATTAGAACTTGCAATTGCAGAGACAGGAAACACAAGCGTAGGCCCAGAAAATATACACTACTCTTTCTTCAAACACCTCCCAACACAAGCAGTACACGTACTCCTCGAAACATACAACACTGCATGGACAACACATACATATTCACAATCATGGCTACACGCCCTCCTTATACCTATCCCTAAACCAAACACTGACTCAACTCTATGCGACTCTTACCGCCCTATCGCACTCACCAACTGCTTCCACAAACTTTTCGAATGCCTTGTCAAAAACGACTCCTCTACATAATCCATACACAAAAACTAATTGCTCCCACTCAATCAGGCTTCCTTCCCAAGAGATCATGTATAGATAACCTCACCTACCTCATCACACACATCCAGGAAGCCACGCCAAAGAAGCTTCCCACTGTCGCCATCTTCCTGGACATAAAACAAGCATATGACACCATCAATATAACAGCTCTACTACAACACATATACAACATGGACATACAGGGCCGACTACTCCACTACCTTCACTTCTACATACTAAACAGATCATTTCAAGTCAAAACTGGTCCCCACACTTCAGACACTAAATTCCCCACAACCGGTTTGGTGCAAGGCTCAGTTCTCAGCCCCCGACTCTTTATTCTCGGCCTCAACTCAGTCATTCCCGACAACCTTCCGGTCAAAATCGTACTCTATACAGATGATATCGTACTCTGGCCATCACATGAATCACCAGCCCACTCACTAACAATTATACAGAACTCACTAACAGATCTCCACGACAAGCTAGCCTTACTAAACCTACACATTGCACCACACAAATCCAAATGCATGGTTTTTAGCTATAAGCGACACACAGATTTACATCCACTGAAACTACACAACACTCCCATACCACTTGTTACCACAGCAAAATTCCTAGGCATCACTTTAGATCCACGACTCTCCTTCAAACCACACATGCCAAACATCCAAAAACGTGCATCCAAAAGGATAAACATCTTACGAGCACTATCCGGCACAGATTGGGGATCAGACCGAAATTCACTACTGACCTTATACAAATCAATCATTCGACCAATCATGGAATACTGATCCACACTTTTCGAAAACGCAGCCAAAACAAACCTCAAACTCCTAGACTCACTCCAATACCAATGCCTAAAGATAGCCACAGGAGCATACACAACCTCACCTTCCCTCGCTCTTCACATATACAACCACATACCAGAATTACAGCACAGACGCACAGAAGCATTACTCAGATACCACTACAAAACGCAACTCATTGGACAACACCCATGCACTCAGGCACTAAAAATCCGCTCCAAACGCAGGCACCAACTCATGAAAAATACCATTCAAAACCACAATAGGATGCCGCATTCAAAACACACAAGAAACTTACACCTCGCACTCCTCACCTCAAAACCACTCCCACCACCTAAAGCATGGTGGAAACACCAAACGCCCCACAACACACTTCCTAATAGACAAACCAAAACGTACATGCACAGATGCAGAAATATAACAACTTTTCCTCCAATTCATATCACAATACGCAAACTGCAACATTATGTACATCGACGGCTCCAAATCACACACACAACAGACGAGCTCAGCGGCGGTGCTGTATTCCAGACAAGCACCGTCCCGGGTCAGCTTACGTGCCCGTTTTTGCCGGACACAGCATCCACATACACATCAGAACTATACGCAATATATTCGGCCTATTGTACCATCTACAACACAAACATCGAACACAACATCATAGCCGCAGACGCAAAATCAGCAATACAAAGCATAACACCCTACACCACATCCAAACACCCCTCATCCCCAAAATACTGCACATACATAACAAACTAAACAATCGACAACAACCACTCCTCCTTTGGATACCAAGCCACACGAACATACAAGGCAACGAACATGCAGACACGGAAGCAAACATAGCCACAACACTACAACAAACCACAAACTGCCCACTCTCACAATCCGACTACTACCCCACAATACACCAGGCAATCAACAAACACATTCAACAAACATGGGACAGAGCAAGAACACAACTTCACGATATACATCCAAAACACGAACATTGGCACAACATCAATCAGAACACCAGACTCAAAGAAAGAATACTGACAAGACTTCGCATCGGACACACAGCACTCACACACTCATACCTCATTCTAAACCAACCACGACCTCAATGCACAACATGTCGCCGAACACTTACAATCAAACACATTCTCACATACTGCACCAAGTACAACAACCAAAGGCAACACATCACAAACTACTGCACCACAAACAACCTCCCACTAAGCCTCACCACGCTTCTCAACGATGAACACCCAACACTACACGAAAAGATCTTCCACTTCCTTTCATCAACACGCATATTGGAACAACTGTGAAGGGGGGAAAAGGACCAAAAGACACATGGAAAAAAAACACAACAAGAACAAAAAAAAGAGATAAAAAAAGAATAAAAAGATATGTGTACGCATACATATATATGAGGGAAAAAGTACATGATCCCCTAAGTGTCTATATGTTTATATGTTTCTTGAAATGTTCACTCCAAACGGCGATGACCGAACCCAACCCTCCCTCTGCGCCCCATACCCCAAGCAGCACCGTCCGGACTGGCTTCTCTTCTCGTCATTCTTCACTACTGCGCCCTCTTCAGCATCTGAACAACCTACAGCCTCAACTTCAAGACAGCCCATCACATCTCTACCCAGCTCTACTCTGTTATCTTCAAACTACCTAACTTCGGCACCTTACATCAAGTCAACCTTACCTATCCTATTCCTTCTACCCCCGACTACGTCGTTCCATGAACCATAACCCACCACCACATTCATCTACATCTACCGGAAACAGCCGACATCACCACACGGTGGCAGGCTGGCCAACCCCCCCCCCCCACACACACACACACACACACACACACAACACACACCTCGTATGCATTGTTGTGAATGTGTATGTGTGATGGCAGTTGCAGGGGGTTGAATGTCAGAACGAGGATTTTGTGTGTGGAACGTGCCTCCCGTCTAATGTAATCTATCGTGACTGTGGCGTCTCGGAGGGCTGAGCATCAAACAGTGTGGCGAGCTATCGAGTGGTACGTTATCCAGCTCTGGGGAGCAAATACAGCTCGGGAAAGTGTACGATGCAGCGTGGAGGAGCAGCGCTGATTGTTGAAGGTATGTGTGTGTCAAAGCGTTTGTGTGCCAGCGCTGCTCTGCGCTTGAACGATGATGTGGGTGGTGTCTGTTGATCGTGAAGTGTGTTGATTGAATAACGTGGCGGTGTCCTACTAGGTAGGCGCCTATTGTGGTGCAGGCGGTGGGCGCCGTTGTGGGTAACATGGTGTATGGGTCGGTCCCGCTCCCCCCCCCCCTTCCCCGCAAGTGTCCCTCCTGACTGAAAAAATACAGGATTCGTTGCACCCGTGGACCGAGCTTTCGCCCTCTGGTTGCTGCCCGGGCCGCAATGGCCAAAGACAGTGGGCTCGACATCGTCAGGTTTCCTCCGGGGGGTAATGGTTAGTTGTGAGACAGAGAGAAGTTGGAGATTTGGTGTGGGAGTTTTTCCTTCTAGAGTCGCAGGGGTGCTCGTCTAGGGTGCCTGGGGCTCTTGCTGTCTTTGAGTTTTCGCTGCTTCTGCCGCTACAGGTTTGTCTTCTTTCTCAAACCTCGGACCTTCCTGGATCTCTTTGTGTTTGCTTACTGCTCTGAGAAGAGCTGATTCGGCTGTAGTGGCCCCGGTGTTTAGAAGTACTAAGCTGTGGTCTGAGATGAACTGGTGAATTTCGCTGGCTCCAGCTGGTCCGTCTGGTTGCTTCCCCAGGAGGGGGGTTTAGCGTTAAAGTCTCCCATAATTAGTACTGCTGGTGGAGCCCGAAGCAGCAAATCGCTCAGCTCCTGTGGTGTTGGTTTTGCAGCTGAGAGAGAAATGCATAGTGTGATGACCGTGGTTTGGAAATGGGCCATTTTGAGTCTGACTGATACGCAGTTCAGTGGATACTTTGACGTTACTTGACGATGATGTATGCTGTTAGCGATGAGCATGGCTGCCCTCATTTCCGAAGTGGACCATTTTCGTGGTCGACATGCACATTGTAACATGTCAAGTGTAACCTGGAAGTATTCCAAACAAAGTCTGAGTCTCGAAAGTGAGTTTCTTGGAGCGCGGCTACGAATGTTTTTTTGTTCTTGTTGCAGGAATTCTTATTTAAATTCTATGAATATGTCTGGGAGACCACCGGTATTCCACTGTAGAAAAAGACCAATTGCCGATCGTGATAAGTGTCTGCTGGCGTTCCTACCCGGGGGTGGTGTCAATGTCGTGTTGGGGGAAGGTTGGATCCAGTAGACAGAGAGGATGGTGCGTGGTGAGTCAGGCAGAGCTGGCAGCCTGTATCAGTGATACGGATTCTGGGAGGTGGTAGGATGGTGCTGCGATTGGTGCGGGATTTGCGTTTGGGAGGCAAGGTAGGTTAGGTCGAGATTGGTTGATCTGGGGTTGTGTGTTCGGGCTGGGTGGGCTTGGTAGGTGTGGTGGACTCGGTCTGAGTGGTGGCATCGGACGAGGTTTTGGGATGGGTTTGGGTGGATGCACAGAAGACGGTGGCCGTGTGCTAGTGAGAGGTCTGTGTGGAGGTTGAGGTGACCTTGGGGCCAGGTCTTGGTTTGGCCAGGCCGGATGGGTGGGGAATGGGCCTGGGGCCAGGGGGAGGGAGTGATGGGAAGGCGTCAGAGTGGTAGAGAGGGCGCTCGTCGGCTGGAGGCAGGGTGACGAAGGGGTGCGGCCAGGTCCTGTGAGGGATGGGGGTTACCGGTGAGGGAGGGGATGGAGGCCAGGTCTGGGTCCGAGAGGGGTCGGGGTGGGGTGGGATGAGGTCGGGTCTGGGGTGGGGTGAATGTAGGAGGAGGCCGTGTCCGAGGCGGGAGGTTGTTCAACGATTTTTGGCCTTATCAGGGGCAACGTGCCGTCCGCGAGAGGAGAGATACGTTAAAGAAAGGACTACGTTCAGCCGGCTTATGTGGCATCCAGTATCAGGCAATCAAGAAAGGAAAATAAGGGAACGCCGGCAAACAAGAAAAGTGGCGCAAGGGGTGGGGTACATACATATCATACAGTACCTACAGACATTCATACACGGAAGAACATTTGGAGGAGGGCCAGCATCACTGCCCCGGATCAGGCTCCGCTAGTCACGCGCAACCTGAAAACTAAGCGGATGTCCGTCGCCCAGGGCGAGTCGTAGGCGATCGGACACAACCTTGGATGTGTTGATGTGTGTTTTAGTTAAAGCTTGGTAAAACACCCGTAGGAAAAAGCGAGCTGCTTTGAAAGCCCGAAGGTTAAAAAAAACAAGTGCAAACTGGGGTAGCTGTCCATTTTTGCGAACTTGGATTGGTCCCCTCCTGCCTGTTGGAAAATAACCCATGTTTGTGTGTGATGCGACTCGGGAGAGGAAGACAGGAAGCGTGTAACGCGTGCCTTATAGCTATTGACTTCACATCAATTCAGCTCGGACCAGGTAGAGTGCAGGCAGAAAATCAAATTAAGTCGGAAAGTCTGGTGTCATGTAAAAAGATGAAAAGTAGCTCGAGGAGGACCGGGTGGTCATCCCGGAGGGGAGCCAGAAGTGAAATTTGCGTATGAGTGCTGGTGAAATACTGGAAAATAGGGCGACGATGAGGAGCATATGCTGGACAGGTAAGTAAAACATGGGCGATAGAAGTGCGAACTTGACATGTGTTACAAAGTGGGGGGCGCGAGGTCGATAGAAAATATAGTTGTGTGTTAAATTGGTGTGTCCGAGGCGAAGTCGCGCGAGCACCACCTCGTTCAGGCGAGATGGTTGGTGGGAAGAGGGCAATTTGGTGAGTGTAGGTTTGATATCGTGTAAGTGTGCGGTGTTGTGTGTCCAGCAGGTCTGGATATATTTGTTAAATATCATATTTGCTATAGAAAGGAGATATCGGGGGGCACTGAGGCACAATGATCAAAGCGGGCTCTTATGTTGGACATGTTAGAAAGGCCATTTTAGTTGCGACATTATTTCGTCTCATTTCTGCATCTGTGTTTGCTGCGTGATAATGAGCCTTCTTGACGAACAGCGGGTCTCCGGCCACCAACACAGATAGAGATACTTCGCACATAGGCACGTGTACCATATAAGCATGAGGTGTATTGTATATACGCAACGATGTTCTTATCTGTGACCTCAACTACTGCCGTCCTTTGATATGACACCGTGCCCATCCCACCCCAATTTGTATGGCTTGCGGCTTGAACCGCATTTGTGCAGCACTTTCCCACGCGTGGGTGCCATGCTATGTAGTCGCATAGTATGTAATCGCATTCGTCGAATGCAGTTTCGAAGGTATGGAGCCGCTGCACTAAGCTGCGGTTCCAAAACCCTATGGAATACCCAAGGATACACAAGATATATACAATGATGTAGCATTCGTCTCCACCATACTGGAAGATACAATCGATGGACCTGCTGAGTGGTCAGTTGAACTACCAGTCATAACACAAACTTAATGAACCTCGCCAGGACTTGTACGACACGGATCAGTTGGACTTGTCAGTTCTGAGTGAACACTGGCTCGACCCGCACGTGCCGGAGCGGGTCGGGACTCGAGATACGAGACTCATTAGTGTCAACGACTGCAAATTGTGCAGAGTCGACTGGCCGAACCGCAGCAACCTGGCGTTGGGTCACGACGGTGTGGGGGTCCTTGGGGAGTGCTATTGCAATGTGACTGCGATTCCACAGCTCACTACCACAGTGATGTCTCCCAACTTGGAGACAATCTAGTGTGGGATAAGCGTTAAACGACGACGCGAAGTTGCAGTGGCGTCCATTTATTGACACCCAGTCAACAGTGAGGAGACAGGTCAGCAATCTTGACGACGTAAATTCACAGCTGCAACATGTTGTCACAGATAATCCAGTGCCACTTGTGCTTACCGGTGGCCTGAACCTTTGTCTCATGGAGAAGCAACCAAATCTAGTCGGACGACTGGTGCAGCTGCTCACAGCGTACCAGTTCATGCTATTCATTACCATCCGTGCTACCTGCTGGCCTGCAGACTCGCTGATCAATATTATCGCGACAAACCGGCCAGAAGTTGTTCGCAGTAGCGTCACACGATGCCACTATGGATTTTAGTCGAAGCATATTGTATCAGCAAGGAGCAGTTAATAGAGAAGGTCCTGATGCATAGCGCTTGGTACGAACAGTTAAGAGGAGACAACCTGAGGTCGAATACGAGAGTTATCACGCGTCGATATCCAGCAATTCAATTGCACTTGTGTAAAGCTGACTGGGCGAACACTTCCGCCACCGAAGCACTAGGTTCCAAGTGCATTCCCGCACGTTTTTACACTCCGGCTCGTACGGCCTCATCATTCATTTTCTTCTTTCTATTGAGCCGGACAGCCCGCGCTGTATGCATTCTGGTCTTCGGCTGTAGGTCCGGGCTGTCTCGCGAGACTGTCCCTTTCGATATTCTGTGTCTTACGAGACAGACATGTAGGTAGCGTGTAACCATTGACTAATGCTGGGTCGGTTGCAGCGGAGAACACACCTCCCGGGACAGGGTCTGCCCTCGGTGGATAAGGGAGAAATAAATCCTCCGTCTTGTCCACCTAGAGGGCTGGGCCATGCCGCGGGCAAGGTCGTGGGTCGACGACCAGTAACCGGCGCAGCCCACACGCCACCAAAAGCCGTCCACACAAACAACACAAACACACACAAGTTATGCGGCTAAACCACTAGAACCCACAGTGTGCTCCACAACAACTCAGATAGACCCGACAATATTAATAAGGCCACAACCGACAACACAAAACACCGCACAAGAATCAAAACAGAACAAACCACGACGCAACTCACCCACCACTCAACACAGGACCACCACCAATACCTTATCGCGAAACACGCAAGCAATCACACACACCAGGCCCACTAGAACCACCACGAGTACCAAACGCAGCACGCAAAAGCCTACGATACCGACTAGGACCATTCACAGATTCAGAGACAACGACTACAACAGCTTAGACAACACCTCTTTCACTACCCATGCACCTACAACACGATCAACCAACAAAACAAACACCATCTCTACCACCAACAAACCACACACCCGTTCCGAAACCACCCGACATTGAACAACATCCTAACAACCCCTCCACCTATTCTCTCCCTGCTCTACTCATGCCGTGTAAAAATAAAAACTAAAGCAAAACGAACCAAAAACAAAGAAAACAAAAACAAACGAAACAAGAAACAAAAAACAAAACGAAAAGGCAAAAATAAGAAAAAAAGAAGTTAACAAAAAACAAAGCGAAAAGGCAAAAAAAAAGAAAAAAATTTAACAAAAACAGAACAAAAAAGGCCCATAACAGTGTATGACATGTCAACGTTCTTGCAATGTTCACTGCAACGGTGATTACCCGACACCACCCCATTCTACACCCCCTACCCCACTCTGGCACCGTCCGGACCACTACTTCTCAACTCGATAGAATCTGCTCACTGCTCCTCTCTAAACTCGATGAAATCTGCCCACTGCTATGAAGAAACTCATCTCTGCACTCCTAACGCCGATATCACCGAGAAGGTGGCAGGCTGGTCAAACTCAGCAACACACACACACACACACACCATGATAGGCTTAAAAACAAAGCAATTACCCCCCCCTCCAACTGCACCCTCGGAACTGGCATTGACCTGGCTACCCAGCAGCACACCATTGACCGGGGGATATTTCTCACTGACTATCTCAAGAACGGCCTGGCCGATTGAGCAATTTCGAAGCCAGTCGATGCTGCCGCGACGTGCAGCTCAGAGAACTTAGACAGTTGTTTCTTAAGTGCGTATTAAGGTGGTCGGTCTGCTGCCGAGCCACCCGGCGCCGCTGCGCACGTCTGATTGGATGGTCAGCGTCGTGCCACGCCCACCTGATATACACTAATACGTCTGATTGGATGGTCAGCGTCGTGCCACGCCCACCTGATGTACACTAATACGTCTGATTGGATGGTCAGCGTCGTGCCACGCCCACCTGATATACACTAATACGTCTGATTGGATGGTCAGCGTCGTGCCACGCCCACCTGATATACACTAATACGTCTGATTGGATGGTCAGCGTCGTGCCACGCCCACCTGATATACACTACGTCAGGTTTCAAATCATAACTCACACATTTGTAAAGATGCTTGCTTAAAAATTCGCACAAACATTCGTTATAGTCATTTCCTGGACAATGTGTTGATGTTTTAACTTTGGAATTTAACAGAACACAGGTCGAGAGCAGTGGCGTCGCCACGAAATTCTTCCATGGAGCAAGGTTGAAAGGGGGCCTCCTGCTCCCCGAAAGGCGGCCTCCATTGTGTTCGGGCCTCCTATTGTTTTTTAGGTTCTTAGTATGGTTCGGGGATTGGAAACCAGATTTCATATCGATGTCTTGTTTGTTCTTGGCATGGTGCATCATTTACGCAAAACGCAATGGCAATTTTTTTTTCGCTGAGAACTGAGCAATACCAGGGTATAAACATGTAATATGTGGATAAATGCCTAAGTGCCAAAACAAACCTATGTCATAATGCTTTCTCGACCAGAAGAATCTTCCCGCTGGCCTCTAGATTGCAGCGAGATGGCGGGGCTGGTGCTAAGCATATCTTAAAGATATCTTCCATTGATCAACCCACTTTTAGGTCCTCCAAGTCTAACTGAATATGGCTAGATTCATCACTACTCTTAGTCATTCCCACCGGCTTGATGTCATAAGCAAGCTTAAATGATCAATTATCAGTCCTAGAACGACAATTTCGCAAAGGTGACAACGAGAAGTGGATTGAATTGGTTTTCTGATCGCCATCTTAGGTATTTATCGATTTTATAACATTTAGTGCTGGCTGGAAGGCACCTGGCACACAAGCTAAAATAATAAATCCTCAGCGAATAAATTCACGGCAAGAACAAGCATTGAACAACAATGCATAAATGACAATGCAACAATGCGACAATGGCAATGCATAAATATTGCAAAACCTTCAAATTCCACGCCGTCACGCTCATGCTTTTCGCTGTGCTGTACCGTTTTGTAAATGACGCTGTTGAGAAGGTATTGCAGCTGGGAAGCTCTAATAATGCAGGCTGTAATCACTGAAAGCAAGTTTGTAGGAAGAAAATGCATTAAAAAATATCATTCCTCCCTTTTTTATATGGGGCATAGGTGTTGTTTTGCATGCTTGTAAGGGGGAACTTGCCTCCTCAATGTTGGCTTTGCCCCATGGGCGTATGTTTCTGAACATTATTGTGGGACCAGTGGCGTACCTATATTTGCGTCAAGGGGGAGGGGCAATCGGATTTGGACAGGGCCCACCTTCCCCCATTAAAAATATCCTCACATCTCGACCACTATTTTGTCTGTTTTAAAACTCGGCAATAGGCTGTAATAGCCACTAGTTTATTATGGATGGCCTGAATGTCTTTGTCTTTGTCTTTGTCAAAGGGGACTTTTTAAAATAAAATAATTAGTGACCAACTGAATTGTCCTGTGGAGGGGCCTAATTGCCCACTATCGTTTCTGATACGTCGGATTTCAATCCTAACTCCTCCACCATGTTCTACGGTTTTCTTTTGGTATCCCTTGATGAGTCATCTCACACTGCTTAAATTACACCTATACAAATCACTTTAAAATGTTCAATTTCCCAATTTCAGGCCTTCCAGTTCATAGCGCCCAGTCGCCACGACGCCAACGTTCGTCCACGAGCACACCCATCTTGCGCATTCGGCGCATTTGCCACAATTCGTGCGATGCTACGGTTTCTGCTAGGCCTCTTACGTTTTGCTAATTGCTGTCACATCACAGACTTGCGTCATATTTGACGTATTGGAGTGTTTCGTATGGGCGTTCGCTGCGAAAATTCGATTAATTAAATTCGATCATTAGTTCCCTATTTCCCACTTGTTTTGGTGGCTATGAAATGCGGGTACGCGCTGAGCTTTGTTGCACCTCATATCTTTAATTAAATATGCTCCCAGATTGGCTACCGAACCGATACCCTGCCTGTGTTCTTTTTTGGACCCGTTGCGTGTTTCTTCGCCTACGGATGTGTCTCAGGGCTCCAATCCATTTGTGTTAGAGGCCAACACATTTTCGAAACGCCTGCTCGTTTCGGGGTTTTGTTGCTTTTTTGTGTACCGATGATTTTGTTACGTGTCAGGGCGTTTTCGAAGATCCCGATGTGATAATTAATTAACGTCTCTTTGTTCGTTTTGGGACCATGTTGCTTTTTGCGGCGCAGTCTCTTTTTCAGGCCCTCATGAGGTTCGTGGCCCCTGTGTGCCTTGAGAGCTCCCAGTCTATTTTTTTAGAGTTCCCGGTATGTTTATTTAGGGCTGCAACGCATGTTTTAAGGCCCTGTCGCTTTTTGGGAGACTGTGCGCTTTGGAGGGCCAGTTGCATTTTCAGCCCCCGTTTTGCTCTTAGGGTCCCGCTGTGTTTATTTGGGCTTCTGACACACATTTATGGGGCCCTAGTACGATTTTGGGGCTTCGGTGCGATGTTTCTGGGTCCCAGCGCGACTTATCGCGCCCAGGAGTGTGGTTCCGGGGACCCAACGCCAGTTTTCTGGGCTGAACGCGATTTTGTGGATCTATTCTAATTTTTTTAAAAGTCCGAATCCGGCCTGATTTTTCGAGCCCCTACCGATGGGAATTGTGGGTCCCGAACGCGATATTTTGGGGGACCGGTTCGAGTTTGCGGGGCGCGTTGTACTTAGCTGAGGCCCCGACGCGATTTTGCCGGTTCCTGTTGCAAATTTTCGGGCCTCGGAGCGAGTTTTCTGGGGCCAGCCGTATTTACTTGGAGACCCCTGCGCGAATTCTGGGGGACCGACGCGAATTTTGGTGGCCCCAGCGCGACTTTTTGGGTCCCCGGCACGATCCTTGGGAGCTTATCCCTCTCAGGAGGGAGGGGGAATTTGCCTCTTTGATATGCCATTGCGGCCACTGAAGGAGCATTTTTTAGCCTATGGCACCTTTCGGAGTAGAAAAGCCCTCCGGGTATTTTTTTCCGGACCTGTTCTAGATTTTGCGACGCCGGAGTCGATTCTATCGAGTCTTGGTGTGAACTTTTTGGACATCGAGTTCTATTTGTCAAGGTCCTTTTGCGATATTTTTTGGTCCCGGTACGACGTTAGGCGTCAGACACAATGTTAATGAGGACATCGGGGATCTTCAGTAAAGAAAGAAAACAGGCAGGTTCCTGATGCCATTCAAGAACTCTGAAATATGCGCCCGCAACAAGCGCGCCCGGGTGCTCACTATTGTGTGTGCGAAGAATATAGTTATAATTTATGAGACTCTGTCTCCATAAAATATGATGCGTAATACATATATGAAAGTTAGGCTTGGCTTCAGGCGTCAATTCCATTGCCACTTACAGTGATATATTGCGCATATTGTTACTTTGCACATTGTCTGCTGGAACTATTTTCCACCATAGACGGCGAGCCGCCGCGTCAGCGCGGCGGCGTCGCCCGAGGTCCGCGGCTCGTCCCCGACCGCCCGCCATTCATAATATGGCGGTGCGCGGAACCATACCCTGAATGTTAATGGTCCCCAACGCCAAAGTTACATTACAGCGTAGTTCTTCGAGTTGTGGACATTCATCGTCTGTTGTGTTGATAATGCGTCAAACAATTAAACATTGGTACATAGATCACTGGTGGTCCTATTTTTTTGGGTCCAAATCCCGAACATAATTTTTGATGATGGCAACTGAGCTTAACGTTCGACGAATTCATGACATTATAGCACAGTGCTGCGACTTTTTAACATTCCTCGCCAGTGTATCTGATATTGCGGCAAACAATTATAAATTAGTGGATGCGGAACCCACGACTAGGACCACCACCAGGGTCGCTATAGCGACCATGGATAACTGTAGTTATCGATTATAAGATCAAATTGATACGTTTTTGTAAAAGGGCCTTACTGGGGTAATCAACTTCAGATGTTTTTCTTTACATGTATCGTATTCCGGATGTCCTTGCGCGAAAATTGGTTTCGACATTTTGAGTTTGAAAGTAGCACGTCGTCCATCCACTGATGTTGCAAATCGCATCAATGACGGCATCGTTTTGGGGGTCCAAATCCCGAACCGAATTTTTTAACAACATGTCCGCAACTGGGCTTAATGTTCGCCGAATTCATGATATTATAAGGCGGTGCTGCGGCTTTTGTTAGATTCGTGGTCCGTTTGCTTCATATCGCGGCAAACAATTACAAATTCGTGGATAGGTCAATGACGGCATTCTTTTGGGGGTCCAAATCCCGAAGCTAATTTTTCAACAAGATGATCACAACTAAGCTTAACGTTCGCCGAATTCATGACATTATAACGCAGTTCTGCGGCTTTTTGAGATCGTGACTTGTTTTCTTGATATTGCGGCAAGCAATTACAAATTCGTGAATTGATCAATGACGGCATGGTTTTGGGAGTCCAAATCCCGAATCGAATTTGTCAACAAAATGACCGCAATTGAGCTTAATGGTCGCCGAATTCATGATATTATAAGGCAATGCTGCGACTTTTTTAGATTCGTGACCCGTGTTTTTGATTTCGCGACAAAAAAAAACACATTCGTGAATGTGGGTCAATGACGGAATTATTTCGAGGGTCCAAATCCCGAAGATAATTTTTCAATAATTTGATCGTAACTAAGCTTAACGTTCGCCGAATTCACAGCATTGCAACGCAGTGCGGCGACTTTTTTTTCACATTTATTGCATGGTTTCTTGATATTTTTTAATTGATGACAATGTTGGACCGCTCTGCCTATAGTTTCCCCCGCCGGCCGATTGGCGGCGCTAGTTTCGCCGCCCAACCGCCGGCGGCTAATGTCCGCGCTGGACGCGTAACGATTCTTCGGTCTCCCGGTACGATTTGTATTTTTATCTGTGCCCTGACACGCTTTTTCCCGGACCCAACGGGTTTTGGGGGACCGTTACCGATTTTTGAGGCCGCGGAGTGACATTCCGGTTAATAATTGATTTTCGGGGGGCAGCTGCAACTTTTGGGGCCCCGGCGCGACCTTTTGGGCCCCCAGTGTGATTTTCAAGGGATGCCACGCGACGTTTTTGAATCCAATGTCATCTTTTGGGCCCGATGTCATTTGCTTGTATCCCTTGCGCCAGTTTTAGCGGCATCGACACTTTTGGGTGGTCCAATACGTTTTGGGGGCTTTTGGCGTTATTGTTGGGGCCCCAGAGTGATTATCTATGTCCGGATTGTTTTCCGTTGCCCCGGCTTCATTTGTTTTGGTCCCAATGAGACTGTTGGGGCACGGTACGACCTGTCGTGCCCCTAGCGTGATTTTCATGGTCCGGGCGTGACTTTTTGGTACCCCTAGGCTCAACGCGATTTGCAGGGGCCCCGGCCGGATCTTTTGGGGCAAATATCGTGATTTTCAAGTACCCTGGCACGACTCCTACGTTTTCTTATGGGCTTCTTACAAATTATACGCCTCCTCTCGCGTCTTAAGGACCCGTCTTGAGGGGATCTTCAATTTTGGAAACCTCACCTCCTTCCATACCTGCTACCACTCCGATCTTAAGGGCTTCCACTCATTTGCTGGGAACTCATTCCGGTCTTCGGGGCCTCATTCGGTCCTGGAGACCTCCTACTCCTTCTTGAGGGACTCCTCTCGAGTCCGACAGGGGCCTCCTTTTCTTTTCTAGAGGCCTTATTTTTCAAACTAGTCTCACGTCTTGGGGGCCTCCAGCTCTGCGTATTTATTCTATCCTTGCCCATCTTAAGGGTGGCCTCTTATCTCCTGGTGGACTCCTCTTCTCTCCCATGTACCTCCTCTTACGGATTACAGGCAACCTTTCATATCTCAGTGGCCTTGTGATTTCCTGGGGACCTTCTTACCCGTCTTGGGGCCTTCTTTTCCGCCTCGGAGCCATCTCTCTTATCAAATGGACTTTCTCTCCTATTTTAGGGGCCTCCCCGTTCATCATGGGGTCTCATTTCCAATCTTGTGTCGTCCTCTTCCGAATTAGGTGCTTCCTGCTACGTCTCTGGATCATCCTTTTCTATCTTGGTGGAACCTTTCCCGTTTTGAGGCCTGCTTTTGCGTTTCCGAAACCTCATCTCATATCCACTGGCTTCCTCTTCCGTCTTAGGACTTCCTCTCATTTTCTGGGGCCTCCCTTCTCGTATTGGGGCCTCTTTTGCAATCCAGGGGGCCTCCGTGCCAATTGTTGGCACCCTCTTGAATTTTGGTGCTTCCTATCCTCTCCTTGGTGACCCCTTTTTCAAACTAGGGGCGTCTAGGGGCGTCTTTCAAACTCTCACGTCTTGGAGGCCTCCTCATCTGTGTTTGGATCCTCATTATCCTCTTAGCAGGGTGCCTTTGCGTCGTAGTCCTAAATCTTCTCTCATAGGGTCCTTCCCTTCCAAAACATGGGCCTCATCTGGCTGGTCTCAGTGGCCTTCTCTCATTCCTGCCGTGACCTTCTGTTCCATCTTGGAGCCCCCTCTTGCGTCCGGAGAAATCTCTCCTATCATATGTCCATATTTTATATTGTAGGGTCCTCCTCTTCCATCTTGGGGGCCTCGTTTTCCAAATTAAGAATATCCTGCCACCCATCGGAAGCCTTCTCGTCTAGCCTGGGTGACTTCTTGCCCATCTCGGTGGCATCCTTTTCGTCCTGAGAGCCTCCTCCCAATATCTGTCCAACGTCTCTTGTAGAGATCTGATTATATTTCCTGGGGGCCTCGTTGCCAGTCTTGGGGCCTCCTTGACAGCATGATCTTCTGTCCCGTCGGCCTCCTTGCTCACCTTTTTTCCTACGCATTTCCGGATAGGTGCCTCTTCAAGTTTCAGGGGGGGCAGTTTCACGGCAGGGTGGGCGACTGCCCCCTCTGCCCCCCCCGGTAGCGACGCCCCTGGTCGACAGTACTTTTGTACCAATATTGTTTAAGTTGACATGCCGATGTTCGAAAGTGAAATATTAAACCAAAACAACGACATAGCATGTTAATTGTCTACTCATTGTCTCTCGCTTCCCGTTTATAGCCACCGATGCATTTCTTTATCGGAAAACATAACGTTCGTCTCACCTCACTGATGCATAACATATGATGACCTTATAGTTTTTGTTTTGTTTCGGCAGCAAGTGACGTATAATTGATCAAATGACAGCTATTGAAAATGTTGTGTAGATATATCAGCACGTTTTCAAATGATCACTAATATTTAACGGGGTAAGTGGGGGCAGATTTCACCCCCACCCACAGGCCAATGTCAGGCTAAGTTTGCATTATGCGAGTGTGGGTACTAACTAGTATCGCAGCGAGTGTACCTGCGCCAGCATCAGAACTTTCAATGATTCTACCAAGTGTGTTGATCCTTAAATTGTTTAAATTGATTGTTGATCCTGTCACCTTAAATTACAGCCTATGGAAATTAATTTGACATGCAGTGATATTTCATCCCTATGACATATCATGAGATCATAACATTTCATAACATGAGATCATCCCGTTTTGCCTGCATTGGAGGTGTTAGTGTAGACATGTTTTGAAATGCATTCTGGGGTGTTGAACATGTATTGCTAGATATGATTAATAACAGCATTGAAGCTGGACATGCAATGACCTGCTGGAAGCAAGTCGAAGGTACCGGAAGCACTAGCACCCCATACCAAGAAATCGAAGTGCGTCTTCACGGTCAGACACAGGACCTATTTCGTTACCGCGCTCTGTCAGCAACATTCTAGAATATACAGTTGAAACACAGCTTGCCTCTTATTTTAGCGACCACGAATTGCTTACGAATGCATCGATCTAGCTAAACAGCACTGGCAGTTATAGCTGGTAAGCTATGTCTAGCAGTTGACAGCAGAGGGAGCGTCACCCTTGTCTTTCTGGATGTCTCCGGATGTTTTGAAATATTCAGTCACAAACAACTCCTTAAAAACTACATCTCTGCAATAGCATCGCCACATGGTTGAAAGAGTATCTATCTGGACAAGCTCAACAAGTCCACTCACGAACTTCGATGTGGTCAAGCTTTTCTGTCAAAATTACTGACTACGTATTCGGGGTTTTTCCGAGGTGAATCTCTGAACTATCTGCTGCATACGTTTTTTTGCGGACGACATAAGCCTGCAGGTGCCGAAAGCGGCAGTCATCCGGTTCGCCGAAGTTACCCAGCTATTTGTGAACGGCCGTAGGCATAACCTGCTCATTCCCACAGTTGCTATGGGTATATATAGCCATGCTGATATAATAACCCTTCTGTCACATACACAGTTGAAATTGAATTACCGACACCATGCAGCTGGTTTTGCACAACGCAGGTGAAAGTTAACGCTTCCAAGACCCAAACAGTTGATTTCGGAACGAGAGCTGTGTTGCGTGATGTAGAGAATATGTATGTCATGTTTGGTGGCATAGTTATGCACGAGTCTTGAACAGCAAATAATTCAGGTGTAATAACCTCACGTTGGTTACGTAGTGAACGTTGTTATTGGACAGGAATGTGGATGGCTTTCGACCATGCTGGTCAAGTGATGCCCAAGACACGGTGCACCTCGTTGTTATGCCACCACTTGTGTCGATGCTGCGTTACTGTGTCGCCATATGCGGCACTTGTTGCCGTACTGAGCTCCATCGTGTATAAACAACAACAACAAAATGTTGGATTTTGTGCGAGAGTCATAATTGGCTGAAAGAAGTTCGACCATGTAAGGGATGTTTTGCGAGAAAATAAATGAATGAGTGCACGGACTTTAACAGCATAGCACCGCCGCTGGACACCTCGTACCAACGGGACAACATGTGACCTAGTCAAACCGCCAAATCAGAAGCACACGTGAACATGAAGAACGCAATGCACGTTCTTCTCGCCTAAAATACGGACTGAGGTAGACAGGCGCCAGCTTTGCTCTACAACAGAACGCAGGAATATGCGTGCTTCCGTGACAGTGAAACTAGAAATACGTTCACAGGACCCGATAGCTTAAAAAAACATGCGACAAGTTGTACAAATACATGATTAATCGCACCGATACAGGCTGCTGATGATGGTGCTGCATTATGACATGCATTACTTCCACGAATATGTGAACCATAGTGTGTGAACCATTTATATCAAGCTAGTTCTATCCAAACGACCTTGTAGAAAAAGCTGGTTGTGGGGGCACTTTAATTTCAGAAATTTATCCCCCATTTCCGGCACAGGTGCATAGCTATCTGGCACCCTACCGCCGCCGCGTGACCTCGATGCAGGCCGCCGCCGTGTGAATGCCAGTGACGTGACGTGACCGTCAGTGGGTGATGTATGTCAGTGATTATATTATGGGAACAGTCGGGTAGGTGTGTGTAAGTACATGAATGGTATGGCAGTAGTATGACTGTGATGTGACAGGTCATGTCACTGTGGCAACCATATGTCAGGTACGTGAGGACAGATGTATGTATGATTTATGAAGGTAATAGCACATAGAATAATGATTGACTGGTCAATGAATGTTACTGTAGTTGTGGAATGTTGGATGACAGATGGGCTGTAACGCCCCGATCTACCGGCTGCCTGTGTGCAGCGCGGAGCCGCCGTATCGATATTGTCTGGAGGTATGCGCTGTCAGCCAACAAGGTGCCGACGGCCGGCACGCTGACTCAGCCTCGGAGCTGGCTCTGAGATCAGATGGAGGCAGTTCCTCTGCCGCGTCAGTCGGAAGCGCGGCTCGGCGCTGTGTCGCCAGGCTGCAGTGCGGTGCAGCCAAAACATGCGAGGTCAGCAGTGATTTCCACGAGCGGCCGAGCTCTGTTCGTAACCAGAGCTCTGAGAATGTCTCCGAGGTCTGAGGGACGGCGCGACCCGCCGGCGCGGTAGAGTTCGTGGGGACCGAGCCATTGTTCTCGATGTGACACGGAGATCACGTGCTCTGGTGATATCAGGGGATGAGCAACCCCACTGGATAGGGGGCGTAGACCGCCACATGACCATGACGTGGCCTGGCACCAAGCCAGAGGCGGTGGCCGTTACGTTGAGCTCGCGGAAAATCGAGAGGGCTCTCTCTCACTTATCACGGAGACGCGCGATCGAGCGGTCGCCGAAGGCGGGCGGCTGGCCGCCGCCGGCCAGCCACCAGGGCTCACCACGTCGGTACTGAGGTACGTCTGAGGACTCTGACTATAGTCGCTGTGTGACTGTTGTATGACAAGGTGTATGAAGATGTGACTGTCGAGATGTACGAAGATGTGAGATGGCCTGGTGAAACATCTGTTGAGCAGTTGGAGCTATCGGTCGTTTAAAGGCACTATTGCACTAATTTGACTATCACGCTGCACTATTGAAACTAAATAATTGGACACAAATATAAGTGCTGGATTTGTTTGTGGTGCCTGGTAAGATGTTTGGATCAGAGCTCTGAGATCGAAACACAGAGCCATTGAACATACACCCGGGAGTTTGTCGTCAACGTTGAGGTTCATAGTCTATCACCGTGCCAAGGAAGTTTTGCCCCCAGTCATGCGCGAAATGGCTGATAAACTCAGGGGGACAAGAACCTTCCTACAACCTGCGTACAAGAAACACCACATGATATGTGGAATGCGGCGCCAAGTAAATGAGCCGTACTGAACAAACCGACAATCGGTAGCCAGCTCTCAAAGAAACAGCCAAAGGGGTCGAACTTCCCTAGCCGTGCGGAATGCCCCAGCCGTGAGGACTTCTCCAGCCGTGCGGACTACCACAGTCGTGCGGGCTGCCCCAGCCGTGCGGACTGCCCCAGCCGTCCGGAATTCCCCAGCCATGCGGACTTCCCCAGCCGTGCGGACTTCCCCAGCCGGCCGGGCCTTCCCAGCGGGGCGACCATGCCGACCACGGAGTTGCTTGCGAGCCGCCGGGGCACCACTCGGTCACCGCGGCACCACTCGGCCACCGCGGCACCACTCAGCCACCGGAGCACCACTCGGCCACCGGAGCACCACTCGGCCACCAGGGCACCACTCGGCCACCGGAGCACCACTCGGCCACCAGGACACCACTCGGTCACCACGGCACCACCCGGTCACCGAGGCACCACTCAGCCACCGGAGCACCACTCAGCCACCGCGGCACCACTCTACCACCAGGGCACCACTCCACGACCGCCAGGGCACCACTCGTCCACCAGGGCACCACTCCACGACCACCAGGGCACCACTCGACCACCAGGGCACCACTCGACCACCAGGGCACTACTCGGCCACCAGGGCACCACTCTACCACCAGGGCACCACTCCACGACCGCCAGGGCACCACTCGTCCACCAGGGCACCACTCCACGACCACCAGGGCACCACTCGACCACCAGGGCACAACTCCACGACCACCAGGGCACCACTCCACGACCACCAGGGCACCACTCGGCCACCAGGGCACCACTCGGCCACCAGGGCACCACTCGGCCGTCGGGATCGGTATGCGGCGACCATTGGTGCTCGTAATTTCGCGCTGTCGCCAAGCGCTGCTTTAATTTAGCGAGGGTGATCTGTTGCTCTCGTGTCGGAGGTAAGGCCACGTTCTCACGTCGCGTGCGCACGCATGAGCGCCCACACGCATGCCAGCTCGCACATTTTAAGGCCGGTCTTGTTGGGGGCTGAACTTCGGCGGAACGAGCACGTGGCTATGTTGCAAAGAGCCTCCTTCCCGTCTCCAACGGCACCGAACGAGATACCGGGATCTGATCGTTCAACGGTCTGGCTGGAATGAGACTCGTCTGCCAGGAATACAGATATGACGCTCTCTGCCAAACGAGTGTCACATGCCTCACGTGGGCGTGGAACTTTGACAGACAAAGTGAGATGAACTGTAGAGTGGTGCCGTTTTCAATTTTCGGACGGGTTTCCGGCAACGTTCGCGGAAATAAAAACTGCGCCAGTATATCTCGCAGCTTTGAGTCGGCAGTCCGGAACAAACCATATCCGTGTTTGCCATCTGAGGTTGGCTGCAGAAACAGCACTGGCTAGTCGACTCCGGCGCAAATTGAAAATCCTTATCTTGATAGAATGGGCAATAAAGCTATTTGCGTGACGGCTATTTCGGTGTTTTCGGCGTGGCACTCGTTCTGCCTGACCAACGGTTGGCGGCCGGCTCGAGGGCCATTGTGTTGATCGCCAGCCGGGCACGCCAAACATCAGTGGGCGCTTTACCGCGTGGCGCGGAACAGGTCGCCAGGGAAAGGATGGCTGACAGCAGAGTGTGCGTGATGTGTGCCTGTCACTGAACGGGCGCGTGTGGACCTGCATGCGGGTAAATGGGTGATTGAGAGGCGTAAGATTGGGTATCTGGTGGACGGATAACCGCAATGGCTCTGTGACATGTCATTAGGGAAGCAGAGCAGCCATGCGACGCCGGCTGGCAGAAATTAACGTATGCAAATGAGAGCCAATCGAGGTGCTTTGATGTGACAGCGCACCGGTGCCTCCGAATTGACGCTCGCGTATTGGCGGAACACCATCACACATGTCAACCACCTACCCGGCTGGTGGAGAGGGCGGGGGTGGGCAAGTGTGGGGTTCACACACACAGTGTGGGGTCACGAACAGTTCATTAAACATGGATAGGGCATCAGCACAATATCGTGCCACTTGTGTGTCGGAAGTTGCTACCATGTTCATCCATGGGATAAGGACTTGTTCTTCATCGAAATCAAAGATAGAACTGTATCAAAGTAATGTCTGGCGGGAGGGAAAACTCGGGCATTTTGCCACTCAAATTCATCTTGTGTACGCCCATTGAGTCAAATGGTCAATGGTAGAAACCATTGGTGATATCGGGGGTGTTTGGCATGAACATCCTACGTCCCCTCTACGTCCCCTCTCATGAATGACGTTCAGCCTTCATATACCAGCCAGACATGGAGTATCCAACTCCGGTAGTGGAACCTTGTTCTTCATTGCGTCATAGCCGGCGGCCCAGTGTGACCTTATGGAATGCATTGCCAAGCAAGGTACACCGCCAATGGTGTGGTGCCGATTGGAAAACACTGCAGTGCTTAATTATCGGCAACTGCGGCGAGTTAACAGGATTTATGGCACGACTTCAAGCTGTTCCTGTATAACATTTGATGTGAAATGTGGCCCCTTAAGGAGTTGGGAGCGCAACGCCGCAGTTTCCCACTAGATTTAGCCGCCCGGGTTACCGAAAAATATAACCGTGGACGTTGGCTCATTCCATGAATATCGGGATGCGGCTGTAGGACGCTGCCCATCCAAGGCTCGGCGTAACCAAAGATGAACACCATTCGTGATCCAGGAATCAGGTCAGAACGGATTGACGTTGAGTGGCATGCGTTGCCAAGTCTGCTTCACATCGATGTCTGAGCCATCGTTGCTGTACCGAACCGAAATATTTTCGACTACGTTTGGTACAGATGACTGTGCAATCGCAATTCAGATGTGGCAAGAACAACAAAAATGTTGCGCCAAATCACTGTTGGGTATTCAAAGTGAGTCAATTTGTAACATTAAAACACCTACATGCCTTGTTTCAGAACAATTAGCATGAAATTAATCTGGGAGAAAAACTAACCTAATTCACCTGTGAACTGTACCATCACAAGTCAATGGCCATCTCATTTGTATCGCATAAAGTTTGCATGCTATTAGCATAAATCATGACATAGAATGTCTAAACGCCTACTCATCTAACACATTTTTACTCAATTTCTGTGTGACGCATAAGCTGAGCAATAAGCATATATTCGACGAGAAAAAGTGCCATAAATTCATGGATGCAACAGCTGAACAGGACATCCACCTTGACCTTCGCCTAGAATGGTCATTGTCAAAAAGCAAACCAAATGGAAATTTCCGCTGAAAGAAGTCACACTATTTCGCAACATTGCACTTCCAGCGACCTGTATGAAAGATTACCAAGCTTCTACATTTCTACATTGAATTAAGATCCAGCCAACGTGAATGCATGTCAACCTTCGCCCTCACACGGAATTTTATCACGTTCTCCCGTGCACATAATTGTACCACCTTCGCCCGTGCATGGAATTTTACTACCTTCGCCCGTGCATGGAATTTTACCACCTTCACCCGTGCACGGCATTTAATAACGACGAAATAGTCTCATCATTTTGTAGAGTTACAGTAGATATTGTCCCGGACTCCTGGGCTGGGGCATCATCAATGCCTGTCGTTTGTCCTGTCTTCATATTTGTGAATGTGGTTCATCTTCAATCTATTCCAGAGTTCTGAATCTTAATAATTGTATACAGTTAGGACATAGCAAAGCTTCATACCAATACCACATCTTACAAAAGTTTCTACTTCTGTTTCTTGTCAATTTTCTCATAAGCTCATTTTGACGTTTTAAGTCCATTGCATACCCAAGCGAATGTTTCTTGCGCACTTAGGTATTTGAAAATCCGTTCATGCAGCTGACAATATATTGAAGTTGATCGGATGTTGCGCATGGTTAACTTGAAATGTGCTTGTGATGATTGCTGATCAGTTAGCTGTATCTCACATACCGTAACGGGCGATGAAACATCAATGACGCTGGATATGGATTGATATTATTATCATCGTTTGTTTTGCATTCGTCAGCATCGGGAACTTCCCAGCTAAACACAAAATGAAGGTCCTTTCATATTATGCTAACGCATTCTAAGGTTGCAATTGCCATGTATTCTGTACAGCTTCAGAAAACTCAGCCTTAATATCCCGTGTTTGTCCAATCGTCTAATCCTTCATCTGCTGGCTGAACTTCAGTTGGAGCCATTTCATAATAGCAGGCGTAATCTCGCATGGCTATAGCATGCAGCTAATAAACGTAATAGTTGCGGGAAACCTTGGAGGGTGGGCAAGCCCCGCAGTACAGGAGAATCGTCTACACCTCGCAGTGCGGGATAATCGTCTACCACTCGCAGTGCGGGATAATCGTCTACACCTCGCAGTACAGGAGAATCGTCTACACCTCGCAGTGCGGGATAATCGTCTACCACTCGCAGTGCGGGATAATCGTCCACCACTCGCAGTGCAGGAGAATCGTCTACACCTCGCAGTGCAGGAGAATCGTCTACACCTCGCAGTGCAGGATAATCGTCTACACCTCGCAGTGCAGGAGAATCGTCTACCACTCGCAGTGCGGGATAATCGTCCACCACTCGCAGTGCAGGAGAATCGTCTACCACTCGCAGTGCGGGATAATCGTCCACCACTCGCAGTGCAGGAGAATCGTCTACACCTCGCAGTGCGGAAGAATCGTCTAGCACTCGCAGTGCAGGAGAATCGTCTACACCTCGCAGTGCAGGAGAATCGTCTACCCATCGCAGTGCGGAAAAATCGTCTGCCCCTCGCAGTGCGGGAGGGGCATTAATTTGACTTTCCCCACTAACTTTTGTTCTAAGCAAGATGATAGATGCCGTAAACGGCATGATGCAGATACATCCTTGAACGTCTAGGGTTATTCGAACATTATTCTGTTTCTTTTGGCTTGCCTTCCAGATCAGGTCAAACAAGTGTATTTAGCTGACAAAGACGGACTGGTCAAACAGATCTTTGTGAATAACATTGAGGTAGGGCTGAGGAATAGGGTGTTCAAATTTGCTGATGACTTCAAATTGGTATCAGTGGCTAACAGTAGTGAGCAATCTAGTAATATTCAGCTAGACATGGAAGACCTAAAAAGGTAGGCAGATCAATGACAGATGTCTTTCAGCTATGCAAAATGTAAGGTTATGCATCTTGGGTCTGGAGGTGAGACTTTCAGATATACAATAGGAGGTAGGAGATTGGATGTTATTGAAGAGGAAAAAGATTTAGGTGCGTTAGTTTCAAATGATCTTAAAGCAGAAAACAAAATGTGTCTCAGCTAGGAACAGGGCAACCAGAATGCTGGGAATCATTAATAGGAGTGTGAGGTATAAGAGCAAAGAGGTGATGCGAATGCTGTACTTGGCCTATGTGCGACCGCACTTAGAATATTATGTACAGGCATGGAGCCCCTACTCAGAAAAAGATATAGATATGCTGGAAAGAGTGCAGCGCGAAGCCACTAGACTCATCAGTGGACTAGATAACTTAGAAGATGGGGGAAAACTTATGGCATTAGGTATGTACTCACTCAAGTATAGGAGACTAAGGGGTGATATAATTGAAATGCATAAAATTATTAAAGTGTTAGATCAGGTCAATCTGAATGATGCCCTTCTATTTAGGCTATCACATCGGGGTCATCAATTCAGGTTAGACAAATCAAGGTGTAGGTCAGCTAAGCGACAACATTTCTTCAGTCAAAGGATTGTTGATCAGTGAAATAGCCTGCCTGCTGGTGTTGTGGGGAGTCCCTCATTGAATGTATTTAAAAGTAGGGTGGACAACTATTTTAGTCTGCAAAATCTTCTTTTGAGTTATAAGGGGTGGTGGATGGGGTGATATTTATCCTAAGTGAGTGCGCACTGTATGGGCCCCTTTAGGCGGGCATGGATGGAACCTGAAAATTATTGGTAGGGCACTCAGGTCACATTTGTTACATGAGACCGAGTGAATATGGCTGGATAGGTAAGGTAGAAAGACATTGATGAGTGTGGGGGATGCTGGTGCCTGTGTTATTGTTGAAACGTGAACCTTTATGTTTTTGATCATGCTAATAAATTGAGTATTATACTAGCTATATGGGGTATGTTATACTACTAGTATTATATTATACTATATGGGGTGTAGCTAGCACTTGATTCAGCACGTTCCTTCAGGATGTGATACTGATGAGATTGGCTATGGTAGCACAATGGGGCATAATTGGAAGAGTTTGGAATTGTTGAGGAGTGTGTTATGCAATATCAGGTGAATGGTACTAGATATGCTGGGATATATAGTTGCCTTGGAACCTGAGATAATGGATTTATTGGGGTGTGAGCATTTACTTTTCTAGTATCTTTTCTAGATAGTGCCCTGTGGCCCTTATTAAGTCTTAACACTTTATGAAATGTATGAGAACTTTATGAGTATAAATCCAACCTTATTTCAGGGCTTCAACGTTTGTTTCACGCACGGAATATTCCGACAACTCATAATTTCTTTTTGTGCAAAGTAAGGCTCAGAATTATAGGAACTATGTCCAACAATTGAAAGTCTCCAAAAGTAGAAGACAAAAATACTATTTTCCTTACTGTGGTTCGGATCAACTTAAGTTGTGACATTATAACGCCTAATTTATAATATTTTAGATGATGTTAATTTACTCCTTTTAATTTGGTTTACTACTCACTGGATGAATTTTCTTTCTATTTAATTTGGAAGTTCTATGAAGATGGTAGGGTTCGATGGCTTAGACAAAATCAAAGTACCAATTAAAGTAGGCAGGAATGCATTTGCTGAACTCTCTCCCCTCCCCTCGAATATTTGTATAATTTAGGATGACATCCTATTGAGAACTCCTCCCGCAATTAGTTTTCCTCCTGGCGGTTATCGACAAGTTACCCTCAAATGTGGGCCTGGTGAGGTTAACGTAAGTTACATATTCAACCTTGCTTACGGACCGAATTATAACAATTTAGATCATGGGTGAAAGGTGGGAAATTTCGGTTTGATGCGGGTGACAGGTTGGCATTTTTCAACCTCTGTCACCCGTCTTCGCAGTAGTGTTTGGACCCTGGTGGAACAAATGCGATTTCGTGCTTCGACATCGATGATATGTAAACTAAAGACGGTCTAACGGGTTATGTGAATATGACAATTTTTCGCCACAGATAACTTTCAGGAAAATGTTATGGGTGCCACGAGCACAAAACCATGGTTTCCACACTCTGTAAGCAGTTTCGAGAAAACAAGCTGGAACACAAAAAAATAAACACTTCAAGAAGTGCAAACGTCAACAAAAATATCGAACCTTTAGAGAACCGCAATGTTTTCAAATCGTTTTTGTGATCCAAACCAAATAAAAATGAATTCAGTGTGGAACAGTACCCTGGTTAAGCCATTATTAATTCACAATGGTGTGTATTTTAGCCCCTGGAGCGTTCTAGATGCATGTATCATCTGGACACTTCAGGTCATATCTTAGTCTTTGCCAATATACGGATACCCGGTGACCAACATAAGCCGCAGCCTGTTTTATGTGCCTTGTAAATGTGTATTAAATAGCTGTTCTATGTTTTTACTCTTACCATCGTCAAAACGTGGAGAACCGAAAATGCGTTTAATGGAGAACCCCGAAATACATGATTTATGGTGGCCTGACCTGATAGTGACTTGAAACATGGCATGTTTTTAGGCAAACTTTACTGTTGCATATGTTCCGAAGAAAAGCATTGATCGGTAACAAAGTGAGATCCCAAAACATTTGCTTTCTAGTATAAACCTTCCTTTGACCTTGAGACCTGACCTGATATAGTATTTGCATATTTTTGTCCTGCTTCTTCGATCAGTTCTGCAGATACGCATAATTCACTTTTGTCTGTATCTTGTATGGTTTGTTTATGACAACAAACGTTTCAATATAAATATAAAACCGTATTAAGGAGAGATTGTGACATGATTCTGATCCACCTAACCCCGCTATCCTAAACCCCCATAACTGAATTATGACATATTGTGCGTTGTTTATCAATTCTCGGAAGGAATGCCAGGTTTAAAAAGCAATAGCATGAATGATTCAGGAGTTACCTCGGAAAAAATATTGCGAACGGTGGGGGAGCGAAATGTCCCCTCCCGCACTGTATTCGTGCTGCCAGTGTCCCCTCACGCACTTCGCATGAATACCGGTCAGAATATTCTTAGTCATTCGAGCCAAACTTGGGAAGACAAAGTGGCACAAGCAGCCAGTATTGTTTGCCGCATATTTAAGCGTAGTAACAATACTATTTACAAATGCAGTTACTCTATAAGGCGATATATTCACAATATATTGTTTACAGGCTACTGATGCATCACTTCCATACAGTAGAACATGTGACATCGTTTCATGTAAATTAATACCTTGTCACATGAATTTTTTTATTTAGGTTGCTTTAGGCATTGGTCTAATTACATATGTATACTGGCTGCAAAAATATCATTTTAACAACGTTCCGCACCGCAATTTAAGTTGGTGTCCAGATGCATCATGCCTTCCAGGAAAACCACCCCTCGTTTGAACCAGAGTACGCAAGCTGCAGCAAAGTTCCGAAGTCATGCAAATCTCTAGATGAAATATGAACAGAAAAGAAAAATTGCGATGCTAAAAGTGGAGGATCGCCATGCATTGCTCCGTGACTTAGATTTCGAAAACTATTTAAAGCAAACAGCTGTTTAACGCATTCCATGTGTATTTATGTCACACCTGTCAGACTGTCGAGAAAAAACTACCAGTTGCGTTGGATATTACATGACTGATTTTGTTTCATTGCTCTGTGCAGAATGAACAGACTTGCGCTAAAGCAGATCGACGGCCTTTCCATATTATAACTAGTGGCATCTTGCTTCTATTTATTATTCAAAATAATGAAGCTGCAATCTTTGGGAAGGTATCGTCTAAATGGAGAAATTCTTGGAAAAGGAAACTTCGCCCGAGTGGAGCTAGCAATTCACAGCGTTCTCAATACTAAGGTCAGTCCCCTGGAAGGGGTATTTTTCAATCTGAGTGAACAGTGTAATTTATCAATGTTCGTCTTCCACCACTAGCAGGAATCGTGCCACATAAATAATGCAACAAGAACAATTTCGTGAGATGTGTAGTTAGACCACGCCTGTTTCCATGAAGACAATGCCATGGTAGAACAGCTGCACTAACACATGTTGCAACGTGTCAATAATATACCAGGAAGAGGTGTGCATCGGTTCTTGATACAATAACATCGAAACTAGAATAACGTGCTAGAAGTTACCAATACCCGCAAGAACGGTGTGCGCAAAGCGGCACAAGGCGCGCGAATTCTAGGTCGTCGAGGCCAAAGTTCTGCACATGGTGTATGATATCTTCAGGTATGACAAGCGAAGTTCGGAAAACATGACGATATTATATATAATGTGAATTTCCAAACATCGAGACCAATCTCCAGTTAGCTGAAACGCTTAAACACGTTCCATGACCCTTGTAGCCAGCATGAAGATATATATATATATATATATATATATATATATATATATATATATATATATATATATATATATATATATATATATATATATATATATATATATATATGTATATATATTTATATGTATATATACATATGCATCTACATATACATATACACATACATATACATATATATATATATATATATATATATATATATATATATATATATATATATATATATATATATATATATATATATATATATATATATATATATATATATATATATATATATATCTATGTATATACTTCTTTGTTTATTTATTACTAAGGCTGGGCTGGGTTTGGCTTGGTTATGCTATTTTGATATGTAACATTATTCTCCATTACCCACTCACTCATCTATTACCCCACTCAAAGCTACAATCTTGGCATTACTTTGCTTCCCAACTGAAAAGTATGCATTTGTGCTGGAAGCTAATGTTGGCATCATTTCAATCATATTCAGAAACACGCTTTTACAATATTTTTCTGGAACTGTCATATCTACTAAAATGCAAATCTTCTGCATGTACAATTGTAAAAACCTCATCTTGCAAAGCATAGTCTGCCATAGCCTAGACACTTCTCAGAAAAGAATAAGAATTCGTTTTAAAAATTTCAAAAATCATCTAAAAATTGAGCAAGATAAAGCAAGATTAACTAAGCAACGTTAAAATTTGAGCAAGATTAACTTAACCTAACCTCATGTTAGCTTTACCTAGGCAAAAGTGTGTAAAATATAACTCGTGAAGACTATAAACTGCAATAACAAACCCTAAAATGGCCCAATACAAGTCATATCTCACACAGGAAACCTGAGAGTGGCCACATATAACCACATTTGGCAGCATCAACACATTGTATTTGGAAAAGAAATGCCAAAAAAATACAAAAATTACCTTAACGCACAAATTTACCCTGAAAATATGGACTTGGACATCCCTGGTTAGGAGAAATATCCAATCTTGCTTCTACAGTAGCTAGTATCCAGTTGTGATGCAATAGGCAAGCAATTACCAAATTGTGCACAAGTTGGTGTGTGGCACAGTTCGTACCTGCATGGTTACATATAGCATAACAGAAACAATATGATAATTGATAAGAGACCAGTGCACATGCTAAGGTGGTTTTAATCGCCACATTGGAGCCGGAACGGAAAGTTAACATCAATGACATCAATGACATGATGCCAAAATTGACATTGCATATAGTCTTAATTGACAAATTGTTTGAGATGCATGCTCTCCAGCAATATCAACCATGGTCATATGTTGCTAAGTTAATTCACGGGATGCTGCCTTTCGCTTCAAAGCCACTTGCACGGGAACAAAAAGAATACAATACAAACTTTGAATCAATGCGCTTTGCACACGGCGGGAAAACAAATCGTGCATGTGAAAAAGCGTCATAATAGTGCTAAAATTATAGACACCATATTCAGTAGATTTATGAAGATACTCCAAAACTAGAATATAATTCAATAATATTCTGGAATAAAAAGTCACTTCTGATATGTGACACCGCGGCGTCGGTTTTATCTAGTTTAAACTAAATATACCACATTTGCGGACTTTGGTGTACCTGCTTTCTCTAGTTATCCTAGTATGAACGTAGTTGACACGTATTCAACATGCTTATGAAATAATTTGATCTATATCCGAATGAACAACCCAGGCCAATGAACCCAAAGATGTCTTAAATACGTCCGTTTCTTTCATAATGCATGAATTAAGATATTCGTTTTAAATCCCCGTATTGGTGAGTCCAATCACTGACATGAGGTAGGTTTTAGAATACATACAACTGTAATCTGATTATAGTACGCGCTTTTAGGGTCTCCAAACATATCGCGTCGAAAATGAGAGGTTCTCTCCAGAGCTCTTTACATATTTAACTTACTAACGCGCAATATCTGAGCAAGTTTAAGCAGACAGGAACTCATTAGCAAAATGTTGAAGAGGTTATATTTAGTTATTATGCGCAGGTCTACGCCAATATGTTGAGGCCACGGTCAACATTTACTGGATCCCTCTTGGCATGATATGCACCATGAACGGCATGATCGTTTTTTTTATTTACAGCTGCTGACATGTAGCACAGCATGTGGAATGTAGAACATGTAACATGTAGAACATCACAGCACATTCACTTGTCAGATGGCATGCTGAAGTATTTTCAGCGGCTTTGGTTTAAGCACCAGTACAAGCACAGCAACAACTCAAAATGTGTGATGCTGGTTGGCTTTCCATTGCCGCGCTGATTGCTGCCTTACATTTGCTGATTGCTGCCTTATATTACAGTTTTATTTTGTTCGATATATGTGGCGACTATCTTTTTTTGCATGCAACACTACTCAGGCTTGTGGGGATCAGCAAAGAAAACGACAATTTGTCGTTTGTGCCAAATCTGTCATCTTGTAATTTTTGTCCAATATACGGATGAAATATGAGCAGGGTCAGGCACTCCTGAAGAAAATCACGTCATTTTAAATGCAGTGTCTGTATCTCCCACAATGCTTTAATACATATTTCAATTTAGATTTGGTATCATATACATACATCCGCCCGATATGCTCGTAAACTAAAGCTATGAATGCTTAAGATTGCTAAAATAGAACGGCAGAGATGCATGCGACAATCGGTACCCATTACATTTGGCTGGCCAACGTAGCTACTGGTATATTCGCGCTAACATCAGAGGGATGTCAACGTTGTCTGCCCACTTCATTGTTGGTCCGCTTTTGAAGGCCAAGTCGACCAGTGGCCATCTTAAGCGACATTGGCAGTGACGCCAAAAATAAACACCCCGATTTAACGGACTTACTGGTTCCAAAATAGTTCGTACCGCATCACTCTCTTCAATTGCTGTTCAAGTATGATGTGGATAATGTGTTTGTGACTTCTGTAAGTCATTGAGTATTGGAATGCATAGTAGGCGCTGATAATATGAACTTCCCAAGGTATTTCATAAAGTTTATTCGACAAGATGTGCGAAGACAAAGCGGCCAACTGTATGCATATCACATGCAAAACATTAATAGCAGTACTTGGTTCCTTCTGCTGCGCTATGCATCGCGCTCAGCAGAAGGAACCAAGCATATATGCTATAAGGAGTATGCAAAAAAACCGGTAGACGCAAGGACTTGATTGAAATGTCATTTCACCAATCCATGCTGTTTCACATACCACAGCTTGTTTTCCGTGCACATACAGCAACGGTAGCTGATTGCAGGAAGCTCTACCGAACATGTTGTGTCTCTAATATTCATTTCTACTTAGTTTCTGGATGTACTTTCTTCCCGTTTCTGGATGCCCTTTGATCAACCCAGCTAGGCTTTGAGCAACACATCAGTGCGCCTTGGATCTAGACCGTTGCCGTTCTGCCGTCAGAATTGCGCATCGATTCAGTAGCTGCTAAAAATGAAAGCCGAGCAACTAACGGTACCCCCACTCCGCTGTGAAAAAGCGGAATGTTAAACAAATGTTTCAGAATAAAGGAAGTATCGATGAGTAGCAAATTGTTACAACAAATGCATCACTCCATTCCATCAGAATATCCAGAAACCCAACTTCAAGTGCCAACGTTTCTAGAAAGGTGATGCCGAGCGCATCAGCAAAAGGATCCAACCAGCTGTGTGAAGATGACTGCCATGAGCGTCGCCTGATGAACACGGTCAGACTGCCGTGACAGTCAGCGGGAGGTCGAGGGGCAGCGGCGTCAGGCGCCGGCGCTGCCATCCCTGCTGTCCGCCCATCACTCGCAGCGATGCTCGATTTCCGGAACTCAGGGTCGCCTTTGGATCAGCGACTCCTAATCCGGCCCATCATATGGTGCCCACGTAGGCCGAAAATTTACTGCGGAAGTCTAGCTGGCCGGCCGAAGCTGGCGGCCGGGCAGGAGGTCGGCCGGCGGCTGTGAATCGATACACCGTCGATGGCAGCCCGCATCGTCGTCGGTCGGCCGGCCCTCTGGCCATCAAGTGCGATCGGGGAATGCAATTGCCGGACGGGCCGGGTCGGTTGTCGCCGCGCTTGGCCTGTTCCCCGATTGATTATCGATGCTGGGGAAATGTTTCCTCCGCCCGCGGTCTGACAGGACAGAGCAGGAACTGCCAGCGATTGCGGGCTGGCTGGTGTGGTCATCCCCGTCGCTACCGAAAGGGTGCAACGCTTCTGACCACATTCCGGTCCGTGTATGCTTCGCCATGAATAACACAACGGGGGTGGGGGCAGTACCCATGAACACATTCCAGGGTGGAATCGTGCATAGATGTAGTCATAGAAGCAATCGTGCATCAAGCGTGCTGGGGATATTTGGGACAAAAACCGAAAAATATGCTCGAGCTGCGACAGCTCCAAATCAATCTAGCCCACTAATATATGCATAGACCCCGTAATATTAAGTCACCTATGGTACCTTTACTAGTTCAGCGTAGCTACATAGACGTCGCGTTGCTTGCCATCCGCTCTCAATGCTTTCCAGGAGCTCGTCAGCAGTTCGTGTTTGATCTAGTATGTGCATAAAGCGTCGTAGTCATCCACTCACCCAATTTCCACTCGCATTCAAATTTCAGCTAGAAATAACCTGACATCAACTGGGTCTACCATGGACATTACTGTGGCAAGTCAGATTGGTGCATGCAATTACATACTATATGTTTGCATTCCATTAATAAGGCAGAGTCATGCAAATCAGCTGTCTTATAGAGGACCTGCAATGGCCTGCTACATTGCTGGTGAAGCCGTCTAGAAAAGACGGCTTCACCCGAATGAATACGTCGCACTAGATATACGATGTTTTGGTGAAGAGCCGCAATAATTGTATTAGCTGCCGTAGACGTGACATTGCATTCATCATTCCCCACAACAGAATCATTTACGATAAGTGCATAGGTAATCAGCCTTCTCGGGAAGACGCGGGCGGCTGCAGTCTGTTGGCGCTCCCACCGATCTTCCTTCTCCGATATTCAGAGCCACTAATGGAGAACACGCCGTATCGCTCTGTCAGGGACGAGCTCCGTCCCTGTTGAGCCTCCCACGTGAGTCCAGGAGATCGCTGTCCCTATGCGGCTGTTCGATTGATCGCAGACGTTCTCTGCATCTGTATCCAAGCATCCGCTTGACCTCCATTATACGCATGCGCATACGCATACCAATGCATTGCGCCCTGTATTCCCGTTCAATATCCTGACCTACCCAGCAGTTCGCTTGAACCCAGACAGTCTCGTGCACGTGCAATTGCTTGCTTTAATTCAGACAATTTCCATTTGGTCCCAGCATGCAAAAGCCCCGATTACACAATATATCGACATGCCGAATATCGATCGCAAGATATCACCAAGGAGAATATCGGCAAGCTATTTATCAACTCCGCAAGACATCCACACCGCAGAATACCGACACTCAACGTTAAACAGCCAACAGACTATCAACAGCTGCAACTGGACTGGACCTGACGCAACTGGAGATACACAGAACAAGAATAAGCATAAGTGTCCATCTGTATGCTTTTGCAGGAGCCTTGCCTCTCCCTATTGGTTCGCCCCTTCAATAATTTCAGTTTTAGTATATGCATAGGCTCAGTTCATGGACAGCCTCATCAATTTCTGCCCTAAGATTTCCTACATGTATTGGGACCCAAATGATTACAAATCTGATTCCCATAAGACTCAGTAACTTGCATTTCTATTCAGATCACTTATGGCAGCTGTATTCAAACTGAGCAATCTGCTAGTCTCGGTATGCTACATGTACCAATCTGATGTACCAATCTGATGTACCAATCTGATGTACCAATCTGATGTACCAATCTGATGTTCATGGATAATTTTCCATATTGCATGATATAAAATAATTATGCAAAAATCAACATTAGGTAGGGTGAGGGACGTAACCTACTACCTACCTACAAGTACATAATAGGTCCGAGACTAATCATCACCGAATCCCCTCCAATTATAATGCTAATTTGATCGTAGTGTTTCTGTTCGGGGCTATATCTATATCTATAGCTAGTATCTCTTGACACAAGTCTCAGACCCTAATCCCAGATCAAAACTAAAAATGCTCACGTGTCATTAACGACCCGCACTGCTTCCTTTGTAATCACGCTGAGACCAGCGATCGACCAGTTATTCAAGTTAACCAGTCAATTTAATTCAAAAACCAGTTAATATCCAGTTAACCAGTTAACCAGTCTCTTCCGTTCAACAGTTTTCAGGTTCAATTGTCGCAAAGTTACTCGCAGTCACATGTGTTGGGCATCGATGTAGAATACAGTCAATATGGTATGTGGTCGTGGTATTAATTTTATTCACCGACGATTTATGAAGGTAAAATCTGACTTATAAAAAACATCTTCACAATCACCATGTTATTCCCGAGGAGACTTGCAAACATGCGCATGCTTTCGTTCTAATACGACGGCAACTCTGCTAAGGAGACTGGTGGGCCCCCTGATCAACTTGATAAGGGCCGTTCACCGGATCAATTTCGGGTAGAAACGCAAAACGTATACAAGCATGTAGCGATAAAGCGCGTGGATCCATCAACACCTCAATTGACCTCGTAGCGTATATGGATGGTAGGTCACCCGAGCCAAGACTTTTCCACATCATGGAGGCCATATACAGAGACCCGACTATAAATCGGCAGGTTAATACGCGAGGTACCCTGTCGCTGTATGATGGATTATGGTGACCCAAAGGTGATCCAAAGACTCAAATCGTGATTGGTTTGGTGTGGCTTTGCAAATAAGGATACGCACTGCGATTGATGTTCGGCAGCGCTATATCGCCCAAATAAGTTAGGCATGCTCTCTTGGTTTTGCATCTGGTTCCATGAGCTGCCACCAATGGGTTCCTTCGCTTTCGGTTCACCCCGTCTTCCGAGCTCATTTCGGTCCCTGACAGGTATTACTTGAACACTATCCTTTACAAGGCTCCTGTTTCTTACTAAGAGCTTTAGGTCATCTTCGTTTCCGAGACGCCTTCTTCTTCGGCCCATTTTCGGGACGCTTTGAAATGCCATTTGGAGATGGTTGCCTTTGCGTTTTGAATATCCTTTCATTCGGGAAACCTTTGGAGCACCTATTCCACTAGAACGACTTCGGAGCGCATTAGTGGCTGCCTTCAGGGCACCGTTCAAACGCCTTCGATGTGCCATCAGCTATAGAGAGCCTTCGTTTATGGGGTAATCCTCTTTGTTGGAACTTCAGGACGCGGTTCGGAACGCCATCTGAACCCCTCGCTTTGGAGCGCGTTCGCCTTATGTGTGCCTTTGGGACACCCCGAGTGTCAATTCCATTGAGACGCCTTATGGACCCTTGAATACCTTCAGAGCACCAACATCGGGCCGGGTTTTGAATATATGTCATGTGGTGAAGGAAAGTAGAGGTGTCAGCTTATGGAAATGATTGGGGAGAAGCTGTGGAAGAAAATACATGATATCCGAAGTTTGATGGGCGCCGATGCCCTGATCCAAGGAAAGCCTGTGCATTGAGTGGGGTGGAGTGGGAGTAATCAACATGTGGAAAATTCCTCCTCAAACTAATACCAACTGACGCTTCTGACTGAATGGTCAAACCTGTCACCTTTCATGCGTACGGGTGAGAGCGATGTCGCGAAGTCAACAGTTTGGCATCAACATCAACAGGATCCAGGCGTCTCCGAGACTATCAGCAGTAGACACTTGCCAGGAGGACTGCAATAAACATTGTTGTGGTGGTAATAAGCAATAAGCAGCCTTCCTGAGCGCTCCATCTGTTGAGGTGCTTGCAATTCCTTTGGTTCTCTATCGCTTTCAGGTACTTGAGCCACTGCCTTTGACAGGTCGTTTTGTTAGCGTTCAAGAAGTGTCTGAGGTGTGCACTTCACGGGGAGCCTTCGGCGCCCGCGAGATGGTTTCATGATTTATGGTTCATTAACATAGGCTACGACAGCATATTGCAACCATGCGCTGTTATTGCAACGGTGAAACCTCATTAGTCCATGCTCCTCAGTACACAGCCCAAAAATGTATGGAAAGTGGAGAAAATGTATTCACTCCATCCACATCCATCCTCATTTATGTCGCTAGTTAATACCGGTAGGCAGTGCATATTAATCTCCCAAGGTGGCTCTTATGTGCATTTTCCTCGAATCACTACGCCTTTTCCACCACAGAGATCGGAAAGTCGCAAGATATTTCTGGTTCAATGTTGCAATTCACCACTGAATGTGGCTCGGATTCCTCATATACCTCACCGTTATGTTGTTCGTCGACAGGACAAGACGCACGACGCTTGTCGTCCCATGGGAAGGGGTCTATCGTAGGCTTAATGACAATGCATACCTACATCTGCATTATCACTAATGTACTGTTCTCGGCTATGTCTACACTACTATATTGCAATTAGGGTATGCCAAGTAGGTGGTCAAATTGCAATTAAAATAATTTTTACGGTACTATGTGGATGATGCATTTTTTGTTCGAAAATCAGAACCTAAAGTCAGGTTGATCAATGTAGGGCATTGAGCTTTGTAAATCGACATTTACAATTTTTATATTTCATCCCCAGTCCGTATGTTTTTTTTTCAACATCAGTTCGAAACGATCCAATCGATCGAAATTATGGTTTGCATATCCCTATCTTGACACCACAGACATTTTTGGTCGAAGTTTCCAGCCAGGGTAACATGGGGTTGTGGAGTCATGATGTCACAAAGATCGGTGCCTTTCCAGCCTTGGGTACAGGTAGCCATTAGTTCAGTGCCGTGAGTTATTTGGGTCATTTTTATATGTGGCCTATTAGGGATGATATCAGCGAAAAATTAAGATAAAGCAGGTCAATTACATTTTCATGCTCATCTGAGGTCAATAACTTTAAATGACGTCATTTTTCCCATTTGGTCTTGAAGAGGACATGAGGTAACATTTTCCCCTGATTCATGTGAAGACAACCATGTTGGCTTTTGTCACCACAATATCATGTTTTGGAACCTTTTGATAATAGTTTAAATAGTAATATGTGCAGGAACCAGTGGGAGTACGACCGGCACTGCTTTGTCGTGACCTGTGGAGTTACCATTCGACGCGAAGCGTCAACTGATTGTCAAAGGTTGACCCGGGCACCGTTACAACTGCAACGAAACGGTCTATACGTTGGTACTTTTTGGCTTTGTCAGATTCACCGTTAAAAGGCCAGGGGTGGCTCTGATGACACCTTAGTAGTCCGGTGAAGTCGCTCAGAGAGCCTCTTTGCCCAAGTGTTGACCACAAGAATCCTCCCGATCCTGACCGAATCGTTTTCGACTTCGATGTCCTCTTCTCCTTCACCAAGGATCTCCATGACGATACCAAACCCTTTATCTTCTGAGCTGGTCAGCAACTGGATGACAGCATAACTGTGGGCATACCATACGGACCGCCTCACCGTCAGCATGACGACGTTCCTCAACTGGATGACAGCATAACTGTGGGCATACCACACTGTACAGCATAATTTGGGCATACCACACCGTAGCTGACGACGTCCTCAAACTGGATGACAGCATAACTGTGGGCATACCATACGGACCGCCTCACCGTCAGCATGACGACGTTCCTCACCTCCCTTATATGTGTCCTCAGCACAGTGTTAAAATAATGATTTATCGTTAGGTGTGAGATGTCGAAACGGGTACAGCAGGATGTCGAAATCGCCACTGAAATAATGCTATTAAAAATATGTGTTAACTCCTGCAAACCCAGTTTTGAGACAAGTGCGTCACTATTCCAGTTTTGCATGTTTTGAGAGGTACCTATTTGGGGACACCAATATCAACGATAACAATACCCATGCTATGAAATGGTATTATGTAGCATATCACATCTAGGGTAATCCACTCACCTGGAATTTCGCTACGGGATGTTCGTTATCACGATCCCGGATCCGTTATGGTAAGCATAAGCATGATACTTGGAAACAGGATAAAGTTAGAAATGAGGAATGAAGACTTCACGAACATGCATCAAGAAGCACAATGTTTATGCTCATTTGGGAAGGATGTCGACTCAGAGTTCAGTAAGTGGTATATTCCACCCTATTTCGCGAATAATTTATCACTGCCTCAGCAGCTCCAGCAGGTAGAGGATGTGCTATGAACCATCCACCCAGCTGCTGGTCAGCTTGATGTTGAACAAGTTGGGATAGTACACAGTACACAGCACATCCACAATGAACTCAACCATAACTCTGTATTGCTTATCAGATTTCTTCCTTTCAAGCGGTGCCGGGACACCCATAGCCTGCAGAGTCCGCTTGCTGTCGTCGACCATGATGAATGATTGGCCGGTTCGATGTATAAGAGTGCGACACTCTCAGGAATAGCTCCAGACTTGGTAGCCCTAGCCATCCTATAGCCGGTCGGGCATGTGACCTCCACCGGCGGCGAGTCGGTCCGCGCTTCGCCCTCAGCGGGCATGGGCCAATGAGCGGTCAGGGGTGGGGGAGGCGTGGCGGCGGTCCGCCACGCCTCCTCCGATAATAGCATCATACTTTTATGCGAGAGGTGTGTTTTTTTCCGCGCCACAAGTCTTGCAGAACTGTTATTATTCAGTCGGAAAACGATTCCTCCTTCCGTCTTTACTGACGCCTAGAGACCTGCCCCTGTCCCGCACCGCGGTGAAGGCAGAAGGCGCCAGCTGTCGATGCTGGAGATTGTCCGCGTGCTCGACGATCTCCGAATCAGCCCGCCACAGGTGGGCTGATCTATTCGCGTCAACTGGTGATACCACAGGTCACGACAAAGGAACGCCGGTCTGACTCCCACTGGTTTCTCCGGGACTTCGGTCTTCGTCGAATCTTAAAATGTTCGAAACATGAATTTATGATCAATGTAAGCTAAGCTGTTCTCCTCGGGTAAATCACTGGCAAAAAAAAGTTCATGACATTCAAAGCCATATAGGGAAAATGACGCCATCTCGTCATTCACCTCATATGCCCTTGAAGAGGCCATTTGACTTGCTTGACCCTAGCTGGAAAGACACGATTTTGTATGACGTCTAACTTCGTGACCATTCGACACTGACTTGAGGCTTCAGCCTAACATGTCTGTGGTATCTAGATATGCATATGCATCAATGCAATTTTATTGTCGATCCGTTGAACCGTTTCAAACCTATGTAAAAGGGCAATAATGACTGGGAAGGGATAGTGAAGAAAGAAAACAAGCTGAGGAGTCCAACTTTGATAGGTCGATTTGCCAAGCTAAATGCCCTGCAATGATGGATGACATTGCATTCTGATTTGCCACCAAACATGCATCACTTAGACATTTAGGGTCCTGCAATTTGTGATAATTGCAAATTCGTCGCACACCTCACGCCATAATACTGCATGTTATAAGCGGTATCCAGGACGAAATGAGGAAACACCCTTCGTGCATCTTGTGATATACTTCATCGGTTGATAGCACCCAAATCACCGGTCGGAACCATAGCATAAAATATTAACAACTGGGTTTGGTAGAATATACCCCTGTGAGTGTAATTTAGTGACCGAGCTGTTCGAACAGCCGGGTTAGCTTCGGAACCCCACCGAGGCCCACAGGAGCGGGGTACTTGCACTCTGCGCTTCTGCGTTGCTGAGACGAGCGAGACAAGCCACCGTGATGAGGCTGATCGGCTGATCGGCTTCACCCGCGGGGCGCCGCTAGCTCACTGGTTAAGCTAAGCGTTTGGGTAACCAGAGGTAAGGGGTTCCATTTCCCGCGACGTCCGTCATTTCTGTCAGGGTGAGGAGAGGCGGGTGACGTCAAATAGCCGCGACTAGTGCGTCGTAAAGCCACCCACAAAGGAGCTCCACTGGAGCCGACTCTGCTGCATCTCGGCAGTTGTCTGATGTAACGGGACCAGATGGGATGGTGCTCGGCATCAGTTTCAGTCGGCAGCCGAACGGAGCCCTACTGACCCACCCGCCTTCCACGCGTGCCGCCGCGGCTCGCCTCGCGTGGCCTTCAGCACAGCGCTGATGCACTTGATCTCGTGCGAATTGCCTGGCTGTGCGGTGAATGGTAGTGAACTGCGAGCGGTTGTCAGCGGCGCGACTGCGCTCCGATTGGTCTGTCTGTGCGATCCGATCGGGCTGACAGCCGCACACGCCCCTTTAATTGGCCGGTTGATTGGACAAGCGTGCCGCTCACGCGCACAACGCTATCCGTCATCGGCCGGTATGTTCTTATCGGTCGTGCTGAGGAAATAGGCGAGAGTGGTAAGGGTCGCGCAAGTTACCCCACCCCGTTTTCATGGGAAAGTGGAGGAAGATCGGATTGTGAGTGGAACGGATTATCTCGATAATTATGGGGTGTTTACAAGGGCCAACTCGAAATTCGCTTGGATATATGACGCAGCTGCTACAAATGTGATGCGTGAAGTATACACTGGTCCGTCTGTGGCATTGGGTCACGTCGAGCACGCCGATGTATCTTTATCGGTCAAGTGGTAGCTGCATCTATGCGTTTGATTGAACCTGCTCAGTACTCAAGTCATTTACTTTGTTTCCGTGGTGGAGCAGACATTGCTTGTGCTGCCATATTGTGTGTGATTACCTCTGTCTTTCAACTCATGGTCAGGTGGTAATTGTCCACGAAGGCTGCGTTGAAGACCAACAATTTTCCACCAGAAATATCAATGTTTTGGGGGTTCCTGAGGTGAAAGGCAGCATTCTTTTTCATCACAAATGGATGTATAAAGCTACCATACCTGGAAGTTGGAATAAGTCTCGATGAAGTGCAGCCCTGCCTGCCATTGCCCGTCTGTTTGTGATTCGCAATGTTTGTTCTTTGTCATGTATGTTTGTTATTTGCAATGACCGGCGAGAACGCGGATGTGACCTTGGATGCAACGTGAAGGTCGCCACGTTTGTTTAAATGACTACGGTAATCTGCAAGCGTAACAACTCAATTCCATGAATAACAAAGCTCACACCTGCGGATGCTGGATGGTGTTAAACATGCACACCTACCATAGACACTGGACATTTTAGAAATTGGTATTTCAGTTCGGTACCTGAGCTTATTGCATGTGACAGATGTCCGTAAATATAAAAGCGTTCCTTGAACATGATAACTAGTTTCAAATTTATCTTCAAAATACAATTGTAAGGAATGAGTGGTGTCCATGACGATCATTTAGCCGCCTCGTGTCGCAAACAATACGATCGAAATCCCTGTCGAAACAGACTTTCTTGGGACTTACCCTCGATATCGATTGGAACTCACCGTTTGACTTTCAGGTGTTTACGTTGGCCGGTAGGGTTTGTTCGTTGCCAGTATGAGGACGCGGTAAATCCAGATGGTGGGTGCCATGTAAACGGGTAGCTGGCAGGCAGCTCGCTGATCCTACAACTGGGATCATAGGCGGATAAGAGGGGGACTTGGCTCACCACGCATGGGTGACTGACAAGCAGCTCGCTGATCCTACAATTGAGGTCACGTGTGCACGAGCGGGAGATTCGGCTCACCACGCATGGACGGTGGTGGCTGGATGCGACTGCATTGCCACAGCAAAGTCATCCGCAGAGAAGCGGCGCCGAACACGGCGGCGTCCGCACTTCCAGTCGAATTTCCACCAGACGGGTCGAGCGTTAATTGAAAACCGTACAGCTGCCGCGACAGTGGCCCAGAAACGACGAAGTGGACGACGACGACGGCGGCGGCGGCCTTAACTTTCTACTGCGCTCTGGCGCCGGTCCTCGACCACTGCAACACAAACTACACAGCTTCGGCAGGTGGCTCTCGTTGCGCTGGACTTTTTGCGCGAAATTCGAGAGGCGCGGCGGGCCGAATTTCCTATTCGTTGATGAGGGCTCTCGGTCTACGGCCGAATTGCTAACACGTGCGGACGTACCCCGACGCAGCCTTTCCTCCAGGTATGAATGCTTGTTTGAGATGAGTCTGGTGTGCTCCTGCTGCGCAGTACGGTGTGCAACCCGAACGTATGATCATAATAATGATCTAACTTTTCCAATTACCGAACTCATGGCCGGCCATCTATGCGTTTGATGAATGAAAAAATGGCTTTCATTCGATTTGCAATTGAAAACGATTGACGTTAGGGTTTCACATTTGGGCACGGCAAGAATGTCAATTTAGCCCGCGCTCGGGTAGGTGGAAGGAAGAAAACAAAAAAGCATAGATCGCTGAATTTTTTTTGGGATCTGTGCATTTATACTTTTGGCACGTCCAGTGAAAATATTAACCTAGCATCATGAAAGGTCACCGACCGAATACAGGTAAAATGGATTCACCTCCAAAAATTAGACCTTCGGAAATTTTTAACATGCTATCGTGGTTTTTGGAACATACAATAAATGGCATGCTAAGTTGTACAATGATGACATCTGCAAGTTTGCAGACATGTCAAGTCCATTTAACTAAGATGAGATAAATGTTGATTTTGCTTGGTTTCGTTGCATTCAGAATGGCATCAGGGCAACCGTTTCATGTGATGCATATCCAGTGATGTATTCATTCCGTCCGTAGGGCTCGTAATTTTGAGAATATGAGGGACGTTAAAACACTCCGGTGGTAAAATGTGATCCTGATCCCGCAGGGCCGCAAGTGATATCCCAAAACATTCGCCCATCTGCAATTACTTGCAAAACCAGAATGACCTGAATTTGTTCGTGATAAGGTACCCTCCGAAGAATATAGACCCAGCATCTTGATTTGTCCTTGAAAACCTGTTTAGAAAACTCCAATCTTTCCGTATTTGAACGCATGCAATTTGCGATCCAAATACTTCCATCAAAATAAACGTCATACAATGAAGGTCGCAAATACGAAGAATCATGTACAGTTCTCACCAGTTATGGAAAAGTATCGAGAACAAACATGGCATCTGGTGACCTTGACAATTCTACTGATACCAAATGTTGGGAATGTTCCCAGATCGCCTCGTCGAGATTTTCCATCGGCTTTCTGTTGTCTACATCGTATAGGTAACGAGATAGAAGGCGTATGTGAACCCGTTCGGGCGAAGGTGCGTTACGTCGCCAGCCAGACGGGAGTTGAAGGCGTTGTAGCAAATATAACCTTGCTGTAGGTATGTATTGAAGTTCACTAGCTTGTCGCAGTCAAGGCCAACGAGTATATTGCCGTATGAGTGTTCGAAACTAACGGTTTGCAACTTCTTGGATCATCATCCCCTTCAAATCGTGAAACATGTGGAATATCCACTCTCCACAAAACAGCATATGACACGCTTTCAGCATTGATATATATTTTCATTTTCTTATACCTTCATCTCTGTATGTCTTTATTCAGACGAGAGACCCAAAATTGTGAGCTGCTACCTATTTCGAAAAATGCGTCTTTGTATTGTATGCATGGGTGTAAAATGCAAAGTATGCAACGCAAAGGGATGAAGATGTTTGTAAAATGCAAAGTCCTTGTGAAATTCAGCCACAGCCGACCTCAGCGAACAAGTGGAAATTTAGATGAGTCCGTTAATTTCAGACCCATTGTAATACTGCCTGTGGTTTTATATTTGTGTGAGTGTGTCGTGTGTAATAAACTTGCTTGTACTTGTCGAGCCATAATATATTGCGTCATGAACAGTACGCGTTTGGCCCGTTATTTCCACCAAGTCGTCCTTGCTGGACAATGTCATTGACACTGATAATAATATCGATAGCGGTATAGTGACGCCAGTTGTCACTGCCCATACGTCCGAAGCGTTTGACAGCGCCAAGCATTGCCGGCTGTTGGAAGTGGTACTAGTCCCGGCTGAAGCGGGAGTGGTGATGGTAGTAATGCAGAGGGTTCCGTGCATGACTGCAGGAATGCATGCGGAAAGTGAGAGGTTTCAGAGAGCTGGACCTCTCACATGGAGAAATACAGTGCTCAATACTCGGACCCATCGTATTTGTTACATTTACCAACGACCTACCACAGTACTACCCTATGGCAAACTAATTAAGACGCGGATGACGCCCAGTTTGTTGATTCAGATATATTACGCAATCTTCTAGAGCCAAAGCGTCACATCAAATTCAGCTAATTAGTTGCTGTAAATTCGCTTACTTAGAACAAACTAAAAATGTAACATAACGCTTAGCTAATTGTGTTCAGATTAAAACGCCAACATTTAAACTATGACTACAATGAAATATTATGAGCCTCAATCATTAACACCATCAGGCATGCCAGACCAGAATCTTCCAGGAGAGAGACTCGTACCCAATATTGTGCGATGGTGCCATTTCTTATTGATAAACCTGGCTCGGTTTCGACGGCAATGCCACTCGAAACCGGCCGGATTTTAGCGGTGGGATGTTTCTCACGTCCATTACTGTGTGGCTGTCTGATGGAGCTATTTGGCTACTTGAAAATAGAACGAGTGCACGATACATTCACTTTGGTGCATGTATTGTCGACGGGTTGGGTCACCGCAAGCATATCACATCAGCGTCCAACACTGAAGCATCTGGAATCCACGCCACGGTTGTGGCCTGGGACTGTCGTGCTATGCACCAGCCTATCATGCCATGCTGCACGGTACATGGGTGACACTTTGTAAAATTGATCGGGGGCAATTGATGTTCTTGATGATACTTTTCTCCGAGAAGGGGCGCAATCAGCTGAAAAAGAAACTCGTTGAACGGAGGGGGGGTGAACTCGACTTCTCTGGAAGGGCGCCTCCATAGGCTCAATGCAATGGTGAAGCTTCGATCTAATTTGGGGACAAATCAATGATGAGGAAAATTAATGATTGGGGCAGTTTCCCCCTTAGTGCATGCCAAGTGACACCCGTGGCGCCGTACTCGATTCGTGCCAAGTGACACCCGTGGCACCGTACTCGATTCGAGAGCGAATCCTTGTGGCCTTTCAGCCGTACCATATCGCGACATGAGGTGAATTGCTAGTGACGACAGTATGTACCACGCGTACGGACTGAATTATCACACCAAGTTTTCTCTAAGTCGAGCGTCCAACTCGTGAAACAAACTGTCACTCCAGGTATGCGACACAACTGATGCCGTCCGTTATACAAATGGATACAAATGGATACAAAAGGATATCAGCTTGTGTATCGTCCGAGCGGAGATGGGTGACGCCAGGTCCTCATTCTTTTAACATTCTGCATTTCACAGCCATGAGTGTTCATGTTGTATGCCTGTGTTTGTATCGGTGTACCTGGCGTGGGTAGCTGAAAGGCAACATACCCTGTCGAACCCCAAATATACCATCTATCCATCTATCTATCTAGCTGTCCATGTTGATTTATATATCCAAGCTTACCAATAGGGAGCATGATGCACATTATAGACAACATCTGCTCTAGAAAGCATCAAGAGACTCAGAAGTACATTCATTATAATTCCGTCTTTTCGTGTCCTGCTGGCTAATAGGATCTTTAGGAACTCGATGGTTCTTTAATTCATTTATCAGCTGATTTATTGGTTGATTTCATGATTCATAAGTTGATTGCCATTTAGGACAACTATCTGTTCTTTTCACAGCTCATGCGCTCGGCAGGTTTTTCATCTGGTGATTGTTCGCTTTTTTCATCGGTCGATTTGGTAGGAAATTATGCTCGAAGGTACGACGCCGTATAATTTAACGCTCACATCAGCAAATTCAACCGCGGCAACAATTGGTGCAAATTATCTCTCCATATTCTATGTATCAGCTGATGATTCATGCTCCATATATCAGCTGATGATTCATTCCCTATCGATCAGATGATGATATTCGTCTCCGTATGATGATAACCATCTCCATAGAAACAACTACGCAATATTTTACCTATGCGTTGGTTTAAGTACGTTGTCTTGCCTTTGATCATTTTTTTCGCACAATCAACTGGTGAAAACTGTTAATTCGGCCGATGAAAAAGCTACAGAAAATACAACTGGTATAGCGAACCTTTACTAAATTGGATTGGGTGGGATGGTGTGAAATGGATTAACCATAATGGCTCTCCGATAGCTTTGCCTGTATAGATGCAATGTAGAACCGTTCAACCACCATGCGAAGCACATCCAATACTCAAAATAATGGATACTGCCGATATTCAATATGCAGCTAAGTGCTTCAACAAAACATATCAAAACATCCATCCACAGAATCAATAAATGAGCTAAATGTGTAGCTTTGGCAAATGTATTGTGTTTCAACCTACCGTTCATTCACCTTATACGAAAAACGTGTATCATGCGGTAAAGCTCTTCAGCAAAAACCGAGAGAATTTGAAGCAACTCACATGCTGAAGTCGTACCTACAACATCATCAATGGTTTCAAAACCCTGAAATGTTTATTGCACCAAATTTCACTGTGGAACCCTGAGTGCCTCAAGACCCCGAAATGGGGAAAATAGCCATGTTAAGAATGCACCCAACACTTTATCAAACCCAAATCGCAATGTTAAAAAAACAAATTTATCAAAAAATTGCAACTAAAAAACTGAATTCCTCGAGTCCCAAAAGCTCCAAAGCTCCACGTGTTCTAAGACCCTAAAATTTGGTTATAACCACCAAACAACGAGCATGGCAAAGCGGACGATTTTGAACCAAATTGCGGTGCTGAATACATATTGACTGAATAAAACTGAATACATATTGACGCCACTGGAATGCTGTGCAAAAGGGACGCACATCCAATACTCAAAATAATGGATACTCCCGATATTCAATATGCAGCTAGGTGCTTCAACAAAACATATCAAAACATCCATCCACAGGATCAGCAAATGAGCTAAATGTGTAGCTTTGGCAAATGTATTGTGTTTCAACCTACCGTTCATTCACCCTATACGAAAAACGTTTACCATGCGGTGAAGCTCTTCAACAAAAACCGAGAGAATTTGAAGCAACTCATATGCTGAAGTCGTACCTACAACATCATCAATGGTTTCAAAACCCTGAAATGTTTATTGCACCAAATTTCACTGTGTAACCCTGAGTGCCTCAAGACCCCCAAATGGGGAAAATAGCGATGTTAAGAATGGCACCCAACACCTTATCAAACCCAAATCGCAATGTTAAAAAAACAAATTTGTCAAAAAAAATCCTACAAAAAAACTGAATTCCTTGAGTCCCAAATGCTCCAAAGCTCCACGTGTTCTAAGACCCTAAAATTTGGTTATAACGACCGAACAACGAGCATGGCAAAGCGGACGATTTTGTACCAAATTGCGGTGCGGGTTACTGAATACATATTGACGCTACTGGAGTGCTGTGCAAAAGGGACATCGCCAGTTGGGTATCTTAGACTTGGTCAATTCGTGATTTTCTCGCCCTGTTTTTTTCCCACCTTTGTCCGGATTGCACCGGCGCTTTATTTCCGAATATGGTCACACAGTTGGCTTGCACACACATACACACCTACACACACACACGCACACAAATGAGTACACTTACATATCGAAATATATATTTTGCACAAGCGGTTGCCACCTATTCGTAAACTTTTGCATTGCTTGACTGTAGTTTGAGGAAATAAGCTGTTGGCTTTTCTCCTTCCTCTATCCACCTGGCACTATTAAATAGCATTGCCCTTTTTGCTTTTTGTTCTTGCAAATTATCCCACCCATCTTGCTTTGCACTCATTGTAGTCCTGTTCTTTATCGGCACCATGTTGCATGTCTATAATTAATTTTACAATGCGTTTTAACAGCTCTTTCTCTTATCGATGTCTCTCGTGAGCCAGCTGTTTCCCACTCTGAATACTTAGTTCTCATATTTTTCCCATTAACACCTCAATCAGCAATCCTTTATTCTCAATATTGTGGCAAGGTCCACTGTTTTGTTTTTTTGCCAGCTGTATTTCTTCCGTGACCTTTTGTCAGAATCTTTCATTTTCTAATAGATAATTATTAAGTGCCCAAATCCCGGGTCCTCGTTTATCACTAGAGTACTTTACACTTAGAATCAGCATGTGATGGTCTGATCTAATGCTAGGTCGAATTTGTATGCTTGCAACTCCATGATTTGATACTATTGCTTCACTCGCCAAGTATCAATGAGCTCAAACCTTTCGGCCATTCCTCTTACAAAACTCGCCCAGGTTCCTAGCATCCACGTGCTTTGCGCAATTTAGACTGTGCAGAGTTACGGAGACGTTCCCCCACTGCTCCAATTCTCCAGATGACGAACACTTTTATAATTTTCGTGATTATAGCTGTTATCGCAGCCTTTCACTTTTGACCGCACCTTGAATGGTTTATTAAAGAAATAATGTTTTAATGCACACATAAAAGCCATATTGAAACGAGGCCTCGAACTGACTTGAACCCTTCGTGGTTCCGGTACGTTAAAGCATTGGAACTGAACGGTTTGACACAACATGCGTGCATCGGTTTTTGGGAAAGTGTGCCGAGTTGAAAAGTGGTACTGGTAAGTGGTAAGTGATAAGTGGTGATCGTTCAGAATTTACCTCGGAAAAAAAAGTAATTGGAGGAGGGAGGGGGCCCAGCAACCCAGCACTGTGAGTGTTAATCCGCTGCCAGCAATTTTCATTTTACTGTCTTAGGCCTTCCCTATGCGTATGGTAGATATGTTTGCTACAGGCCAATGAAAGTGGTTTTATGCAGGAGAGTGGGAAAAATGAGCATGAATCGATTGGGTGGTAGCGTACAAGAAGGTATTACCGGCTGCTTTTGCTCTCTTAACACGCGCCCTGGAGGGCCTCTGAAAATTACGCTCACTGGAGAAACCCCCTAAGATATCGGCTCCTATTAAAGCTGGAGGAACAAAATTCGCAGATGGATGGGTACGGTAGTGAATTCTATTGTGTGCAAATTTCATGACCTTAGGTCAATATCTTCAAAGTCAAATGAGGTCACATTTGTCAAAATTGTATTGTTTTGCGTGTCTTGGCTTGTCATTGCTATGGATCGCTGTGATTGTGTTTAAATGCTCCAAAATGGACATCGATGATGTTTTGGACATTACTAATGATGCAATGCAGATGCTAGATCCGACATTTGACCTCAGGTCATCTATATAGCAGCACTTTATCAGGTCAGTTACCTGTTCCAATTGCCGGAACCGGGCCGCTCGCCCGACTGCCCCGTCGGGCAGCTCGGCGCAATCGGCTTCGCGAAGAAAGAAGTCAAGTACATGAATAAAGTATGGAAACGCAATGACGAACAGTACACAATGACAAACAGTAGTGCATTTATGACAACATTCCAGTTGACCAAGTTCGGTTCCGTTAACCTGTCATGAACTTGACCTGACTTGACCTCGGTGACCTAACATGACCTTGAAGCTATATAGCATATCAATATACATCAAACAAGTCGCTAGTGTTGCCAAGAACACTTCCCTTTTGCGGATATACGGGAAGCGCATTAGCGCCGATTTTTGTCGTCTGGCGCTACGAATTTGTTTTTACTCTAACAGTTTTTACGCTTACGAATTTGTTTGGCCCCTAACTCGAAAAGTTTTGGGCCGATTTCGATTTTTCTTACTTTAAACGACGCATCCGTCATTTCTAAGCAGGTACGCAAAATGGCGTATATCGACCGGTAAAATCTGGAGTTATGTACGAAAAACCGGAGGGGTGGGCGGATTTCGCCCCCCCCCCCTCCAGTGCGCGTGTTAAGTGCATCCAGATAAGCATAGTACCTGAGATCCTCGCCTCATGGCGCAATGGCCGTGTTTACACAGCCGCGCGCCCTGAAGCGTGTATGCAGAGCTAACACGACCTCGTCTGCCATACATTCACCAAATTGCATTACGGAAAGTAGAAATAAGAAGCGTCCTGCTGCGTCCTGCCCTGTCCCTGAACACGAAATTTCAGGATGGAAACAATGATTTAGCCTATTTTTCACCCGGGACGAATGGCGAGTAATTCCTGAGGTACAATATATCTGGCTAGCCATGCTCGCGTGCCATGGCGAGTAACTGCTGAGGTGCAATATCTCCGGCTAGTTGCCCGCGTGCGGGTATGGCGAGTAGCTGCTGAGGTGTAATATCTCCGGCTAGTTGCCCGCGTGCCATGGCGAGTAACTGCTGAGGTGCAATATCTCCGGCTAGTTGCCCGCGTGCGGGTATGGCGAGTAACTGCTGAGGTGCAATATCTCCGGCTAGTTGCCCGCGTGCGGGTATGGCGAGTAACTGCTGAGGTGCAATATCTCCGGCTAGTTGCCCGCGTGCGGGTATGGCGAGTAGCTCTGGTTATATCTCCGGCTAGTTGCCCGCGTGCCATGGCGAGTAACTGCTGAGGTGCAATATCTCCGGCTAGTTGCCCGCGTGCGGGTATGGCGAGTAACTGCTGAGGTGCAATATCTCCGGCTAGTTGCCCGCGTGCGGGTATGGCGAGTAACTGCTGAGGTGCAATATCTCCGGCTAGTTGCCCGCGTGCGGGTATGGCGAGTAGCTGCTGAGGTGCAATATCTCCGGCTAGTTGCCCGCGTGCGGGTATGGCGAGTAACTGCTGAGGTGCAATATCTCCGGCTAGTTGCCCGCGTGCGAGTATGGCGAGTAACTGCTGAGGTGCAATATCTCCGGCTAGTTGCCCGCGTGCGGGTATGGCGAGTAGCTGCTGAGGTGCAATATCTCCGGCTAGTTGCCCGCGTGCGGGTATGGCGAGTAACTGCTGAGGTGCAATATCTCTGGCTAGCTGCCCGCGTGCGGGAATGTCAACGCAAACCACTTTCTTTGAATAAAAATTGTGATACATCAGGAGACGATGAATGATGGGAAGTCTATAAAATAAAAAGAGGAGATCTGACCCTGTATAAGAAGTTGAAGATTGAAATGCTGAATTAAACAGCACATCATTGTTGAAATTTGGTGATGAGCTTAAAGGTCTCTGGGAGCATCTTTCGTTCAGCCAAGAGTAAGAGTACTTCACAATTAATATTTCAATGAAATATGGGAACAAATCAATACCAAAAGACCACATCTGAATCTGAATGAAGAAATGCTTTCACAAAGAACATTGGACATGGGTACATTGAAACAACTGAAAGCAACGCCATAGTAGGAGATATGTTGGAGGATCTTACAATAACAACAGAAGCTGTAAAAATCGTTGCAGAATATAAAACCTAATAAAGCTTCTGGGCCAGATGATATATATGCTAGGATCTTAGTAGAGTGTGCTAAAGCATTGGCAGCTCCCCTAGGTATCATTTTCAGGCGTTCTATGGAGTATTCTGAAGTATCGGAAGATTGGCGAAATGCAAATGTAGTTTCGATTTTCAAAATTGGAAGTATGAAGTGTGTGGGAAACTACAGGCCCGTCAGTTTGACCACAATAGTGTGCAAGGTACTATAAAAACTTGGCTCTGTTCTAGGCCACTTGTATGATTCATCTATGATTATTTATCACCTTTGTGAATAATATCGAGGTAGGGCTGAGGAATAGGGTGTTCAAATTTGCTGATGACATCAAATTGGTAGGAGTGGCTAACAGTAGTGAGAAATCTAGTAATATTCAACTACACTTGGAGGACCTAAAAAGTGGGCTGATCAATGGCAGATGTCTTCCAACTATGAAAAATGTAAGGTTATGCATCCTGGGTTTGGAAGTGAGACTTTCGGATATACAATGGGAGGTAGGAAATTGGATGTTATTGAAGAAGAAAGAGATTTAAGTGTGTTAGTTTCAAATGATCATAAAGCAGAACTACAATGTGTTTCAGCTAGGAACAGGGCAATCAGCATGCTGGGCATCATTAATAGGAGTGTGAGGTATAGGAGCAAAGAAGTGTTGAAAATGCTGTACTTGGCCTATCCTGTACTTGGCTGAAAATGCTGTACTTGGCCATGTGCGACCCCACTTAGAATATGCTGTACAGGCATGGAGCCCCTACTTAGGAAAAATATATAGATGTGTTAGAAAGAGTGCAACGCAAAGCCACTGGACTCAGTGGACTAGGTAACTTAGAAGATGGGGAAAGACTTATGGCATTAGATATGTACTCACTGAAGTATAAGAGATTAAGGGGTGATATGATTAAATGTATAAAATTATTAAAGGACTAGATCAGGTCAATCTGAATGATGCCCTTCTATTTAGACCATCACATAGGGGCCATCAATTCAGGTAAGACAAATAAAGTAGTAGGACAGTTAGGCGACAACAGGTCTTCAGTCAAAGGATTGCTGATCAGTGGAATAGTCTGCCTGCTGATGTTGTGGGTAGTCCCTCATTGAATGCATTTGAAAATAGGGTAGACAACTATTTTAGGTTGCAAAATCTTGTTTTTGAGTTGTAAGTGATGGCAGATGGGGTGATATCTATGCTCAGTGGGTGTGCACTGTGCGCCCTTTAGGCGGGCGTGGATGGAGTCTGAAAATGATTGGTAGGGCACTCAAGTCACCTTTGTTATATGAGATCAAGTGAATAGGGCTGGATAGGTAATGTAGAAAGACATTGATGAGTAGGAGGGATGTTGGTCTCTGTGTTATTGTTGGAACTTGGACCCGTATGTTTTAGATCATGCTGATAAATTGAACATAATACTAGCTATATAGGGTATATTATACTACTAGTATTATATTATACTACATAGGGTGTACCTAGCGGTGGATTCAGCACCGACTTTCGGGTATGTGATACTGATGAGATTGGCTATGGTAGCTCAATGGGGCATGATTGGAGGAGTTTGGAATTGTTGAGGAGTGTGTTATGCAATATCAGGTGAATGATGCTAGATGGGCTGGGATATATAGTTCCCTTGGAACTTGAGATAATGAGTTGATTGGGGTGTGAGCATATATATTTTTAGTATCTTTTCTAGATAGGCTTAACCCAGATGGGCCCCTGTGGCTGTTATTAAGCCTTAACACTTTATGAACTTTTACGAACACGAAGGCTCTTCATAGGGATCCAAAGCATGACAGTCGGGCCCGGCTGCTGAGTTGAACTTGTGTACCATACGAACAGGAGCAGACTCACTAGGACTTCGCTCTAGCTCGTAGCTGAGTTGAACTTGTGTACCATACGAACAGGAGCAGACTCACTAGGACTTCGCTCTGGCTCGTAGCTGAGTTGAACTTGTGTACCATACGAACAGGAACAGACTCACTAGGACTTCGCTCTAGCTCGTAGCAAAACAAAGGTAGCACCATTCCAGATGTTGTTCGAAGAGGAACTGGATCATGTGTTTCTGCGTACTCTGAGTACTGAGTATTCTGACATCTGACATGACAATTTTAATTCAAAATAATCATCACATAACAGCACATACCATCGAACTGAAGAACTCGAGGCGAAAAGGTTGACATCAAAAGAACCGTTGGCACTATGAATGGCTTTGGATGGTGCGGTGTGTGGCAATCGCGGCAGGAGCGGCAGGAATGTGTTTCCAACTTAAAAAGGGAAAATGGCATATTTTCCCCGTAGTTAATGCAACCCTTTCTTTTCAATCCGTAAACTTTATGATAATTATAATTATCGAGCAGAGCAGCTCTATGTTTGCGGTCACTAGTGATTAAAAAGCTGAATAAGCAATGGAATTGTGTATAAATAAAATATATATACGACCTTCAATATACCAGGAGGTGCTGAGTTGACATCAAAAGTAACGATAAGGGCTGTACTTTATTGCGCAACACACACCAACACACCAACCACCGAGAGCCACAACTCAAATAGAATCTGAGTTGAAAGATTTAAAAACAAGTGCTAAAAGCATATAAATATCACAACAAAGCATCGAACAAAATGTCGGACAATTATGCGAAACAGAGGGAAGTACTTCGGGAAATGAAAAACAACGATAATGTAATAGTAAAGCCGTCAGATAAATGCAAAGGATTCGTCGTGCTAAACAAAACGGATTACATTGAAAAGGCCAGGAAAATAACGGACGATTATCAGAGCATTCCTTCCCAATCAAACCCTACCAAACGTCTCGAAATCGAAACATGTACTATCATCAAGGAAACTTTATCAGGGAAGTTACATAAAGACACAGTGTTATCTCTCCTTCCTCATTCCAGCCGCACAGCGGAATTATACGGGCTACCCAAAATCCACAAACTAGAGGTTCCACTGCGCCCTATAGTGTCGGCGAGTGGTGACCCCCTAGACAAGTTATCTTGGTTCTTGAGTAAGATTCTCGTCCAGATACTAGCGTTGGTTCCCGCCCATCTGACAAATTCGGAGTCGTACCTGCAGAGGGTGAAAGAAACGTTTCCTACAAAACTTCCGGAAGGCAGTATTGTTTTCACCATGGACGTGAAAAATTTATATGGCAGCATTCCGATAAAGGAGGGAATAGATGCTGTGATTCGTCTAATCGAGGACAATCTGGATGATATTTGTCTTTTCGGGATTGGGGTACAGGACTGTGTGAAATTACTAACACATATTTTCAGCAATAACCTCATACGTTTCGGTAGCTCCATGTACAAGCAGACAAAAGGAGTGGCTATGGGTAACCGATGTGCACCTCCTTTAGCGATTGCTTTTATGCACCGCCTTGAGTCGATTTTCTTAGCCTCGTATGATTTGAAACCAGCTCTCTACATGAGGTATATAGACGATATTTTTGGTGTTTGGACACATGGCTTGGCCTCTCTGCTAGACTTCTTTGCAGAAATTAACCAACAACATTCCAGCATCAAGTTTACCTTAGAACACACTGGTCATAGCAGTTCGATTCCTTTCCTTGATACGTTGTTTGTAGTTCAGGCTGATGGGAGCTACACCACCGAGCTGTACTTTAAACCAATGGCAGCCCCCATCATCTTGCACTATGATTCGGCCCACCCGATGGCCACTAAAAAGGCTGTTCTAACATCCCAAATGAGGAGAGCAGCACGAGTCTCCTCCGATACTATTTCATGCGAGCGGAGCCTTGCGAAGATGACGACTCTTTTCCTGGAAAACGGATACCCAGCACATCGGGTACACTCCGCCGCTCGTGCTGTTCACCCTCACAACAGTAGTAGGATAGGTGGGCAACGTCGGCATCGAGCGGGTAGCAATCCCAACTATGTTTACATGAGACTTCCTTTTGTCGATGACCAACTATGTCGACAGGTAAACGCAGCCATCCGTTCGTCTCATCTAAACCATGTTAGGGTAGCCTGGACTAGCGAACCTACGCTGAAATCTTATCTGGTCCGCTCAGCCCTGGAAATGCCGCCATGCCCTGCTGGTAGGAGAACGTGCCACACCTGTATCAACGGGCTCAAAGGTAGATGTACACGAAAAAACGTAGTTTACAAAATAACGTGCAATCGCTGTCTTGAAACATTTTATATCGGTGAAACCAAACGTAGCATCAGGGATCGGTACAATGAGCACTTAGGAGATGCCAGACTTCGGGGAGCATACACTCCTTTAGGCGAACACATGATCGACAAACATTCTAACATGGAACACAGCGACACTAACACAAACTTCAAAGTAGAAATTCTAGCAACAGCCAGGGACAACGCGGATCTGAAGGTTCTCGAATCTCTACATATACGTAATCTACGGCCGCAACTAAACACGCAAACGACGTCTTGGTATATCACATAAAATTACATAAACATAAATTATATGTAGTATGTATTACGCGTTATATTGGATATATGTATATATAGGTGCGTGAGTGTATGCATCGATATGTATATGGACCATCGGCTCGGGCTTCCTCAGAGGATTCCTTCTTGACATAGTTTGTTTCTGGTTTGGAGTTTCTGTGAGTGTCTGCACCACTGAGGAGGCTTTTCTGCAATTCACGTGTCTTTTTGCACGCGTTTTATCCCGCGTGATTATTTCAATTGTTTAAACTTGAACTTTTTTAATCACTCCTGACGATGGCCCCTGGCCGAAACGTTGAGCAATAAAGTACAGCCCTTATCGTTACTTTTGATGTCAACTCAGCACCTCCTGGTATATTGAAGGCCGTATATATATTTTATTTATACACAATGTCTAAAACCCAGGAGCATCTAAGAGCCATTCTTCGTTATATTAAATAAGCAATGGAACATCACATTCATTTATCACAACTTAATTATCAGTTTCGAAATGATTTTAAAAAATGTTTCGAGGCTCAACACACGGTTATCAGCAACATGATTTTCGAGGTGCAACATGGTTATCAGCCAATGTTAGTATATCAAGTATTTTAGCTCATTCCATCGAAAGATTAAACAAGCTTGGTACATAATCTTCAGATCTTCAGAACAAGTTCAGCCCAAGCTTTGGAAACACATATATGTTTAACGTGACTCCTTCTTCGGATAGCTTCACATTACATAGTTGTATTTCTAGTTGTGCTGTGTTGCCATCTACATCAACGGGCGGGCTTATTTGCCCAATTACTGACGCAGTCAGCGAATAAAACAGAAGGTTGCCTTCTTTTCTGACCTTCACATAATGGAAATAACTATTTAACGTCCCATACACTGAACACATATTTGACCACATCAAAAACAGTGGAAACTCTCTTTCCTGGTGACTATCGGAGGAATGGGAGGGGGCGAACGCAGACGATAACTCCTTACTGCCTGTAAAACAATGTGCTTACTTATTCGTGTTTTTCGTCATGTCTAGCGTCTCTGTCTCTATCACCGGTGGAGATGATGTTATAGATCGCTACAATTTGCGATCATGTGTGGTGTATGGCCACCGTCTGACTCGTGTCCATCACCGGTGAATGTGATATGTGATTTTATAGACCGCTACAACCTGCGATCATGTGTGGTGTCTGGGGAGGCAGGTGAGGAGACGAAAGATGGACCGGGGCCAGCTAGAGACCATCGTCGAGGCGGTGGTGGCACGTATCGGCACCGCCTTCGCACAGCCTAGTTTTACGCCTGACGCTGTTTCGGCCGGCGCCCAGCTATCGCCGCAGCCTACGCGCCGCTGTCGCCGCCCCTGACCGGACCGGGTGCTGCTGTACCGAGCGTGGCGTGGCATGGGTCGGCCGAGGGCGCCGCCCCTGAGCAGACCAGGTGCTGCGGTACCGAGCGTGGCGTGGCATGGGTCGGCCGAGGGCGCCGCCCCTGACCGGACCAGGTGCTGCTGTACCGAGCGTGGCGTGGCATGGGTCGGCCAGGGCGCCGCCCCGACCGACCGGGTGCTGCTGTACCGAGCGTGGCGTGGCATGGGTCGGCCAGGGCGCCGCCCTGACCGGACCAGGTGCTGCTGTACCGAGCGTGGCGTGGCATGGGTCGGCCGAGGCGCCGCCCCTGACAGACCAGGTGCTGCGGTACCGAGCGGGCGTGGCATGGGTCGGCCAGGGCGCCGCCCGAGCAGACCAATGCTGCGGCACCGAGCGTGGCGGCATGGGTCGGCCGAGGGCGCCGCCCTGACCGACCAGGTGCTGCGTACGAGCGTGGCGTGGCATGGGTCGGCCGAGGGCGCCGCCCTGACCGACCAGGTGCTGCGGTACCGAGCGTGGCGTGGCATGGGTCGGCCGAGGGCGCCGCCCCTGACCGGACCAGGTGCTGCTGTACCGAGCGTGGCGTGGCATGGGTCGGCCGAGGGCGCCGCCCCTGACCGGACCAGGTGCTGCTGTACCGAGCGTGGCGTGGCATGGGTCGGCCGAGGGCGCCGCCCCTGACCGGACCAGGTGCTGCGGTACCGAGCGTGGCGTTGCATGAGTCGGCCGAGGGCGCCGCGTGATTGGAAGAAGGCGTTGTCCCTGGTCGGGCCCAGCAGACCCTCTGGCTGTCCGAGCTTCGCGACAGCCTGATATCACTGTCATCGTCTATGAAGACGAGAGAGATGGAAGAGGTACGTGGACTTATCATCGTCCCTGGAGATGAGAGAGAGGGAAGAGGTGCGCGGACTTGTCATCATTCCTGGAAACGAGAGAGAGAGAGAGAGAGAGAGGAGAGAGAGAGAGAGAGAGAGAGAGAGAGAGAGAGAGAGAGAGAGAGAGAGAGAGAGCGAGAGTGAGTGAGTGAGTGAAGAGGTAAGCGGACTTGTCATCGTCCCTGGAGACGATAGAGAGGGAAGAGGTGCGCGAACCTGTCATCGTCCCTGGAGACGAGAGAGGGAGGAGATGCACGGTCTTGTCATCGTCCCTGGAGACGAGACAGAGGGAAAAGATGCATGGACGGTGGTGAGGTGCATCATCGATGAGAGAGGGAAGAGGTGCGCGGACTTGTCATCATTCCTGGAAACGAGAGAGAGAGAGAGAGAGAGAGAGCGAGAGTGAGTGAGTGAGTGAAGAGGTGAGCGGACTTGTCATCGTCCCTGGAGACGATAGAGAGGGAAGAGGTGCGCGAACCTGTCATCGTCCCTGGAGACGGGAGAGGGAGGAGATGCACGGTCTTGTCATCGTCCCTGGACACGAGACAGAGGGAAAAGATGCATGGACGGTGGTGAGGTGCATCATCGATGTGGGAGCGGGCCGGCTGGCGGCTGAGGCCGCCTTGTACTGGCGAAGGGTCCACTTGTTCCTGGTGGTCGCCCATTATGGCTGGGGAGTCGCCATCGCCGACACCTGCGCCCGCTGCAGCGGCATGCTGCAGCTACATCGACTCCGCCGAACTGTAGCTGTCTCGGGGCGGCCAGACCGGCTGGGCTCGCTCCCAGCTGTACTGTAGCTCTCTCGGGGGCGGCCAGACCGGCTGGGCTCGCTCCCAGCTGTACTGCAGCTGTCTCGGGGGCGGCCAGACCGGCTGGGCTCGCTCCCAGCTGTACTGTAGCTGTCTCGGGGGCGGCCAGACCGGCTGGGCTCGCTCCCAGCTGTACTGTAGCCGTCTCGGGGGCGGCTAGACCGGCTGGGCTCGCTCCCAGCTGTACTGTAGCTCTCTCGGGGGCGGCCAGACCGGCTGGGCTCGCTCCCAGCTGTACTGCAGCCGTCTCGGGGGCGGCCAGACCGCTGGGCTCGCTCCCGGCTGTACTGTAGTCGTCTCGGGGGCGGCCAGACCGGCTGGGCTCGCTCCCGGCTGTACTGTAGCCGTCTCGGGGGCGGCCAGACCGGCTGGGCTCGCTCCCGGCTGTACTGCAGTCGAGCCTCGGAAGCCGCCTGGCCGGGTTGTGGCGGCAGCCGGCGGCTGTACAGCTGGCTCCCTCAGCTGTAGCCGGCAGCCGGCGGCTGTACAGGTGGCTTCCTCAGCTGTTGCCGACAGCCGGCGGCTGTACAGGTGGATCCCTCAGTGGCACCTGCGCACTGAGGCGGTATTTTGGCGGCTGGCCCGGGCACCGGGTGCTCCTGTTCCCGGCCTTGAACCGACCACACGCCTCCTGCCCTCGGCCCTGGCCGGGATGGTTGACCTGGCGCCGCCCTCTTGCTCTGGGCGGGCGGAGGGGATGCTGGGGTTGGGGCGACGCTCTCTCTGTGGGAGCTGAGCAGGTGACGCCCGCCGTTGGCGGCGACTGGTGGGATTGGGAGCTGAGCAGGTGACGCCCGCCGTTGGCGGCGACTGGTGGGATTCTGCGGGAGCTGGGCAGGTGACGCCCACCGTTGGCGGCGACTGGTGGGATTGGGAGCTGGGCAGGTGACGCCAGCCGTTGGCGGCGACTGGTGGGATTCTGCGGCGGTGCACCGGACCGCTGCTGAGGTTTCTACGGTATTGTTAGGATTGCTAGGATTGATAGGATTGCTAGGCGGCAGCGAGCTTGTGGCCGCGGCGGCGACTCCAATTCCGGCGGAGTCTGGATCGAACTATCAGTTTGGGAGCACAGTTGCTTCACCGCTGGCATTCCCCGTGCGGCATCGACTGCCTGTATGCACTAAGGCGCGCGTGCGCGCCCCTGTGTCCATGCGGATTGACCAGACGATGTAGGCGGGCCACCATCACGTGGCGTCTGTGCTCGCGCACGATCTAACCATTAGGGTACTGCAGAGAGCACACCTACTGTATGGCAACCGACCCGACGTTCTCCGCTGATGACGCGTGCCGTGTGCTACGAACGAACTATATTGCAACCGGTGTTCTCGTTTGCATTAGGCCCCGCTCCTGCTACCGCCTGTTCCCTGTTAGGAATTCGCCAGTTTGTGCGTTCTACGACAGATCGACCAATGCACTTCACCCCATTATTTTTTATCGAGACCGAAATTTGCTCACAAGGTAGTCTTTGGCTCTGAATACAGCTGTGCAAATTTCAGCCCGATTCGGCCAACAATTTTTGGCTATAACCTCCGGAATTATTTTCAGGTCAAATAACATTGGTTGGTTCCACGATGGATATCTCATCAATAAGAAGCGGGAAGGGTGGCAAATTATATATATATATATATATTATATATATATATATATATATATATATATATATATATATATATTCACGTCACGTAATATGGTCAGGTAAAGTAAGTTCAAGCTTGAATACGTGCGGAACATCACTTTTGAAGTATAAAATTGTGTTTAAAAAAAAAATGATATGCTACTGAAATATCTTTGGAAACTGTTCAAACTTCTGACCTCGTACCCTGATTTCAGGTCACGTCGGAACAATGCACAATTTGATAAACCGATCTTTTCAGCCTCCGCCTAAGTGTACACTGCTTGGGAAGTTATTCCAAGAAAATGCCGAATTAGGTCAAATCAGGCCAGCTTGCACGAGGTCAGATCATCTCAGGTCATTCGATAGTCACACAATGTTATGTCGCATGACCTCGGCGCTGAAACTAAATTGAGATATCACTTGGCGAAGAACAGCAACATTCTGTATGATATGGCATGATATAGAATATACATGTATTGTGTTGTATTGTAGTACCGAAGCAGGCACAATCCACTTTTACCAGTTGCTATTACTTGCCCTTGTCAATCACAATTCCATAAAAGCTATAATAACAATCACAATGCTAGCTAACATACAACACAGCTTAATAAGAAAGGTACCCATGCGTCTGCTCCTCATTAGACAGTGGAAATGATCTAAATCCTCACATGCTTTTTAAGATTGGTGCACATACGCTGGAGCTCATGACTGATAACATGTTCATTATAGCGCTTGGCGGCACAGACACAAAATGTTATTGCACCATGACCGGTTCTAGTGTGCGATATATGAAGCATATGTGACTGGCGAGTAAGACACTGCGCAACATCATGCTTAAGTGGGAAGTCACCGAGTGGAGCTGGTGTGCCGTCCACGTCATTAAGTGGGAAGTCACCGAGTGGAGCTGGTGTGCCGTCCACGTCATGAATCACACAGTGCAACAGACACAGGTCAGCATAACAGGCCAGCTGGCTGGTGGTCAGCAGTCCCAGCTGTCTGCGTACAGCGCTGATCCTATCGTATTTGCATTTGCCGGTTAGGACTCGGACAGCAGAATTAACTACCCACAGTATCGGAATCAGTTGAGTGGGAGTTGTGCTGGCATACACTGGGAGGCAGAAACGCACATGGGACATCACAATGGCATCCACCAGAGTGCCCGCGGTAATGCATGCTTTACACATAGCAGTCCTAGAAACATTCCATTTTTTTGTACCTGAGCGATGTACTGTTTCCATGTCAGATTTTCGTCCACGATGACGCCCAGATTCCTTATTTTAGGTGCACAGTTCAGAGTTCCCCATGAAAGAAGCAGTTTGTTTTTGGTCGATAAGGGCCAGTTGACGTCGGTTTTCAACAAGCATGAGCTCTGTTTTACATGAGTTCACTTTCGTCCCATGTTGAAAGAACCAGGACATGATAATGTCAAGTACTTCCCTCATGGCCTGTGTCATCTCATTAACACGAGAACGTTCACCTATAACAGCAATCTGGACGTCGTCCGCATAGCGGACCATGTGTACTTTGAACCCTTGGATGTCCGGTGGAATATACTGCGACAAATCATTCGTAAAACGTTCAACAACGGGGCCCAAGCAGGCCCCTGAGATGTTCCGACGGTGATGTTGAGGGGCACAGTGTTCCGCACACGCTCACGCGCTGCTTGTGACCTTCCAGATAGCTCTTAAACCAGCCGGAGCTGATCTGGAGTTGCTGAAGCTTTAGCAACAGTGCGTCATGCGATACAAGATCTCCCTTTACTCATGACAAGCAGTGTCAGCAGAGAACTTTCCAATCTGTCCATGCCAAAAATTACTAATCTGCTATGGAAATAAGAGCTGTGCAGGTAGAGTGGCCGGGGTGGAATCCATGTTCCTGGGTGTCAAATAGGTGATTTGTGTTCATATATATATATATAGTGACCGGCTTGTGGATGACTTCCTCAACTAGCTTACAAATGACTGGAACGTTAGTGATCGGTCGAAAATTTGAGGCATGAGACCGGTCACCGACTTTGTGAAATGAACTTTTAGCATGTCTCTGAGTGTGATTGAAGCCAATTTAGAGCAGTGCCGGTAATCCCACAATCATGTTTGCGCCTAAAATGAACCATGCATACCATATAGTATCGACATATTTTGGTATGTCCAAATATATATACATGTAAAGTCAAGACTTCGATCCAAAGATAAATATAGATCATTGCCAAGTAGAGCAACTGTAGCTGGGTTCGACGTTAGGGACGGTAACCACTTTGTTTCTCTGAGTGTATATTGTTTTCTGTTATGTGTAAATATACTCGGTTGAAAACTAGCTTCGCTAAGATTTTGGACACAAGCGATGAGAGGCTAATTGGCCTATAGTTTGTGGGATCGGAGCATGACCCTTTCTTTTTTAATATGGGCGATGCATTAGCTTGTTTCCATTCCTGGGAGAAAACTCTGTGTGATAGCGATTTATTGAATAATTTAGTCAGGGGTTCGTAAATAAGAATTGTAATTTAGTTAAGCACCCTTTTAGGTATTTCATCAGGTTATGTTGATTTATTTGGATTAAGATGGTTGAGCTGCTGAAAAAAAACTTCATTTTCAGTAACTTGCATTTCTGCTAAGCTTGAAATGCTATGAATATCTTGTGCGTCGGTAGACGGTAGTTGCAATTTGATCGGTGATTGGAATTATTCCGCAGAATGGGCGTTCAAGAGTGTTTCTTTCTCTGTATCATCAATAATTATACCATTTGGACCATCCAGGGGCGGTATGCTTTGGGAAATCCTGGTTCCAGGTATCCCCTTTAAAATTTGATGATATTTTCGAGGACTATGGCTGCATTCTTCTAGTTTCCACACCTGGCTCTTAATCTAAGTATTTTTGGTGATTTGTTAAGCTCGGTGACTCTGATACGCTGATCGTTCTCATTATTTCAGCTAAACTATGTTTGCATCCTCTTGGCAATTCTCAATAATCGGTCTTGTGATTTGATATTTCTCTTCAGCTCCGAGCAACTCAATGCTTGCTTGCTCCGTTGGTTTTGATTTTTTTTTATGGACATAGCTTCTTTTGCAGATTGAATAATATCAGAACACATTTTAGTGGCTTCATCCATGTCTTTACCAAAATATTTTCCCAGTCTACATTTTGAAGGAACATGATGATTTCGTCGTTGTCTAGCTTACAGAAGTCCCATATTTCCTGTTTATAGATTTGCTTAGTCGACTTGGTGATATTTAATGTTGCAAATATAGGGAAATGATCAATATTTAGGAAGGAGGCAAGATACCACTTTTCGAAACTATTTCCTTGTGTCAAGTATTGTATCTCTTTGATTAAATGTATGTATTTATCCTTGATTAAAGGTATCTCGTTGTCATTAATCTAGCTTCATCTCAAATGAGTGTTGAAATTTAAGTTAATGTACATATTTGTGAAGATTAAGCATTCCTCGTCTATCCTGATATCTGGAATTTTCTGGATTAGTTCATTTGATATAAAATAGGGAAGGGGATGCAAAACATAACACCATGTTTGTGAATTTAGGATCCGCAGGATATCATGCATGTCCACACACTCAAGCATTTATCGTTATGCATGAACACATTGCTAAACCAATATTTGATAAATATTGGAGTCATTGTTGCCTATTTGAATCGCTGGATATTTTCAAATACCGTCAAACTTATTATTCTGTCACTTTCTTGGCCATAACAATTAGCTGAATTCTACTCCAATCCAAGTTACCCTCTTCTGGAATAGCTCTTTTCCGAAGGGTGAACTAATTTGTTCATTTCCTGGATACAAGTATGGGTCTTGTTAGTCTGAATAGGGTAAGCCCAGTGCTTCAAGTGATGATAAATTAGCCACAAAATGCAATGGCGCATACTGCTTCAAATTATAATACCCTGATAAGATAACGTTGTTGCTCCGATGCTTTAGGTTGAATACGTTTGATGCGAATTAAGCTGGGCAATGGCTCACTTCATGTGGATTTAGCCAGTTACTGCTTCCATATGTTATCTAATATCTCATAGGCTATAGCGTAAATACATCTATACGTAGGCCGTATCCCATCAGTCGGTGAGCTCTCCGGGAACTCAATTTAAATTCATTCTGATTGAACGCAGGTTATGATCAGTCATGTATAAACCAACTAACTCAATCAAGATAGGATACCATGCAAGCTATTGTGCAGCTGATGTAATCCAACAAGTTGAGGTGCTTCCAAACGTTGTCGTTTTGAGTCGGTCTAGTGCGGTTATTCAAACATCCGATTTAGCAAACCCTCTAGTATTTCACGACCGAGCCATTCCGTTCAGACCAAGCCATAACCCAGATTGTGGCAAGCAACCAGTTACAGCAGATCGGCTGTCAGTGTGGCTCGGCGGTCACACGGTCCTGCCGACACGACGGCGGGATCGTGGGTCACGCCACTTGTCGGCCAGCACAGCCGACATCGTGGCGGCTGTCAGTGTGGCGCGGCGGTCACACGGTCCTGCCGACACGACGGCGGGATCGGCTGTCAGTGTGGCGCGGCGGTCACACGGTCCTGCCGACACGACGGCGGGATCGTGGGTCACGCCACGTGTCGGCCAGCACAGCCGACATCGTGGCGGCTGTCAGTGTGGCGCGGCGGTCACACGGTCCTGCCGACACGACGGCGCGATAGTGGGTCACGCCACTTGTCGGCCAGCACAGCCGACATCGTGGCGGCGCTCGAGGGCCGGCGCTCGCCCCGTGCCCTGTTGAGCAGCGGCCGCCAGACGGTGTGGACAACTGATGAACGGCGCCCAGCGTGTGACGCCGATCGACTGAATTTTTCATCGCCCTGACTCGGCCGGCGAATGCATGTGATTAATGCGGCCGAGTCGAATCACTGCAGATAATGAGCCTATGACAAACGAGGATCGTCAGATTCGGCCCGATAATCCTGCGCGGGAACAGCACGCAGCGCTCGACGCCGCGTCGTACCATCTGAATAAATCGGCGGCAGCACAGATAGAGTGCGACGCTGTTTATATCCGTGTTCAGCGTCGTCCGGCGGTGGTGGCCGGTCAGCCTGCCAACTCGACCGGTTGGTGTTTGTAGCGACGATACTGTGCATCGTCGTAGATGCCGACGCGGAGAGGTGGTGTGCGTGAATGGCAACGGTGGCAACGACAGAGGACGTGAGTCATGAGCTCCATGGCAGACGGTACACGATATTGTCTCCGACAGATGTTGCCGATATATATATATATATATATATATATATATATATATATATATCTCTTACCAAATATTATGAATGAAGATGACAGTGGTGTCCTGAATGTCATAAAGTCATAATGATCGGTCGCGTATTAACGTGGAGTTCTATGATGAATAGTCAGTGCGTGCTTCACATGTTAACTTGACTAACATTGTAAGCAAACGCACTGACGAAGCTACAAGGCGAATTTAATTAATGGTAGCTTCTTTCTTTTTCATTTTATGATGTATTGTTATAATGAACAAAATGGCTTTGCAGGATCTGTTATCAGGAGCCATCTAACTACTGATGGTACTCAACCAAGGGACTGCCTGCCAAGTTAAGTAGCATTTCCAGGCCGAAAAGTGCGGTTGTCATGCATTTTGTGTGTGGTAGCGGCGTCAGTGTTAATTAAGAATATTGAGGGAGATAATAAACAATTGCATGGCCTCCGACGGGTTTTAGCCAACGGAAAGTGCACCATGCTATGGAAGAATTTGTTGGATGCTATCGTTCAGTCGTTTGTGGTCAAATTCCGCACAGCCGCAGTAATTTCGAGTTATATTTTCTGTCATGCTCAGCGTATGCGGAGAAATTGCACTTATCAAACAAACACCACCCTTCAACTTGTCATAATCCAGGGCGTGCTATCCTAGTACAGACACCACACAATGGTGGACAAATTCACTTCCTAATGGTGTCTTTGACGCACGGTATAGCTCCACGACGACGAGGCTTTCATGCTTTGCATATATGAAATATTTATCGGGTGACACTAATTCCAGCGACTTCCATTTTTCTAGAAATACTGTTTTTAAATCCTGTTCCGGAAACATTAATGCGCTATTTAATAACTTTGCAAAGCTGCAGTATAATCTAGTTTGTATCGCATATGAATTGATCTTCTGTTACGAATAGACAATGCAGCCAGAACGGAAATTTAATGCAATGTGCGCTTCATAGTATAATAGGAGTTCAAGATAAATAGAAGCACTGTTATCTTCCAATACCAGCATAAGACGCCAATAGGGACCTTATGCTAGACGAGCAACAGCGCGGGTGAAGCTGAGTCCGCGCGTCAACACGATCAGGGTTGAAAATGCCGGGCCGGTTTGGACTTGAGTTCCGAAGAGGACGAGTGAACACCTAACCTCTTCTTACGCATCGGGGCCTGGTCAATCAAAATCTTGACCGATCAACGTACGATTGGCTGGTCGCGTGGGTCGGCAGGTCTGCCGGATAGGTAGCGTGCCAGAAGTGATTACCTGGCTTGTTTTGTTCCCGGATAGCTCACCCAGTGAAGCCTAGTGTTTCCAATCCTCGTCATAAGGACTTTACTTTCAGTGATTATACAGCCACGCGACCTCAAAAATGCATGCTACAGTGGTGTTCGATGCGATGCATTCATCAAATTGCAATACCCAAAACGGAAATACACTGCGTCATTCCTACCTGGGCCTGAACTCAAACCCCCGAGAAAGAAGCCCCAAAGACGATATCTATTTGTGACGGCGGACCGATGGCGAATGCCGGCTGCGATGCGAAATGTATGGTTAGCTGCCCGTATGCAGCGATATCGTCGCGAACCCCCTTTCTTGGAAAATATTGAGAGCATTTAATGAGACATAGCGTGATGGAAGTTCTCCGAAGACCTCCGAACGAATGGAGCATATTTGGCTTTGAGTGAGTGACTTAGAACTTGAAATGTTGTGTTGCACCGTGAAACGCTATCGAAAGTTTCCCCTCGAGGGGACGTGCCGCCGATAATGCCGAGGGGACATGCCGAGGGGACATGCCGTCTTTGAACACATACTAAGAGTACGTGATGAAGAATATAAGGATAAATATTGGTGCAAGTCCAATTTAGCGGAATGCATATGACGCCGAGTGAAGAAATATAGGACGCGATAGCCTGTAGCAAAACACAGTTTTAAAAGCTTGACCATCGGACCGGGCTAAGCCGGGCCGGGCCGCTCAGACGAACTTTTGCATATATATACATATTCACGGGAGTAGACTATTTCGGGCTTTTGCATAAATATATACAGTCACAGAAACAGACTCGTTCGGGCTTCGTCATCCTTCACGGGAAGTGAAAAATATGTGTGATTGTCAAGAAGGAACGAACTTAAAGAGTTACTGACTTGAAATTAATGTAGGATGGTCTGTAACTGTATTAGGTATTATATGTTAATATTATTGGTATGCATGCATTAGTATGTATGTATTAGTAATATGTATTAGTATTATAGTATATATTAAAGTAAAATGTATTAATTATTATCACCTTAATGTTGAAAAGTAATAAAGATACCGGTCATCCTACATTAATTTCGAACTGTCTGCTATTCAACAGTTATTGACTTGCAAGCGCTTACCAGAAAATTACACTACGCGATATCATTTTCTTGTCTCAAGTACCGTTTGCTTCTACAATAACTCACAACCTTGAGCTGTATATTTTTACTTTTATTTGGACGTATATAGTTATTTGTCATCGCATCAATCTGTAATAATTCGAAGTATGTGTGTAAGATAATAATTGAATGCATCCATAGTTGGGTACAGGTATTTCTGTATCCAAGGCAGTTAATGATTGCATTCCCATTATTGCTCTTACCTGGACCAGGTTCATCGTAGTGTGTACATCACGCTAGGAAATGTTTGCGAGTGAGAATTGATGAGTATGGGAATGCCCTGTCGTCAAAGATCCCACAATGCTGATGCTATTCTGTGGTAGGTAATTTGCTTACCTGTTGGACGCTTTTACATCTCGTACTCCGAGCACCCTTTGTGTAAGTGCAAAACGTGTCATCTTATCTTCGGAGCATTCAAAATTACCAGCATCAAAGGCTGACGTCTACAAGCAGGACGATATTAGAACTGATTTGGGTCGATGTGGCAGGCAGTAGTGACAGTACTGACAGTACACGTTGACAGTACTGTCTGCCATTGGTGTTGGTACGTGGGGGTCTAGTCGTCGCAGGTAGCTGGACACCCAACTGTAGTCACACAGTGTGGCCACATCGGGTCAGATCCAATACTGGACACCATGTGGAGAAACAGGGAGGATCCCACCCACTCGTTCTGCCAGTGTTTACTAATACTAATGTTTACTAATTACTAACGCGACTCGAATGTCTGCGGGGAGATTCAGCGCAGGCAGCCGGCAGTGTGAGATGGAGGACCCACCGATAGTGGGAATGGAGAACCCACAGTCTTGTCTATATATATATATATATATATATATATATATATATATATATATATATATATATATATATATCAGATCAGGCAATGATCAGGTATCGAAGAATGCAAGCTGAATTGTACCAGATACCAACTAATGTTGTGTGTGGAATAAGAGTACCAACAATGTGGAGATGAACATTTAATGAAACGACACGAAGAAGCGATAGATTTAATTGGCATGCATGATACTTTGCCAAAAATATTGGTATACAAATTTAAGGTCAACCTGAATTGGTGAACAACACATAGACTGAACACAGTTAGACAGTCAGAAGTGCATCACAGGATATGTGGTGGAATGAACCTACGAATTATACGTTTGAGTTCGATTGAATATTTCATTATATCAGTATGCCAAAACTATTATTTAGTCATATGCAATCAAGCCTGTTCAAAACTGATTGTTTAGCACAAATTATGCAGTTGCATATTATGCATATATGAAGCATATATACTTACCCCGTATTTCCCAGACCAAGGACACCGTGTACACACGATCACCGAGCTTGTTCCTAAAACTAACCCGGAGCAAGAGGCACAATTATAATGCACGTTGAAGAATTCACCCACTGTTCACATTAGTCAATTTTTCAGGGTATCCAATGAAATGCATTTATGCACCATTTATGAACGACCAATCAGAATGCTAATGGCCGCTGCATCTATACTTAAGTAATGGCATGTAGTAGATTTAGTGTATGCACTATTTTCGGCCATTGACATAAGGTAAGCTTAACTAGGAAAGATCGCCATGGTGACGATAGGGAACTGCGACATGCTGAATATGTTTACATGTTGAATATGTAATATAGTTTACTTGTATGTTAACCGTATGAAAAATGATCGGAATATGAATTACAAGGCAAGCATATTTTCGTTCAGCTAAGCCACTTTCCGCAATGAAATTAAAAAAGAAGCCCCTCGCATTTTCAATCTGCTTTTGAAATACTTTTTTCCCAATTCATCTGCGTTCTTACTATTGAGCATTACTACCACGATGTTATTTTCGGTTTCCTGCTAACAAGTTCATGGATGAGTGGAGGATTGCGGGCCAAATTACATTGTTATGCCAATATGTATGCACACCAGACTTGTGCTCGACTCAAATTTTTTTAGTCGACTCACATTTGACTCATAGATCTTGAGATCCGATTCAACTCATGATTCACAGCAGGTCAAAATTATTTGATTCGACTCAATTCAGACTCAGAGCTCACAAAGCATGATTTAACTCACGACTCAAACATAAATTTGAATCGATTCAGATCCGACTCAATGGTATCAGATTCATAAGCCATATGATTCAGTGTGCACTGCCCAGACATTATTTATATATATATATATATATATATATATATATATATATATATATATATATATATATATATATATATATATATAGATAAATATATAAAAAAAAAAAAAAAAAAAAAAAAAAAAAAAAATAGGCTAGTCCTAGATTTTTGGGATCCAGAACATTATCCTCTCCAGAAAATGATTTGTTTTCTCTTCTGGAGGTTGAATTTACGGTATAATTGGAGATCAATGTAAATTTTGATTCTTTGGAATTTTTATTTAGAATACGAGGTATTTTAAAGTAAAAATGGCGATGCGACCACTCATTTTCTCCGCAAATGATTACTTTTCAGTCGGCAAAGAAATAAACGATCAAAATCTTCACTCTACAAATATAGCACATCGCATATAATCATCCGTACCTGGTGTGTCATAGACGTGACAAAGGAGAAATTAAACACTTCCTGCACTAGATTTGATACTCTTTGACATCGAAAACTTTATGCTTCTGCCTTAATTCGACATTTATTTCCGATAATTTATACTCCCAAGCAACGCTTGGGATTTTTTAGTTCCGATAATTTATACAACGCGACCAATGCCGGAAATTCCTTGCGATGCTGTAATATTTAAGGGCAGTGCTGTCCATCACACCCTCGAAGGTTTAGTATGTAGATTTAGTAAGAGGCGAAGTGTGTTTAGTAAGAATATTTACTAAACTCCTCAAAGTTTAGTATGTATTTTTACTAAAGTTACCTATACAATGTCGCATATATTTGATGACGTCATGGCAGAAAAATTGTATTCGGAGGATTCTGGTTTTCCGGTTAGGTTAGGTTAGGTTAGGTTAGGTTGGGTTAAATTATATTATGCTGTGATACATTTTATATATTATGCTACATTATTTTAGTCTAGGTTAGGTTAGGTTAGGTTACTTGTGCCTATGACGTCATCAATTGTAGCGACCGCCATTGACTGAAAAGTAATCATTTGCGGTGAAAATGAGTGATCGCGTCGTCTTCATCACGTCAGAAAGCATACTGTTACATACACAAATTCAAAAAAGAAATCAAAATTTACCTTGATCTCCAAATTTAGCGAATTTTCTAAGTTATTAACTTTTGACAACGGACCGCTGTGATCAAGTAAAAGTGCTCAAAATGCACTGAACTGGGTGCAAATTGAGTTACGATGTAGGTTTGAAGAAAAATATCCTCCATACTGGATGACTACAAAATATTCCTCTCCACATGCCGGATTACAATGCACAAATCTAACCTTGTCTATGCATGAGAATAAAATGTGTCGGAACAAATGCTCACTGGAAAGAATGGGACAAGATTATGACTCACCTGGTGAGCAGAAGACAAATATATTTGCTAGGAAGCAAATTAAAGTGACCATTGCATATGATTTCAGAAAAGTCTTCTGCAACCAAATTGATACCATATTTTTAAAAAAAAAACTGAATGACGTCATGCGGGCTTGAAGGAAAACTTCGATCTACCTTCTAGTAAAGGTACCTTGGGGTTGTTATTTGTCACACAAACCAACTCAACTTTATTCAGTGCAAATGCCTGTTGCAAATGCCAGGGTCGTTTCGGTGCCATGTTCTTTTTCACAATCACATCCCATTTCTGTGTTGTGTTCCTGGCACTAGGATTGACTCATGCATGATACTGACTGTAATTACCAAGCTTAACATTAATACTTATTTGTAGTTATTGTTATCCGTTTTTGGTAAATAACTGATGTGCCCCTCATTCTTCACTCACTGGCAGCTGATAAGTTGACAATTGTAATGCTAAGCATGAATAATTATACTGTGTTTTTATTCCCTACTCTGTGTCATGGCATACTATTCACAAAGATACCTGCTTTATATGATTTGTTTCTAACTTGCATTTGAGTCACAAGACTCAAATGACTCATTGTGATTCAAGTGATTGACTCGTGATTCAAGTCATTTTTTTCAAAGAAAGATGTGATTGAACTTGCGACTCAAGATATGTTTTGGGGAAAAGAATCGATTCAACTCGCGACTCATCCCAAAACGATTGATTCATAGTCGATTCTCGATTCAACTCGAGTCGAGCACATGTCTGATGCACACACACATTTATATATGTATATATTTTATATACATATATATATATATATATATATATATATATATATATATATATATATATATATATATATATATAGATATAAAGTTCGGAGATACTTTACACTTAGAATATCACTTGATCAGAAGCGTTTTAGCTAACACAAAATAAAACAAAATCATGCAATAAGAACGATGAAAGTGCCTGAAACCAGTACCGTGCGCTTAAGGAACTCATACTCAGTTGAGGAACCTCCGTAGGGTGGGCGTTGTAGCGTTGTGTCACACCTTCATAAAATCAATTCTTACCAGCCCCACTCCTCACTCCTGTGAGCGCGCCAGATCATTGTCCTGACACATCAAAGTGGACTCAACGTGAATCACTGGATAATGGTGTCATGCTGTAGCCGTGTTTTGGCAGCACATCGAAGTGGGCTCACCGTGGATCACGATATAATGGTGCCACGCGGAGCCGTGTTTTCTGGCAAATGCTATTAATTGTATGAACTGATACTATTGCCAAGCATCGAGCGATTCAATGAAGCAACATGCAAATAGCAGCAATTTTGCAGTTGCCGGCAATATGGGTTTGATCCATCGCCACCGGTCGGTAGTTGAGCTGGCAAATGTAAACACCGAGATCCCGTTCAAGACTGGCGGACGTTTTGACTGGTCCTTGGGATATATTCTGGTCAGTTCATTGACCGGCTTACATACCATGCCGGTCCTTTGACCGAGCTTCAGGGAATCTGAATCTGGCTCCAGTCGTGTCTGGTCAAAGCAGACGTCCGGACCCTGGCTGCGATTATCTGCATGGGTATCTGCCACGGCTAGTTAGTAGCTTTCTGAGGTACAAGATGGAGAGCGTCGTAGATTAAATACGTTTAAGGTAACGTGGGGGACGTTCTGCCTATCCCCCACCCGGAAAAGGCCGCCATATGCCGCCTGAAAGACCCATATTTAGGATGACCCAAAGCAGTGGTAAGGCCACTTGGTCCACCTCAGCGACCAGTTCGCCCCTCAAATCATGGGCGGAGATGAGAGCAGCGGCAGCCGGGAGACGGCAGGCTGCCCTGCTTTTTTTTATCATAAACATTAGCCATGTGGCATTTTCAGAAACCTTAGCCATGTGGATTTGACTCATAAATATCAGCATGGAAGGAATTGGTTTAAAATTGGCCACAGCCATTCCAGTGTTAGGAATCTCCTAAGTTCATAGGCTGGCGCTTGCGTCTCTACTCCGTCACTCCGAAATTATAGGCGGAAGAACACCGCCGGAAAAGCCATGTTGTGCATAATTCGGAAACGGTAACTTGCCGTCTTTCGTAAATGCGGACATTTTCCTCCTTCGGTAGTAAATTGTCACTCTACGCCATTCGTACATTGGTACAGAGACTCATGTTGGTTATTCATATTTATCACGGCGCGCCAAGGAAATATGTCCCCAGGGCAAGGTTCACCCGATCAAAAAGGTAAGTATGTTCTTGAGCCTAACAACACCAAAAACTAGGGCGCTGAGGATGCCCGATTGGCTTATCCCACGATTTACTGTAGGTAATGGGCATGAAATGTAATGTTTATTTTCCTCAAGAAGTGTGATCAGAAAAACATTAGGTGAGCTTAATGGCGACCAATGCTTCCGTTTCCTAACGCTAAACCGATATTGCGCTCTAAGATCTAACTTCCAATCACAAGCCTGAAGAATTTTATAGCGTGAGTTTCATAGCCATTCACTTGCTACTAGAAACATTTTGGCTGCTGGTCGAAAACCATGTTCGTCGTCGGCATTGGACGGCGCTTCACGTCGACTACATGCTCAGGCAATGGGAGACCGCGGTCGCAAAAAGGGTCGACGAACGTCAGATAACCAGCCTGCGCCGGCCGTCTCAGTTTGGTATATTCTTCTATAAACAATCGTAGTGTGGCAACTTTAAAGAAGCTACTTCCACTGATCGCTCAAACAGTAATCTTGCGCGCAGGCTACATTCAGATGATTGACTTTGGCGGTTAATCGTATGTCCGTGGATGATATGCTAATATGCTTAATATGTCCGTGGTGTTATAAGCAGGGGCGTCGCCACGAATTTTTGGCTGGGGGGGTCAGGCTCCACAGTTCAGCAACGACCTATGGGGTCCAATGTCCGATGAGCGGGGGGGGGATGGAGAGAGCAAAGCTTGGTGTGTAGTACAGCCAACCAGTCAAAAACAATAAACTGGGAACACTTCATGCTTTATCCATGAACAGCAACTCTGCATTGATAATCATAGCAACTTTTCTACCATTGCCCCGGATTCGGCGACAAGCGTAACATTCCCCGACTATGGCAACATTTTCAGCATTCAGAAGCGTAGACTTGACTCGTACATCATCGACTGCATCAGCGACACCGATGCGGACTAGATAAATTCAGCAACTGCCACGAGGAATTCATATCTACAAACATACAACAACTGTTCGTGAGGAATGAAAGCAAGGCGCAAAATGACCCTGGATGTCGACACGCCCCTAAACCCCAATCCACCACCACCAAAGCAAAATGCTACAACGTTCTTCGAAATAAAAATTGGCGCTCCCGTCCCAGGCAAAGCACAAAATCAGGTAATGTACCGCGACACGTTGGCAGTTCAATCAAGCAATCTGAAATTAGAGGGCTCATAAACAAACTGGAGCCCCGCCGCCGTGACACACGCGCGCCACTCGCCAGTCCTTTACGCGAGCCCGAACACCCGCTCTCGTCCAGGGTTCTGACGGATGAAGGCAGCCGCGACCTGGTCGACATCCACGCGAGTCAGGCGGTCGCGGTGGACGTGGCACACAGCTACCGCGTTGAGGCGCGCCTGCCCCATTGTGGCGCGCAGTCATGTCTTCAGCCGGCGGAGCGCACTGAAGCTGCGCTCAGCCGTGGCGGAGCTGGCCGGCAGGGTGAGGAGCAGGCGCGTCAGCTTCACTGCGTCCGGGAACATCTTGCGTGTGGGCTCATCCAGGTTCCGGATTATATCTGCCGCTTCTTCGAGGCTTTCCGGCCGCCTGTTTTAAACAGGACGCGCAGCTGCGGCGCCAGGTCAGCAGCTGACAGCTCCGCTGACCAGGAGAGCTGCTCAGAAACTCTCTAGGCCTGCGGCGCCCCGTCAGCCAGCAGCGCCTGCTCCGCCTTGGCGTGATGCTTGACGCCTTCCTGGTCCAGGCGGTCACTCAGCTGGATGCAGGCGGTGTCGATGGCCAGCAGCAGCTCTCGCCGTATGTTAGCTGGCTCGTCTGGTTCACCGCCGTCGCCGTCGGCGTTGCTGGCTGAAGCGCGCTTCTCCCGCGGCAGCACGATGGGCACGTCGCAGCCTGATCCCTTCACCTGCTGCAGGCACTCCTGGATGGCTTCGTCCGCCCCGTCGCGCTGAGCCTGCAGCTGCTGCTTGGCGGACTCGGCTCCACGCAGAAGCTGGGAGACAGTGCAACGGGAGCCCTGGACGCTGCGGTTAAGCCGGTCCAAAGGCGACAGCACTGCACGCGCCAGGTGGAGCGCCAGCAGGGTTGACTCCTTGCGCAGCTGGGCGTGAAGGCCCGCCGCTCTCGCCGCCACGTGGCTGCGACCAGCGCCCAGCTCCGCCACCGTGGCCAGTACCTCGCTGTACTGCTTGATGGCAGCATCCACTGTCTGTAGCCGCACTGTCCACCTCGTGGGGCAGAACGGCCGCAGCTTCCTTGGCACCTCCTCCCCCTTGCCCACGCACAGCTGCCGGAACTTCTCCCGGAAGGTGAGGGACTGGCCGAAGAGGCGCCCCAGCTCGTTCAGTGTGTAGAGGGCGTTGCGGATCAGCGCTCTCCTTCGCCACTAGGTTGATGCAGTGGACGCCGCAGTGGACAAAGAGCGCTGCTGGCTGTTTGCCGCGCAGGATGGCTTGGGCGCCGCGGAAACCTCCCGCCATGTTTGCGGCCCCATCGAAAGTGAGGCCGCGAAGGCCAGCCAGGGGGAGGTTCATGCGCTGAAGCGAGTCCTCGATGATGCGCGCCAGAGCAGCACCCGTCGTCGACGGCGTCTCGTGAAACCCCACGAACTCCTCGTGGACTTGGAGGGCCTTGTCTGAATACCAGATGCACACCGACTGCTGCTCGTGGCCGCTGAGGTCTTGGGTGCCGTCGACGATCACGGAGTAGCAGAGGTCGCCGGCCGCACTGTCTTGGATCTCCGTGATGATCTCTCGCAGCACCTGATGACTGGCGAGCAGCAGCAGCTCATTCTGACAGTCTGAATGCGTGAATCGCTCCCTTCTTTGCAGCCACTGCTGTAGCTCGGGGCAGTCGGCGGCTCGCAGCTGCAGCAGCTCGATGAAGTTGCCCTGGTCCTGTTCATGCCCTCTGAGGGCCAGACCCTGTCTGCCCAGGTACACGAGGCTGGTGATTATCTTCACGAGGCAGGCCCTGTTGGTCTGCTGCTGGCGCTGATTGGCCGTCTGAATGATGTCTGCGATCGGGCGGCTCGCAGTTGGGAGGTTGTCCCCGTGATCTGTGGAGATGGCGTGCTGCTTAAACTTCTCCAGCGCCTTCTTCCAGTTGTTGAAGCCGCCAGCCCAGAAGCCAGGTTTCTGAGCTGGGTTGGCGGTGCCGCGATCGTGCGCGCGGACGCAGTAGAAACAGAATACTTTTCCACGAACGGGGTCGAAGTGCAGCCATGGGTACTGCTGGTACCAGTGATCATGGAAGACCACAGTCTTGCCTTGAAGCACCTGCTTAGGGATCGTCTTAGCTGGCGGCTTATTTGGCGTCTCTAAATCCAGGAGGCGCCATGACGACTGCTGCGGCGATGATGTTGAGTCACGACTGAGACCAGGATCTGGAAGAAAAGGAGGAGGAAGGGCATACAAATGGCCAGAAAATGGATGTGTGGAAAAATCACTCGCGTCGAACGCAAGTTTTGGACGACGAGATGGTGTTCCTTCATTGACCACTGGTTTCACAACTCTAGCTATAGCTCCAGCACAACTCCAGCACAACTCCAAAGAAAACCCCAAGAAACTTTGCGAGCGGAAAGCCAAGAAACTGGTTACGCTAAACCAGTTTCTCAGCTAGGAAACTGGTTTAGAGCAAATGGTTTCCTAGCTAGGAACCGGCATTGATTTGCCCCCAAAATTTGGCTCTGAACAGGGGCCTAAAATACTGTTCGGAAGTGAGATGAGTTCAAGTTTCAGAGCACTTCCAAGCACAAACAATCCCATTTTACCTTTCGACCTTACATACATTTGATTTGACGGCAAGTAGGTCCAGTTGCTCATACAAGGGACGATCGTTTCTGTGTTTCTATGCATCGCACCATTTATTAAAAAAGGGAAAAGATGAAAGTGAGAATCAATCGATACAAAAATGAAAGATCTGAAAGCGAAAATAGGGTTTACCTTCGAACCCAGTGAAAAGGCACTGGGTACTCGGGGAGGGTGCCTGAGGGGCCAATATCTCACTTAAAAAAGGAAAAAATGAACATTTTCATATCGAGACAACAACAGCACCACAGAATGGGCGACAGGTGTGTTATGAACTCACCAGTGCAGGCGCGCTTGGAGGGTGGAGGTGTAACAGGAGCTGAGGCTCCGGTGGAGGAGGATGACGTGGCAGCTGGACGAGGGACTAGTGAGGCTGACTGTGGCTCCTGGGAAGTGGTGAAACATATGTGAGTTGGAAAGTTGACAGAAAAGTTAACAGGGGTAGGTGAGGCAGATCACATGGGGGCATCTGAGTTCTCCCAACTTCCCTGCCTGAGTGCACCACTGGCAGTTTTGTGTGCATATATGCAGCCTTTATGGCGCATGCGACTGTTTAGACCCATTAACGGGCCATGGCCTTTGGTTCCTCAACCCTAGACATGATGACAGTGATAAAACTGATCTGGTACCTACATACAGCAGTGCAGCCAGGAAATTTGTAAGGGGGGGGGAGTGGGTGGGGCTAACACAAAAGGGGACCCGACAGTGCTAGATGGGCCCATCTCCCAGGGAGGCCCAGGCCTCTATGTCTCCCCATCAATGACTCAGCAATCAGGGGGTGGGGGTGGGGGGTGCATTCCCGACATTTTGGAGGGCCCGGCGGCTTCCCTTCCAAAACTCACCTTCTTAGAAAAAAAAATATCGGATGTCCATGGTGACAGCAAGTCTCAGGCAGTAGGTGGCTATTAGGACACACCGGCACTGAATTGTTTATTTATTGGGTAAGTCCAAGGCCCTAAAAGGAGAGGTACAGTCACTTCGGCGTTTAAAAAGCGCTGTAAACAACACTAGTGCGCCAAGATACCTGTTTTACATATTTGCTACCATATGCTGGGAGAAGTGTTTTCCTTCATTCTCGTTCATTTTGAATGCGGAAAAATCCATTGACTGGGGCCCGACAGGTCTCGAAAGTGGGCCCGGCAGGTCTCAAAACTGGGGGGGTCAACCCCCCCCAGCTCTGCCGGCTGGGGGGTCGCGACCCCCCCAACCCCCCTGCTCACGGCGCCCCTGGTTATAAGTATCGTGGACGATGGCACAGAGGCCGAGTGAAGGTAGCGGAGTGTACGGAGAAGGTTAGAATACACAGTTCTAGCTTCAGATTTCATCCATAGTGGTTTTTTTCCGGGTTAGGGTGACGTATTTTTCAGCGGTTTTCAGATTAGCCTGGCATGTTTATCCTGAAAGATTATGCTGACATGAACGACGTATGGCTAAACATAGATTATACTGACAGACGTAATTGTAAAGAGTTTTCAATTGGAGCCGGGCAATAGTGCTATCGTTCGCCTTGTCTTCCGACTCAGCGTTAAGCCAGCGTGCAGACTTTCACGGGAGGTTATTTTGGTCGTGCCCTGGTTTCAGAGAATACACCTGGCAGCAGCGACGAAGCCATGGGACGGGCACTGGACACGTGCTCCTTCATTATCGCCAAGGGGTATCTGGAATGTCCCCCTAGCAATAACCTTATCATCTTGTCCGGCACATCTGGGTCCGGTCGCTCAGGTGGCCGAATACTTATTTAAACAGCAGAGGAGCCTTTGGCCAGCCTCAGGCCTTAACACCGACGGCTGGGACCCCTTGCAACTGTAATGATAATTCAACAGTCGATGGGGGTTTGATCCAACTTGCATTCCTTCAGCATCAGTACGCTTCCAAAGGTATCCACTTCTAGAAGTGGGTGATCGGAGCCTCTTCCTAGATTGGGGTCCACATGTTGCAGGTGACACCTCCGAAGGTAAGAGCATAGGTAGCCTCCACACCATATATTATATATATATATATATATATATATATATATATATATATATATATATATATATATATATATATATATATATATATATATATATATATATATATATATATATATATATATATATATATATATATATATATATATATATATATATATATATATATATATATATATATATATATATATATATATATTACATATATATTATATATACATATAATATATATTATATATATCATATATATAATATATTATATATATAATATATAATATAAATAATATATATATATACTAGAAATTAATTAGGGTGCCCAAACATCAGTCAGAGGTCAAGGTGAGAATCATTGAAGAAATTGGTCCGCATGGTCATAGGTTAGCCTGTTAACTGTGGACTGTACCCAACACTCCTAGTGCTGTCGGGATGGGGAGAAGAGTAGACATTTTGATCCCTCTAACTTTTGCTCTAAATGACGTAGAGAAAAGCCGATTTCGTCATGGTGTAGTCTCACCCTGTAAAATTATTACTAGTGTAACCAGAATATACTATAATATGACGCAGCCAAACAATACAACCAAACTTTCGAATCCAGCACGTCCATACTTCCGTTCCTCTGCTCCGTTCTCGCTGTTTCCATTCAAAGCCTTCACAAGGAGAAAGACCTTGGCGTATGCAACCAACTATATTTTTGTTACGTTTTGCCAGATGCCACGGTTTGGGCCGCAATGTCCTGACATTCCTCCACCATAATTCAGCCAACAGCTTGCGTAGTTCCAGACGACCTGAACTGGTGTGACGACCCTTCAGCCTGAACGTCTTTAGTGCATCCAGCTTGGCTGTTGTACAGTTCGTGCACGCTGGGGAATGAAACAGACATTAACCGTCCTATTTATAGACACTTGTATTTTGCAAGACTCCAGATCAATGCTACTTGGGTGATCTCTTCCTCACAATAATGCATTCGTCATGTTTTATTTTTGTTCTCAAAGCGTGTACCATACAAGCACCTGAAATGGTCCATGTGATGAAAATCATTCACACGTCCCAGGCTCACGAGACCTGGTTATGGGGTGATCGCCGGCAGATTCACCCTAGACTGCCAGGTGAGCGGGGATAGCACTACTTGCACTTTTACCCAGTCACATACCGTTCTACCCCTACCTGCTCAGTTTAAAGGCAGTATTTTAAGAGCGGTAGTTGCAATGTTGTGAGGGAGGAGAGAGAGGGACCGGTGCCTGTTTGTTTGGTATTTCGCGACGGAGGTGTTGAAATATCCCCCAAGAAGTCCCAAACTATAGTTTTTTTCAAGAGAGATTATAATGAAGAAGAGTGGAAAAACTGCAGTCACGATGCGAAGGAAGCATTTATGTGGGATAGAAGCAGGTAGGTAGGTACCTCAGTAGCACGGGTGTCATTTTGTATGCGCTATGTGTGGGGGGGGGGACAACCACCCTCGGATGAATAATCCCAACCATTGATTGAACCAGTGAACAATGGTTCAATGGTTTGGCCATTGAACAATTGATCTGGCCCCCAATCAGACCGAAACTTAACCATTGAGCTTGTGGAGGCGTCCTTCCAGAACACTCCAGTGCACACCGTCCCTCCCCCCCCCCGCTCAACAAGTTTTTTTTTATCCGATGGCGTCCCTCTCCGGAAAAATATGCCATCAAAAACATCAATTCCCCAACACTCAATTTGACGACGTGACACTGGATTGGGATAGGTACCTCCACTAGATAGTAGGCACTTAGGCACGTGTGGAACGTTCTATGTTTTATGTTTAACAACTTGGGACTTATTGCTGTGGATGTCAGCATTGGCTGGGTAGAGAAGAAAAACCAATTTCCTGCCCACTCGAATTCTTTTGGAAAACTTTCTCCCATGCACCTAGGTAGGCTACCATGGTGCCTACGTGGTAAGATCCATGAGCCATTTCGGAATATAAGGGCTTGATGGGGTGGCTTGTACATAGAGGCTGTTTCTAGGTATCTACATTTAGCTACCTAGCTATCTTCGTTTGCTCTTTAAATAATTTCCGTAAGTGGATATGCAGATTGAAAAGGGAGACTACATCTAGTTGGAGAACGTCGGTATAATTGCAATGCCATCACACTATTTTAATCGATTTGAGCAAGTGAGAAAATATGACCATTTAACACTGGTTATGTCAATATAGTAGTTTTTCAATCCATAATTTGATTATGAGCCCGGCAAAATCCTAGTTTAAATTTAGTTGTAATATTTTTATAGTACATAAACTTTGTGAATGTTCATATCAAAATTTCGTCAAGCATTACTCATGAAATCCTTTATGCACATAATATGCATGAATGTTTCCAGAATTGTGAAGTTAATGAATCGTGCATTTAACAGAATGCGACATATTTAACATAATTCAAGCATATTACACTGGTTGGGTATTTCGCCATACCTATATTATGTGCAGAGATCGAACATCTTTGTGGTGCACTAAATAGCAATGACATCATCATTTCTTCCATGATGATTTAGTATAAATGCTTCCCGAAGAACGTATTGCTTTCAGTTTCAATGTTGGGAAGGCAGTTTTCCGAACTATGGAAATTGTTCCCAAAAATTGCATGATTCGAAGATGCTCGAATCCTAGTGAAGTTTTGCAAAGGTTTCCAAAGTAAATACATCGTGGTTTAACATGGTTCTAATTTTTGTTTAACCTAGTTGCTTTTCATATATCACCTCAGGCTCAGTATTGTGTTAATTTGTGGCGTTTGGCCCTGTTGGTAAAAAAACATATTGTTGGATTATTTCATCATCTAAGAATTGTTCCTTTGATGCAATTCTAACTTTAATGAGAGGTCACGTCATACCAAGTATTCTGACATAAATGAACTGTTTACTTGAACCAAGTGACTTGATATTCAGATTGAAGTCTGCACAATGATGAATGTTTGTTTCATTGTCTTGGCCAACTATAATTTTGCCGTTTATACTAGAGCCCCACAAGATGAATCCCAAATGCCCTGTGACCCAGGCTAGAATAAGCTTCTACTTCCACGCGCTAGAATAGAACAAGGACCAAGCAGTAAGGAACACATACCCGTATTGCATTTGCAACGTACTAATTATGTCATGCGGATGTAACGTTTTTGAAATTATATTGGTTTCCTTTTTGGCCTAACCACCCTGAGATCCAAATAACTAAGTAATCCTTATGTAATGCAATCTTGCTTAGATCTATATTTCCCTTACATATGCTTAGACTAGTGTCCACTTTCTGTCTACTGATCCAGTAACGTTTAGGGTCCATGTCATGTGCACTTGTGATACCAGGACATAGCGGTCGTATTCAATGCAAGCACTCATGGACATGTGATACATTTTGATCCACTTCATGGGAGTGCGTAGTTGGCAAAAAAGTTCCACTATGGTGAGTATCTTTGCCAACTGCAATTATCAGGATTCAAGATTGCAGTTCAATATAAAGTAACCTCTCCCAATAAAGGCTAGCTTTGCGTACCGGAGTTCTCACGGGGTTTGGTTATGTTATAGAGATAATTTGGATTTGGGAAAGGAAAATTGTTGGGTAATAATATCTAAGACAGTTTTTCGTCTGTTTCTAAGATTAGGAACTGTGTTATGCGCTTCCAATTTTGGGCTGTTTTTTGTAGACGTGCATTTCAAACATGCATGTCACAACTCTGCTTGGTTGATTGGCCCAAATGAGAGCTGTTAATTGTCGCGCATCGAAGTCCTGCACCACCGAAATTGTCCATGTCTGAAAATAGAACGACCAAAATCAGAGTAGTTTCTTGCTTTTGTGGGGGATCTGCCACTCTCTTAAGGAAATTACCTGCTGGCGTCCAAATCACGGCCGTTTCGGTAGGTCAGCGACCACCGGAATGTTTTTAATAAACAAAAGTTCTGCTGGTATGAAACGAAAAAGCTTCGCAAAATAGTGTACAATAATCATAACATTTCGTAGCCAATGCCGAGGTTTAATTATGTCAAAGACTAGTATCAAGCAATACAAACTTGCATAGCCACTAGATTCATCAGCGGACTAAGCAACTTAGAATATGGTGACATGTTTATGGCATTGGATATGCACTCAATCAAGTATTGGAGATTAAGGGGCGATATGATTGAAATGTATCAATTCATTAGAGGGTTAGATGATGTCAAGTTGGATGATGCTCTTCTATTTAGGATGCTCTTCTCTTCTATTCTTTTATCACAGAGGGGTCATTAATTCAGGTTGGACAAGTCAAGGTGAGAAATCGTTCAAGGTCGTTCAGGAGTCAAAACTCCTGAGCACTTGTGAAATTATGGAGAAATGTACACGAATGAGCTGTAAGTAATTACAAACACATACAACTAGTGGCATATAGCATGCTATATATCCACAAAGGGTACACAATGGTACCAATCCACCAAAGCTGACCATTAACAATACAATCATCTACCATGCAGAGGTACTTCAGCATGTATCTACATTGTGTTGCCATGTTCTAGTCTCCTTTTAGAAATTGTGTTATTAAATGGTCCATACAGCAGCATTTGCATGACAAAAGATCCCATGACAAAAGATTCCATGATGGAGTTGCCTGAGTATGTACCTACGTCCTACCTACCTAGGTACTTGGGTGACCAAAGAAATTATTACATATCATGTCAGCATCAATAGCAAGTTCAAGTATACATATTAGCCTTATCAGGTGGCCACTTGCCCATCTACCTACGCGGGAAATCCTTAAATCATTTTGTAGGTACCACACAATGCAGCGGGACACTTAGCATCAATACCTAGGGACTGCCTAATTTACTATACAGCCAATCAATCACGATTATGAATGGGTATGAACAACACTCCTGTACACGGCCTTGGAACACTCCATCAATGAAACTCTTTTTCGCTTACAAACATTACGCTCGTGCGACAACCAAGCGTAAACTGCAAGATCTTTAAGGTCATTTAAAGTTAGGCAAAACAATTATTCAGCTTTACAATCAGATAACTCCAAAAGACTATGAAATAACAGCACTTCATTTTGCTTTTCAAATCACTTCCTGAATAACTATATTCGGACGCATAGCATTTACACATTATATTTAGATGCTTTTTATTTACAAACCACCCTCTATATTGTACCAGGCGGTAACAAATATGAAAAAAAAAGTTTATTGAATGTTTGAATGTTTGAAAAAATATCATGTGAAAACACAAGTGACTGGGTATGTAACTGAAATGAAATAAATACCAAGATACAAAAAAATAATGAATTGACTCCAAAACCACATTGATTTATATGTATTTTTCTTCCTTAATTCTCTTTTCTTTCTTATAACACCACGATCTGGGTGCCGATCAGAAAAAAAGTGACACAAATATACTGGTATCGGTATTAGGTTATTTAGGTGAGGCAGAAAAACTAAAAGGTCGAGGTAAGGTAGGCATTTAAGAAATATTACAGTGACCGGCGACATATATCAAGGCCAGGCCAGTTTTCTCAACTATTTAAAACAGGGACTGGGAGAGGAATTTTCTGAATGTCAACACTCCCTAAGACAATGCGATTATGTACTTCAAAGCAAACTTAGAACAGATGTGCACAGGGAGTTTTCCATAATACACTTAACTGTTAGGTCTGTCAAGAATATATTTGATGACTTAGAAAGCTTCTTAGCTACAACAGGAATCAACTGGTCAGCTGTATGTTTATCCGAAACATGGCTTAACAAAGATACAGAAAGTTCTTCAAAATAAGCCATTACAAAATGTATGCAGCAAGTCGAAGGCGGGGAGAAGGAGAGGGGTCCGTAATTTACATTCACAATAATTTGGAATCAAGGGAAAGAAAATATATTGTAGATGAACTTGATGAAGCTGCTGCTGTTGAAATTCAGCTTGAGTCACAAAATAGTACCAGATCCATTATCATTTGCCAGGTTTGTCGTCCCCGAACTTGCCCTCACAATAATTTTCTTGCAGGCACTGAAAAATTGATGCAAGTGATAGAGAATGAGAGGAAGTTTACAATTATAACAGGATATTTGAATTACAATCTTCTAAATATACAAAATGACAGAAATGCGGAGAAATTATCAAACAAACTATTGCCATATAGTTTTCTGCCCACAATCACAAATGCTACTCGAGTATAAAATACTACTAGTTCCTACTTGGACAATATCTTCATAAATTATTTTTCATGCATTTCCTCATCAGATATATTGATCGAAGACCTTTCAGATAATTTGTTTCCAGTGTTTGTAACTTGAATTGCCTATGCAAAAGAAAAGAAGTCAACTTATCCAAAAGAAATACTTGATTACCATCAAATACATCTCATAAATGACTATTTAGTATCAAGATTGAATAATTATCATCAGCACAATTATCCAAACATAGCATGCAGTGATTTGGTCTCAGCATATAATGATGGCATGCATATTATTACAAAGAAAATAATCCCAAGCAGCAGGAAAATCCCCATGGAAGTCTGGATTAGCTCTTGTATATTATGCTCCATAAATCGAGAAAAAAAAACTATATCAGAAGTTTATTAAAAATCCAAATGCACATAATGAAGCTAAATACAAACAATTCAGGAACATCCTCAAGACACCATTGGTAGCAAATTAGAACCGAAGACCACTACTTCTAACAAAGATCCAATAGAATACATTGCAGGGCATGACTGCTATTTGGGAACAAGAAATATACACTAACGAAATCCAAGTTGAAACAATTATAAAGTCACTGAACTCTGTTGGAGGAGGGAATGATGGCATTAGTACAAAAACTCTCTTACTGACTAACAAAAAAAAATATTGAAACACCTCTCTAACCCACTACTTTAACCTCTGCCTGAGAAGTGGAGTTTTTCCTAAACATCTAAAACAGACCATAATTATCCCCATATTTAAGGCAGGAGAATTGAACAACTTCACAAATTATAGGCCAATTTCCATGCTACCAGTATTCGAGAAAAAAAATCCTTCAAAAATTGTATACTCTTATCCCATATCTTATCTGGAACTGAATAATGCACTCAGTACACTGCAATTTGGATTTAGGAAGGTGCATAGCACCTACATGCTAATTGCTCACAGTTATGACGAAATTGCAAAATCTTTGGAAAAGAAAGAACTTGCTTGTGGACTTTATATTGACTTGAAAAAAGCCTTTGATACTGTGAGCATAGCCATTCTACTAAAAAAACAATCCAACATATTGGCATCTAAGGAACTTTACACAGAATATTACATTCATATTTACAAGATCGTTACCAGCAAAACAAAAATTAATGATATAATCTCAGATGCAGAGTGCATTACAATGGGAGTTCCACAAGGCTCCATACTTGGTCCACTGCTCTCCCTTATATACATAAATGATTTGGATAATTATCTAGATTGAACATTCTAATTATTTACTGATGATGCTGCTGTCATGCTAACAGCTACAAATATAAATTAACCACAAAGTAAAGTAAATGCCGTTGTTACAGGAATAACTGAATGATTCCAAGCTAATAGATTATCACTGAATGTCACAAAAACAAATTACCAAATTTATTCCAGTATGCCTAGTGCTAACTTAAACATAACCATAAATTCTCAAAACGTTCACAGGAAACAGCAAATCACATATCTTGGTGTAATAGTTGATGAAAAATTTACATGGAAGTATCACATAACGTATGTTGCTGCAAAAACTGGCAGAAATCTAGGAACAATGGGAAGAGCAAAATATTTTATCACAAGTCATGAATTGAAATATTTATATCATACTTTGATTCTTCCCTATTTAAATTATTGTGCATTAATATGGGGAAGCAATTTCCCGACGCGATTAGATAGAATTGTTAAAAATAAAAAAGGCATTGAGGAGCATAGATAGTCAGCACTATACATACCTTCCAAATGAATTGTTTGTCAAATATAACATTTTGAAGTTCCCTCATATTGTACAGGAACAGAGCATATTACTACTTCATATATTTTTATCAAACATTACCGATCACTATAATGAATATGTTCCAATGCTCATCACCAAGTAATTTGAGGCATGTTGATCATTTCAGTGTACCTTTTCATCGAAATCCTATAGACTTCATTCCATATCATATATAGCACCATGAGCTTGGAATACAGACATAAAGACATAAAAGATCAGTGCAACTATGAGCCACAAGGGCCCTTTTTGGTTGCACTCTAGACACTGAACCAGTTTCCCACCAAATCCGTCGATCAGCCCTCACTGGAATACTGAAAAGCAAGCCCTCTTTTCTTATAATGAGTGTCTAAGCTGTTTTTAAAGATGTCCAGTGTGTTGCTACTGACAATGGTTTCTGGCAGCTTGTTCAAATTTTCTACTACCCTGTTGGTGAAGAAAGACTGTCTTAACCTTGTCCTGCTGTGATTAACTTTAATTTTGAATTGATGACCTCTAATTGCATCTTTTCTGTTAAATTCTAACATTTCCCTGAGATATCCCTGTTCCTGACCATGGACAAACTTAAGGACCTCGATTAGATCTCCTCTCAGCCTTCTATATCTAAGTGAAAACATATTCAATTTCTGCAATCTTACCTCTTACCTCATATGCCAGGTTGCTTATACCATTAACCATTTTTGTTGCCCTCTTTTGTACTCTCTCTAAAAGCCAACAATATTTTTCATAACTAGGGGACCAAGCTTGGACACAGTATTCTATACGTGGCCTGATATATGCACAGTACAGCTTCCTGATGGCTTCCTCACCTTTGAATAAATACATTCCTATTTATTTCCCCAAGCATTCTTCGTGCCTTCTTCCTGGCTTCTTTGGTCTGTTCTGATGCTCCCAAGTTTGTGTTCAAAATAACACTTAAGTCCTTCTCCTGCTGAGTCACGGATAGTACTTGGCCACCCATCAAGTTTGAAGCCTTCATATGCTGCCTATCTACATGCATGATTTTACACTTACCAAATTTAATTTCATTTGCCATTTTTGGGACCACTTCACAAGCTCGTCTAAGTCTTTCTGCAGCAAGACCTGCCCATTGTGTCCTGTTATTGCCCTAAGGATCTTCAAATCATCCGCAAATTTCAAAACCTTACTGCTTGGTCCACTTTTAATGATATTTATAAATATAATGAACAATGGTGGCCCCAGTACTGATCCGTGGAGGACTCCACTAAGAACGTTTTGCCATGATGACTTTGTGCCATTTAGCATCACTCTCTGCTGTCTATCTGAAAACCACAACTCTATTCATTTTAGGATGCTACCTGCAATACCATGGCCCTGAAGTTGCATCATTAACCGTTTATGTGGTACCTTGTCAAAGGCCTTACTAAAGTCAAGATATGCTACATCAACCTGACTTCCCTGATCAAATTGTTCTGTAGGAAAATTCAAAAAGTCCAAGAGATTTGTGAGACATGATTGCCCTTTTCTAAACCCATGTTAAGTATCTTGAATCAATCTGTTTCCTTCCAGAAAACTAACTATTCTATCCTTGATAATTGATTCGAGTACCTTGCAGACTAAGTATGTGAGGCTTACTGGCCTATATTTTTCAACCTTCCCTCTTTCTCCTTTCTTGAAAATAGGAACTACATTTGCCCTTTTCCAATCTGTTGGAATTTCATTTTGTGAAACTGATCTACAAAATATTATACTAAGTGGAATTGCCAGTTCCTTTTCAGCTTCCCGCAATACCCTAGCATTAATTGGATCTGGTCCTGCTGCCTTGTTTGGCTTATTTTCCTGATATAATTGAAAACAACATCACTATCAATGAATTCAACTTCGTTTATCTGATCACCTGTCACTGAACTGTGGTGTACGGTTGCCAGATTAGTCACATCTTCCAATGCAAACACTGATTTAAACTGCTTGCTCAGCTCCTCAACCATCTCACCATCCTCACTCAATATAATCCCATTTACTTCCAGTGGACCAACTGTGCTTGAAGCTTTACTTAGCTTGTAGAAACTAAAGAACTTTTTACTGTCCCCATTACAGTTCCTAGCCAATTCCAATTCTTTTGCTCGGTTTGCTGCTCTGGTTTTCTGCTTCACAGCGTCTCTAGCTTTTTGATACAACCTTAGATTTACGATATTTGAAGCTTCCTTAAATACTCTAACTGCATCTTTCTTAGCCTTAATTGCTTTTATCAAATCTGGCGTAAGCCATGCTGGCTTTCCTACCATTCTTTTACGCCTTTGATTTTGGTGGACATGTCTAATCTGAATTTCCCTCAATTAGCTTTGAACTTTTCCTACATTTCACAGGCATTTAAATTGGAGAATTCTTCTTCCCATTATATGGCACTTAAAGCCGCTCTCATGGAGTCAAAGTCTGCCCTGTTAAAATTTGGAACCTTTTCCAAATTATCCTTGATTGTGCCCTCTACCTGTGCCTTGAATCTCAATATGTTATGGTCACTTCTTCCCAGAGTTTCTCCCCCAGTTAAGTCTTGAACTAAATCACTTAAATCTGGGAAGACAAGGTCCAAGAATGAGCCCTGCCTAGTTAGTTCCGTTACAAACTGGTGTAAGAACAGGTCCTCTTCAAGGCATTTCCTAAACAGTCTACATGATGGGGAGCCAACACCAACATTTTCATATCCTTTTAGATTAAAGTCACCAAGAATAAGGCATTTCCTTCGAAAGTTTCTACTGATTTCCTTGCAAATCACCTTATCTAGCTCCAGTTGCTGAGAATGTGGCAAGGTTCCTGATCGGTACAAAGCTCCTATCCTCAGTTTATTGTTGTTGCCTTTTCCCACAGCAACACGAAGCCATAGACTCATTTTTTACCCCGTCTGGTACTTTTTGAGAACTGAATAAGCTATTCACATAGAGCATTACACCACCCCCTTTCACTGCTGGACCCCTATTGCATGAAAACATATTGTATCCCTGGATTATCCTGAGTCCTGCAAGTTATCCCCAAAATACCCGTCACTGACCCATGCCTCAGTAATGCAAACAAAATCTGGTTCCTCCTCAGCAACATAACACTTGAACTCATCAAATTTGGATCGAATACTCTGAGCGTTAAGCATCATACACTTAACAAATGTTCCATAACCATCTTTGGCTTTTTCATGTTGAGTAGCTCTTTCATCTCTGGATGAGCTACCACTCTGCCCCCTTGAACTACTGCTATCCCTATTTGCTGACTGTGAGGTTTTATTGCCTAGGCTGTCACTATTGGCATATCCCTGAGATGGCAATGCCACTTCTTCCCTTCCCACCCCACTGGCTAGGTTCCCTGAAGGACACGCTCATATACTTTGCTTAACACTTGCACCCCCTTCTCGGAGAAATGCAGGCCATCCCTCTGATAGAGGTCCCATGAGCCATAAAACCTGCACCACTTGTCAACAAAGGTCAAACTTAACTCATTGCAGAGCCTACCTACCCTGGCATTGACTAGGTTCCCTGAAGGAAATGCTCATATACTTTGCTTAACACTTGCACCCCCTTCTCCGAGAAATGCAGGCCATCGCTCTGATAAAGGTCCCATGAGCCATAAAACCTGCACCACTTGTCAACAAAGGTCAAACCTAACTCATTGCAGAGCCTACCTACCCTGGCATTGGCTGCCAGTGCCCTAGATCTCCACTCAGGGGAGACTCCAGCCCTAGGCAGAATAGCAGTCACGAAGACTCTGCTATTGCTTTGCTTCAGGGTGGCCAGAAAGGCCCTGTAGTCCTGCAGCAGCTCCTCACTCATAGCAGGACCTATGCTATTTACTCCTACCTGCACAACAACCGCACTAAACTGGTGCTGACTGGTGGCCTGTTCCACCACTGGCACCAGGTCTTTGACCTTGGCACCCGGCCTGGTGATGCACCTCCTGCCTTTCCGACCTTTACAGGGCACCCTATCGAAATGCCGCACACGAGAGTCGCCTACGACCAGCACTGTCTCCTTGCTACTATCCTGGGGCAGTCCTCCAATGCCTGGAACCTATTTGATGTTACTATGCCTGCCTGCTGAGCTGCTCGACTAGGTTGCCTCCCACTCCTACCACCTGCCACCTGCCACTCACTAACCCCTTGCTTAGTCTCGCGCCTCCAAATCCTCAACCCCCTGACTTTAAACCACTCCCCCTCCTGTGAGCTACAACTATAAATATTTTTCACTAGGAACACTTTCCTCTACAGATATCCCTGCCACCTCCACAGCAGGGGAAGCCTCAGTTACCTGGTGGCCTGTCACCACCTGGGCATAGGATGCCCCTGCTACAGACTGACCCCTACATGTTGCCTTTTCTTGCCTACCCTGTGCAACAAGGGCAGCCTTGAGCTTGGAAAGATCTGCCTTAAGGGCCCTAACGTCCTCCTCTAGTGCCTGCATCCTGGTAGAAACCATCCAACAGGCTGCAGCTTATTCCTAGATTTAGATTGAAAAGTAACTTGCTACAATATGATATACAAAATAATAGAGCAGATAAAAATAACTGACAAAGCTTAGGTGTATGCCAGTTCCTAACTATGCAGCACTTACAGGTAATCCACTGCTGGTTTTAAAAATGTAGTTAGTCAAAAGCACTTGCAGCTCACACAAAAGACACAGCACTAGCCACCTATTCTTAACTCAATAGACAATTGGCGCAACACAATAGGCAATCTACACGTGGCACTGGTCAACACTTGACACAAGGTCGCTGTGCAGAAAACTGACAAGCGATGTGGTTTTAAAGAAAGAAGAAATCACTCAAAAGCCAAAAAAAATAAATAAAGAGCTGAAAACACTAACAAACTAGACAAAGACTAACAATAAACTAGAGACAAAATGGCGCTGAGCAGCTCGCTAGGTCGCTAGTCTAACTTGATTGTAGAAACGAATACTTATTAGTTAAAAACTATGCAAATATATGCACAGAAGTAATTGCTAAATACCTATCCACAGTTTAGCCTAGTATACCGCCCTGTTATGCAACGACTTATCTGGTAAGTAGGAGCTCCACCCGACGTGCTTCCACCTTGACACCTGGCGGCAAGGCTGAAGAATGGAATGTGCTGCCTGGTGATGTTGTGGGGAGTCCCTCATTGAATGTATTTGCAATTGGGTGGACAAGTTTTTAGGCTGGAAAATCTTGTTTTTTAGTTATAATTAGAGGTGGATGGGGTGATATCTATGCTAGTGTGTGCGTGGGTTGGTAGGATGTTGATATAGCTTCTAAAAAATTAGGGGTGTAGTATCGGTTAGAAAGGTATGTATATTTTTGTGTAGGCCTATAGTAAATTCCCTTTACAGGCTTAATCCTGATGGTCTCTTGTGGCTCTTATTAACTGAACACTTGATGACTTTATACTTTATGACTCATGGCAATGCCCTTCTCCATGGTTATTTCTGACATTCCATCATTGCGCATTTCGACGTTATGTACATGAATTGAGCTCTACCTCGCCCTACGATCAATTGGTAATATCGTCACTCGCGACGTGTTGGACCTCCAGCCGACTGAAATATCCCCAGCCTGGCGCCAGCTCACTCATTCTCCGTCGACCGAAATACATCTTCATTGATTATCTCGGCAGGCAGTTGCGATTGCTGCTGCTCTTCGTACCGACGAGTGGCGGCTCGATCACGTCATGTGAGTCTTTCTGCGCGAGCCGCATGACGGTGTCGTAATGTGTGCGTCTGTCGTCACGCAATGTTCGCGCACCGTCGACAAGTACTCCCCGGCGACGCCGACCAATCAAGGGCAGAGGCGTCGTGCCGACGACGTCATTAGTGACGGAGAATGTTTCCGCTGACGTTCAGTCCTGTGGAAACAACTTTTTCCGTGGGCAAGTTTTCAATGACTTTCAAGCGCGGCCAGGTATGCTACAGAGAGTATTTATTGTTGAGAATGATGATGATTTCCACCGGAATTCCAATAACAGCGCTACACACAGACCGTATTACGGTATGCAGTAACGCTTACGGCCCGCTCCGAATCGTTGGATGGAGATCGCTGAAGCTACCGTCCATCGTGCGTTCGTTCCACACCTTGAGATGTTTTTCGGGTTATGCCAGGGCACGGAGATGCGACGTCATCAAGGCAAATGCTTCGGTTTGAGCTGAGTGACATCGTGGATTCCCACAAATAGATATAGCATGATGGTTTCAGGGTTGTATTATGTGTCCCTTATGGTAACTAGACACTGAACTTACATGGTTACGTAGATCCAGTGGTATACGTAGGCATGTATAAGTAGTGTCTAATTACCATACAGTACACACAATTACACGTTGAAACAATAATGTACACTGAGGTTATTTGGGGTCATGACGTAAGTTGACCCTCATTATCGTTTTTGGAGTTTCGTCATTTTCTGAAACTTGAAGCAAATTTGTCTTTGCTTGGTAAAGGTAAATTTGCGATATATAAGCGACGATTTCGGTATTGGATGGGTAGGGATGTGCAACATTTATAACAGTAATGGTAGTTACTTGATCTGGCGTGTGTACTGAAGTGGGCATTCGTGCAGGGCAGCATTTCCTTGCAGGGGTGAGACTGGTGGAGAAAAGGGTTCGGAGTAAGGTGTACAATCGAGCGTTGCCGAAGTGCGCCGATTTCCTACCGAGCGGCAGCTCCGGCACAACAAAAAAGTGAATTGGAGTGCCGTCGAACCTTCCGAGGGTGCCTCTGGTTGAATATTTTGAGAAGAGGATACAATCAGGCATTCTTATCCCTCGCAATGCGGAGGGTCATTTCGATTTCCCCCTACGGTTTTTTCTGAGGGAACCCCTGAACCGGTCATATCGTTCGGAAATGTAACATGGCTTTCGGGCAATAGTGAGCACCAGGACTGTATATCTCACCCCACTGTACACCAGGACTGTAGATCTCACCCCACTGTACACCAAGACTGTAGATCTCACACGACGACAAGGGGTTCAAGTTCTAATTTTCAATACATATTTTCAGATTGGATATGGAAATTGACAACTTAACATTAGCAGAGTACCAGACCAGGGAGGTACAGAACCCCGACCCACCTAGGATCTGCAGCCATGGTGAGCACACATTGTGGCAAACATACAATAGATATCGGAGATAGAGCAGACCGAAGTAAAGTGACCATCTCATCCCAATACGGCTTTTAGATGTACACTGAAGCTTTTTCACAAAGAGACCATACAAGTATTGTCCAAATTAAACAATGAAGCATGGAGAAATGATGAACACTGCAAATATAGAAATTATTATCTCAGCTCGGGTCACTCTCACTAGGTCAAAAGAAGACTATTTGCTACATTTTTTGTTCAGTGTTTAGCTTTCCAGCCAATGAATATCTTTGAAGACTTGGAAAATACGGTGGGGGCAAATTGCGCCCTTACACGCATTTCAAGTACCACGTCAGTATCTGGTCAGGTCACTGAGATATGATCTGAAATGTCCCGAGTGTAGGCACATTACAGGCGTTCTGGAGGCTAAAATACAGACTATTGCGAAGAAAAAAAGCTGAACCAGGATCATTACTAAAACAGACTTCCTTATCAATTCAGCTCCAATTGTTGCTGTGGAGGCTTTACAGAATCTGTGTCAATGCTGAGCACAAGCTTGTTGCAGCGACCCTGAACCCACCTCCCGATTGGGAAATTCCAGTTCCAGTTCAGCACAATTTTGGACGAGAGTTACTTCCCGCATAGCCGGACACGGCCGCCTGGTCCCGGAGCCTCCGACCTTGCCTGGCCAGTTGCCAACTGGTCATCCCAGCCGAGGCGTTAATAGCGAGCGCCTGAAGCGACCCAATCCCAGCCGAGGCGTTAATAGCGGGCGCCTGAAGCGACCCAATCCCAGCCGAGGCGTTAATAGCGGGCGCCTGAAGCGACCCAATCACAGCCGAGGCGTTAATGGCGGGCGCCTGAAGCGACCCAATCCGCCGTGCCAAGACGGCGAGACCTTTGTAGACCAGCGCTCTATCCACTCAGCTGGCCAGGAGGCATTCTGTATGCCGACTTCATTTCTGATGTGACTGGCGTCCCAAAATTCAACTTGGAAAAGATAAGTTTTAGGGGGAATTTTACGGGGAATATGTCCACAAACTTGACCTTTTGAAATGTATTCTTAAAAAGTACCACGAAGGATGGAACGCATTTGGGTTTGCTGTCGAATCACTAATTACCTTTTCCCAAGTGCCGTCTGTTTCGAAAATTGTTATCTTCAACAATGCATCATATATTTCCAGGTACTTGATCTTGACATGATCGGGAACGATGAAATATTGGTAACATGAAATATCATTGCCTGTGCAGAAAGCTCATGATATTTCATATCACCAATATTTCATCATGATATCAGCATCATCATGTTTTGCGACCAGGCTCGAAAAAGGCACGACTAAGATTGGTGACCACCTGCTTAACCTGACCTCTAAGGTCTACCAAAAAATTGACGAAATATTGCGAGTAGTTCTGAAAGTTCAAGGATGGAGTCACATCATGCCATTTACCGCATCTCTCCATCATACTTAGAACAAAAGTTGTTAGGGGTGGGAAGAGGTCAAAATAACTCCTTCGCACTACGAGAAGTACACAATTATCCCATACTGCGAGGGTTAAGAAGCGTTTATTCTACCTGCAAGGGCCGTCAAGTAGTGAGGCAGTACCACTTACTGCGGTCGAGATGTGTGTGGGGGGGGGGGAAAGCTCTCTAATTCCCCCAGACTGGCCCCAGCCTATGACCGATGCATCGAAAAGTGGTGTATAAAAAGATATTTCGAAGCGTTTGAAGCGTTTCAAAAAATGTGTCTCAAACAGTTTGCCAAGACGATATCCTCCGCTTCATACGCTGGAGAGTGCAACAACCTCCCTTACGCTGGTGAACGTCACAGTAAGCCATGCAGGGCCAGGGTTAAACATGAACCACGTTGACGTTGACGTATTACAATTCTGGAATGAGGGTTTGGGTGAATGATCTTATCTCCGACAAGTAGTAACGCAGGAACCACCCCAGCCAATCTTGAATACACACCTCGGGTATAAACTTGGAATAGCCCAAGTGATCCAGGGACAGGTGTAATTTCAGTAAATCTATTTACTTTGCATCACGTTTAGGCATCCCTGAACCTAATCTACTACCATGCCCAAGCCCACCCCTCAATTATGGCAAACTCATGGCAGGTAACACCTAGCAGTGCAGACGCTGGGAGGCGGAGGGAAGTTGACTTCCCTTCATGAAGTACTGTTTTTCCATGGGAAGCTTCCCTCAGCAATTGTCCCATGCATCCTTCAACATTACTTTTCCCCTGGAGATCATTTTCACAGCGTTCCCATTCCAAAATCGTGACAGGTGCACCTGGCAGCACAGCCGCTGGGAGAGAAGGAAAGTTGCCATACGTCTTTCCTTCATGAAGCAGACTTACTCTTTTTCTATGGGAAGCTTCCCTCAGGAATTCTTCAATCATGCAGATTGAAGCTTTCTCCCTGGATATCATTCTCACAGCGTTCCCGATTCCAAAATTGTGCCAGGTGACACTTAGCAGTAGAGCCGCTGGGAGAGGAGGGAAGTTGTCGTTCGCCTACCTTTCATGAAGTAGACTTACTCTTTTTTATATGGGAAGCTTCCCTTAATAATCTCCCCTTCCTTCAAACTTGGGTTTCACCCTGGAGATCATTCTCACATCATACCCGGTTCCACCTACCACATGCTCACCCTTCCCCGAAGAAAGACAGTCTGGCCGTACGTATCCAAATGTCCGCACACTACTTTCGAGAGCCGATGAAATTTCTCCGCATACCTGCGTGTCTACCAAGCGACTCGACATGTAGTAGACGTTGGTCTTGAAATCCACTTTGATATGTGATATAAGCACCAGCGAGTACACCATTTTCAGAGTCATGGCTACAGTGACAGGAAAGGAAACTGAAAGCAAATGCACGCCTCCACAGTCTCCCGTCCCGTTATATTCAGACGACATCCAGACGCACCGAATTTGCGGGCACAAACTAATAGTAGATAAGATCAATTGCAACCTCGGAAACGGCTGATATATTATATTTTCATCTGGTAATACGGTAAGAAGAAAGTATCCGAAGCAGAAAATGCCGTAGAGAAAACAACCTTTTCTTTCTGTTCATTTTGAACGCAGATTTTGGTTTGACATAATTAGATAATTTTCCCTTCTCTACTGGCATGACTTAGCTGGAGCTGTATACAAGTAATGCATACATGCTATGTTTATTTCAAATTATAGCCGGACTTAGCCAACAATGTAACAAAGTTAAAATAAACATGGTAATAAATGAATCTGAGAATACTTTTGTACTAGCTTACTAAATTCAGCATAAATAATGACGTACATGAGTTCAGTGGCGATACCGACTACCCAACATTTTTACGCTCGACCACGGTACTCACCCACACCTAGTCAGTGGCTTTCTGCTGCCAGGTGGTGGCGTCCAAAGTAGAGACATCCCCACCCATGAGTCAGCATCGCCCCGCCCCGCCCAGTGGCCGCACCTACCACCTGTCATGGCCGACGAGAAGCTCGCAGGGGGGCGTCGAAAGTTTGCTAGTGACATTGCGATCTGCCGCGGGCGCCCCTGACAGCGCGTGCCCCTGTTGTGCCGACCAGCGGGTGATTGTTCAATGATGAATGATCTGAGGCACCGTCGCTCGGAGGGTGCTGCCGATGGCGGCGGCGGCGCCGGTGTGATGAACGTCGCCGGTTTCGACGTGCCGTTCATCATGGTCGTTTGGGTCGGATTTCCCGCTGCAGCAGTGTGGCGGACACGCGTGGTCTCGCCGTTTGTTGGAGGTCATCGGCTGGGTTTAGATGTGCGGTGATTTAACGACGTGACTCTGACTTGTTGTCTTTGCAGATAGTGCGTGTGCGTGGAGTGGGATTTTCACTTTTGGGTGGTTTGGGTTTGTTGATGCACGCTGCATGAAATGCATTTAATGTGGATCGTGTCTAACCCCATTGAGGGAATGCTTCGATTTGTCGTGAAAAGTACAATAGCAAAGTACACACCATAGGTGCTATGACGGCTTCCGGTAATATCTCATATCAATTGGAGGAAACCGACGGAGAACTGTCCTTCGTGCTTCTCCCCAAAAGTCGCCTGTCGTCGCTCTAGACTAAAATATGTTTTCGCACTTACACTTAAACTTTCTTTCTCCAATAATCATTCAAGCAGTTCCATAGCTCCTGGGTGTTAACAATCGCATGAATTTCGGCAATAAACCTACCCCATGTTTCATCCATCGTGGACACACCTCTGGTAAGCATACGGACTACAAACGGACTACATACGGACTACATACGGATTACAAACTCTCGTCATCTAATCAATGGCCATTCAAAATTGAATGCAAAGTTTGGTGAAGCACGGACATTCGAATAATGTTCGATCACGCAGTCACATTCGAAGATACAGACGGTAGAAGCCAAACATGTTAGGATGTGACAAAACTGTGAATATTGTTGGAGCATGCCTGCAAGAACCCGCCCCCGGAATCGTCCCTGGCCAAAGTAGGAAATCAAAACAAAATCGACACCCTATGTAGAAACTTTTTATGAAGACATTAAAGTTGAGGATAATCACTCGAAAGGAGCTGAAACCACGAAACCACGTGGTTGGGGCACAGAGTGTCTCCGTCACTTAATAAGGTGAATCTACGCTACAATATCCTACATTTGCCAGATTTTTATCTCTATCCCATATTTTACGGCATTGTGTGCCCATTTTACTCAGTGCATGCTATTTGGAAACCCAAACTATTTAGCAACTGAAGGATGGAACAAGCAAGAATGGAAGCTCCCATCCTAGCTTCGATGCGTTTTTAAGGTTTTATCATCCCGTTATTTTCGTTCCCATGGTAGTGCAAAAATACGTTGGTAGTGTAAATTTTCAAGAATAATAATTTCCATTAAAAATAAGATACTGTTCTCACCATTGTCATGGAGGGTAGTGCTTTGTTGAGCATTCTTGTCAGTAACAATGCAGTGCAAATAATTATAGATAATAATAATAGCAAAATAGAGCCATCATTGCAATGGATATATATTGGCCATGGGTCTTCATCAGCAGTAACCATTTGTGTTCCACTTAGGAACCAAAAAGCACGCTAAGTGCAGTTCGTAATTAAGCACAGTGATCCGCTTCCATTCTACAACTATGTACATGCATCCAAAATATATACACACATGTGGCATAAGCCCACATCAAGATGTATATGGTGTCTTCACATTCGCATCAGTTGACGATCCAGGACGATGTTGTAACATGACCATCAGTCACCGCCTGGGAGGCGCAGTCGGCTAACGTGTCACTGAGTGACTGATCGGCGCCTCCATCAGTGAGTGTGTGTGTGGGGGGGGGGGAGGAGGTCGTTATGTGCTGCATATGCGGTTGTCCAGGCAGTGTATGGAAGCGGTTTCTTTAGGGTCCAAGATGCCGTCATTGCGCTCATCGGTGTTTTTTTTCTTCTAATTTCTGTTGATTCGGTGGTGTTGAACTCTGCCACATCCTTGCAGACTTTCAGAGTGGACATGCTGAATGTGCTGACGTCGACAATGCTACATGCATGGGTGTTTTTCAGATGCCTCTTTTGCCCAGCAGGGTGGCTTTGCCTCTTTTGGCGTCCATGATGTGCTCATTAAATATGCCTTTAACCATGGGCGTCACCACTGATTCAGAATAGGGGGTGGAGCGTATTTAGGTTGACTTTGTCATGCAATGCAACAGGCGTAATGGGACATTCAACGGAAATTTACGGATAACGTGACAATTTGACACCTTAATGTTTTACATGTGAATGGAAATGAGCTAGTAGGGTTCAGGTGTATTACGTTTACATCGAATAGTACGTTTACCTCGATTCCAGATATAAACGCTTGAGCTCCATCAGAGCAACGGCTTAGGAGTTATAGGCTCAGGCATTTGTGACAGGGCACCATGCAGGGGTATCTTTGATTACTCACATCTCCAACTTTTGAAATCACAAATGTCAGACATATATTGGCTACATTATATCTTTCATTTCATTTCATGTTCACCAAATTACATCATGACCTGAGGTCACGTGACCTGTCGTGACTTTCAGTACATTGAGAGTTGTGAGAGAGCGATGAGAATGAGATTCTCTCATTGAGATTCTCTCATCTCATTCTCAAATGAGAAGCGATGCTGCACGAAAATGAATATCCATCATTTATCTACTGAAATCCCAACAAAAATATTGTTTTGGTTATGTTTTGTTGAAAGCTCGATGTGGCCGATTTAGCTATGGCTGATAGTCTATTGAGTCATTGCACATTTTCCAGGTTAGAGAATAACCGTTTGGTAATCAAATAGACACACAGTTGATGTCCACCTAAAAATGAACGTGACGTAGATCCGCTATCACACTAATAAAGACCATAATAAGCGATTGACCTTGTTTGACCTCGGAATTATAAATATTGCCGGAAATTCGTAACTGTCTGTTAATAAGTGCATGCTGGCATTTATATCATTTGAGATCGCATTTTATGCTTATTTATGCAAATATGACAACCACATTGTCAAAATTATTATTAAACCTCGCCGGGCAGGCCCATAAAATCCACCTTCGCCGTCTGGGTCGGGGCTAGGGGAGGCTCTTGAAAGCCCAAACCCCCACTAACGCCCTATCTACGCTTGCTATTGCTAGGATAACATGTAGAACACCGTTAGACAGCTCTGGTCATGGAGAGCATACCTTTCATTTGCGTTTTGGCCGATAACGAGGTTACTAGAGGTCATAATGTGTCAATATACGGATCGCAACTTAAATCCCTGGAAATGTTTAAAAACAGGAATTATCTTCTTTCGGCATTGGTTTTCAAACACTAACACAGACGAATGTGTTCATATTTATCATAGCAAAAATGGATCAAGGCAGGGTAGGTCGGGTGGGGTCAGAATCAGTCTTGGAAAACAGTTGTCAAACTATGTGTGTTTGAAACTTAGGTTCAGTTCCAGAGTTGATGAGACCATGGGAAATTATAGGGAAGGGTGGATGTTGTTGAGCAAGTGAAATCAGCTGTGTAGTGAGCTTGACCCGTGCGTACTAATTCCGAGGGTATCATCTATGCAGCACATATGTGTTATGTGCTGGTGTTGATTGGATGTCATGAGAGGCGGTTCTATTGCAGTCATGAATATAATGGCCACTGGGGGGGGGGTCAGACTCTCGACGGCTAGGCCAAGCTTCTGACGGTAATATACATCTCCGAATCTCGCATAAATACTATCCAGACAATGTTTCAGAATACTTTCGATGTCTGTTAGACTGAGCCGTGTTTATCTTATCGCCATGCGAGCGTAGAAGGTCGATTATGGCCGAGATGGCTTCAAAGTAAGGTAGATTTCCGCACACGTTAGTTACGTCGGCAGTGAAGTCCTGATGGTTGCCCTGAAGGAAACTGGCTCTGCAAATTTTTCAAATAATCATACGTGTTTCAGAGATGTACCGGTACAAAAGTTAAAATGTTGGATGCCACACGTTCAAGGAAATATGTTAGGTTATCTAATAGGTCACCCAACACTCAAGCAATCTGATGGAGGACCACATCTGGCTTATTAATTTTGTCGATGCAATACAGCTCAGCTGTCCGGGAAGATTCTGGCTGTATAGCTTCGATTAACACCAGTCCATAACATGTATTCGATACATTGTTGTACCTCACAATTTTGGCGCACGTGTGAACTTCAATGGATGCTTATTTTCACTTCCTCAACAACTTCCACCACTAACAAATACTTTCACGGCCCGAAGTAGCCAGTCCACTAAGCGACAAATACCTTTCCTTGACACGCTTCTGACCGTCAACAAGGACGGTACTTATACAACTGAGCTGTATATGAAGACGATGGTGGCGCGTATAATCGTTCTGTTTTTGACACACCTCGTTCTAACGAAAAGATAGGTTTGATATGGATGGATATGTCCATATAAAACCTATCCACTGCCCCGACATTTTGGACATTGTATATGGACATGGACCCAAGCGTCTCAAATCTAGCAACGAAGGCTAAGACCGAGTCATGCCCAAAATCGAACCTTTTCGTTCCCGAAAACAACTTCCATCCCTCCCAAAAAATATCCAATATAATCAACATCTAAGATTGGTTCTGAATGCAAAGATGTTGGGGCCAAGCGTCTCAGATTCAGCAACGATGACCAAGACCGAGTCATGCATCAAAATCGAATCGTTGTTTCTTGAAAACGACCATCCACCAAACATGATAAAAAGAGCAGTGCTTCAGGCAACACGCCGCATGAGAAGCAAACAGGCACGACGCTCGAACTCAAGAGAAAACGCAACCTTCGTGAGCCTCCGCACATAGATGATAAGTTCACAAAGAATTGCAGCGACTATCAGAGCTTCAAAGCTACCAATGCGCGTGACGTGGTAAAGTGGGAAAACACTGTCAGAACCTCTGACCAGGTCCGCTTTCAAACCACACAGATGTACTGCTGGGAACAGAAAGTGTAACTGCTATTTGGTAGAGCTTAAAGGTAGATGCCAAACGCGGAACACTGCCTACCTCATCACTTGCCAGCTACACCGTCCCATGAATATCACGTATATAGGAAAAACCAAACGCACAGTTCGAAACAGATTTAATGAGCACGTCGGAAACACCAAACACGAAATCGCGAGCTCCCTGTTTTGAAAACACTTTCCTAACACCCACGTACACAGTATTCTCTATGTTAGCACACTCAACATATCCATTCTGCAAGTCCATAGTGATGCGGCAGAAATCCGAATCATGAAATCAATATAAATTAGAAACAGCAAACCGTCAATGAACGCAATGATGGCATCTTGCACCCCAATGAAACTGGTTCCATTTACTACCTAAGACTAACATATGCAGCACACGACACACACACACACACACACACACACATACACGCACGAGTGCTCGCCCAGGTCCCCCCCCTCCCACTCGGACGAAGGTACCGATCAGCCACGCAATGACACGTTAGCCGACTGCGCCTCTGAGGCGGTGACTGATTGTCAGGCTATAATCTTATTTTCCTTTTTGTATCTTCTCGAAGGCAAAGTGTCATCTGCTAGAGATGCAACTATGATCGTCCTGTATCGTTAGCTGATGCTAATGTGAATAAACCTTGCACATGTTGATGTGAGCTTGTGTTGCGTGTGTGTGTGCATTTTGCATGTATGCACATCGTTGTAGAATGAAAGCGGATCACTACCTTTAATCGCGATCTGCACTTGGCGTGCTGTTTGGTTTTTAAAAGGAGCAAAAATGGTCGGCTGACGAAGGTGCACGAGGAAATATATCCAATGCTATTTTGATCATCTTTTTCCTATTAAAATGACCAGTTTATATTGCATCACGTACTGAGGAAATAATATGGAAATGAAAATATACTGAAAATAGCACGCGTTTATATTCGCCTCCTTATGTCATTTTTAAATCGTATTCAAAGTTTTGGACTACTACCGCTATCAACATCACTTGAACGTTCTGTCATAATAATCATTATAGCAATATATCCACGGCCACGCGTACTTTTTCAAGTTCAAAGCCTTTCCAAGTTTGACTACGGCAAAACATTCAAGCTTTGTTAAATCATGAACTTCGTCTTTGAACATGATTGGAAGCTAACTGTTACAACCAAATTGATGCCAAGCTGAAAACTGTGATTTGCTGGAATTGAAGGGAAGCTTAATCTACGTCAGTAAAAGTGTCAATGAAGTGATACAACATGGGGACTGAGTCACTAAGACGCATTTTATTGGCTTGCAAAACAGTTTATTGAACATTCGCCTACGGCCAATGTGAGCAAGGGACATCTTGCAAGATAGCTTGAAAGAGAGCAAGAGAGCCCAATTATCTCCCAAGAGATAATTGGGAGGGGGAGAGCGGCGAGAGTAGAGATGGCACTGGACGCTGGTTTTAGACGGCACAAGCGATACGCTGACATTATAAAAAAAGGAGATCTGCGAACTTTCCTCCATCACCTCCCTGCAAAAATATCCTCGAGTCTCAGCAGATATGATTTCCTGATCACTAATAATCATGGAAAAATAATTTGTTAACACATGAAGGATGACGGGCAGAGGAATGATGCCTGGGAGGAGGCTGGAGGGACATTATCCATAGCGATGTGGTGCGCCAGCTGACCCGGCTGACCCAGCTGACCCGGCTGACCCGGCTGACCCGGCTGACCCGGAGGCACATGGTGACCGCCCCAGCAGCACGGCGCCGGCGCTCGGCAGGTGGGTGTGACCAGCCCACTTTATGGCTCTGTTGACAAAATAAGGTTCGGACCGGGTCGTGCCGGCACCTGTCCACCGCGGCACCACAATGACACATAAATCACACCCAACGGCCGCTGGCGGCACGTCGCCCCTCGGTCACGCAGCGCGCCCACCCTCTGTCGGCGCCTCTGTCCCGTGCCACCCCGGCTAACCCCTGGCCATGGTCACGCCCGGAAGTGGTCACGTGACACTGGCCGATGATTACGACGCAGGTGTGGTCGCGGTGGCGGGGCAGTTTTTTCTCGATTTGGAAGTAGGGCGGTCGTAGTCGGGCTTACGGTGGACGAACATTTTCTGCGAGGTCTCGCTCTGGGTATGGTCAGGTCCAGCAAGATAGATTGCACGTAAGTAATAGTGGTAAGATGAGCTGCGATAAGCGATTGTAGCTGTAGCTACGACTTCTAGATAATTTTATCAGTGACGTTGCTGAAATCAGAAGCATCAATGCACATAAATGCATCGATGCACCAACTCCAACAACTACCTGCCAGCTTACCTTCCCTTATCTCCAATGCGCTCATTCTACGAGCTCAAATTGTGGCCGCCAAGTAGCCATTGAGGGATTCAAGGTTGCAGATTATCGCCAGTAAGGCAGACAAGGTTGCAGATTATCGCCAGTAAGAAATCATAGACCGATGGTTCGCGCCTTGGCAAGCTTATGCACCTTGTCTTCTTCCCGTTTGAGTGGCCGGCGTATTTGGGAAGGTTCCAGATGGGTACGCTGATATTATATATTGGAAATCTGCAATTATTTTCTCGTTTCGTTTTTGCCTCATAATCCATAAGCCAACTGAGAACCCCACGACCCCATCCCCCCCCTAAGTGGGGCAGATTCTGTACCCTGTTTAACTTGGAAAATTACGGACAAATGTCGTGGCCTTTGATGGCAAACGACAAAAATGAACAAGAGGAGTTCAGATAAGTCAAGTATGTTGACTTATGTGTTGCATGCGATGTCACAGGTCAGTCAAAATCTTACAAGTTAAGCTACTTGGCGAAATTTCTGTTAATTGAACATCATGAAATTAAGCAGCGCATAGGCCGACTTTTAGTGCGGTCATGCGCCTTACATCCTGAGATAGCCACGAGAGGTACCCATGGGTAAAGATAAGATCGATGTCATGGTGGATCACGTGGTATTCCGAGGTCAAATATTGAATCTGATAATGTGCCCTTACGATTTCTACACCAAAATTTTGCCAGAAACCCTATGACGCAATAATAAGACTGGCCCGAGCACATGGGCTTATATTCCCCCTTACTACAAACGAAGTGGAAATTGCTAAGATGTTTCAAACAACGCCAAAGGCTACTAATAGGGGTGCTGCCTCCACACTAACGGCAAATGGTGCGGAGAACACGTGCGACACTCAATTACTTACAATATTGAGACCATCACTGGGTATTTGGTACGCAATGTCTCAGTCATGTTGACTGTTATTGAAATTTGCTATGAATATTTACAACTTTAGTTTGAATCGTGCATTTTTAATTTTTGAAAGAAACAAAGTACCTCGAGGACAAGATTGAATCAGATACATTTTTATTTTTACAAATATTGATAACCACGTCACACAAAAACAGAATTCGGAGAGAGCAGCATTAATTCCCATTACATTGGCTGTCAATTTGCGAAACCGATTGTTAATATCTTTATTCCTCGATTTTGGCGTTTTTTTACTGCCTTCATTTAGTGCAAGAGTCGCAGGCGAAGACTTCACTTTGACGTCATTTACGCGCGCGTTCAAGTTTTAAAAAATTCGCTTGGTGCAGATCCTGCCCTCCGCCATCACTGGAGCGAGGGTCAATATTACCTTTTAATGGACAATATTTCATCCATCGATGTCTGTACTGGAGATTAGAGCGTAGTGTAATTGGACTTACACCAGAAAGCAATGCCCTCATGAACGTTCTCTGCGATCCACTGAAAAGGAAGTTGCCATGACAATCATGGGAAAGTATAATAGCCGATTAATATTAATTGTGGTATCACCCGTTAATATACTATGAGCGAGAGAGAGAGAGAGAGAGAGAGAGAGAGAGAGAGAGAGAGAGAGAGAGAGAGAGAGAGAGAGAGAGAGAGAGAGAGAGAGAGAGAGAAGGGAAGAGAGATGGAGAGATGGAGAGAGGGGACAGATAGAGATATAGAGAGACAGAGAGATAGAACAGAGAAGAACAGAGAAGGAGAGAGATGGGAGGGAGAGGGGGAAAGATGGGAGCGAGAGGGAAAAGAAATGGGAGAGAGATGGAGGGAGATAAATAGATGGATAGAAAGAGATAGTGAGATAGAGAGATAGATTGGGAGAGATAGAGGGGGAGATTGATAAAGAGGGCCAGAGATAGAGAGAGAGAGAAAGATGGAGAGATATAGAGATGGAAAGAAAAGAGGGTAGAGGGACGGTGACGGTGACGGTGACGGTGACGGATGAAATTTGCCAAGCCTGAAAATGCACGTTTATCCTAAGAGCAACGTTAGAAATCATGAACATTTCCATTCTTCATGCTTGGCATCTGCTTCATCAAAGGCTATGATTTTCCTTCGCGTGTAAGGTACTGCATGTCATTTCACACCAAGGAAAGCGAGAAGTGATGCTACCAAACAATGCACACGTTGTCATGTTTTATGCACGCCATGTAAATTCGAAAGCATCCCATCAATGATCCCATTGATGGGATGGGAAGTTCCCATTTTCCGAAAGCATCCCATCAATGAAACACCTACAGTCTGTCCAAATGTCCATCCCCTCTAGCACCTCTAAACACGCATCCCATCAATGATATAACACTTACAGACTGTCCAAATGTCCATCCCCTCTAGCACCTCTAAACACGCATCCCATTAATGATATAACACTGACAGTCTGTCCAAATGTTCATCCCCTCTAGCACCTCCAAACACGCATCCCATCAATGATATAACACTTACAGTCTGTCCAAATGTCCGTCCTCTCTAGCACCTCTAAACACGCATCTCGTCTTCATGGCATTATTTACTGAACAAACTCGCTGCACTGTGCCTATGGAATTTCCTCACAACCTAAGGTCACGCCGGGAATGGTTGCTATCTGATGGTTGGTGTTCAGATCGCGCTGAAGCGGTGTCTCAATGGCTCACGTCCATTGGCATAGGGATGCATGAGCTCTGAGGGTTTGAGATATTCTAGATTGGCGTCACGAGCAATGTTTGCTCCGCTGGCGGGGAGGGGACTGCGTGGGCGGCAGACATGTCGCTCGACTGCCGTCTTAGTGGCCGGAGGTCATTCCAGAGCAGTCCATACATCTTCGGGCCCCTGACGAAGTCACGTGGCCTTCCCCTCCCCAGACTTCCGTTGCGCAGCCAATGGATGCACATGGCGTGAAGCAGTGGGTGGACTGGGTCGGTCGACTGGTCAGTAGACGGAGTCGGTCAGACCATGTCGACTGGCCGGACAGAGTCGGTCAGACCATGTCGACTGGTCGAGCGCCTCCTGGCATGATTGGACAATGATCGAAGTCCACAAAGACAATGTCAACTCACCCTTGCACGAGGATATCAAGAACAACCCCGAAAGTTTATTTGGAATACCATAATCATTTGACCCCATAATCATTTGTGTTGTATTTTTCCATCGGATTAATAGTTGTATGACAAGCTTCAACGAAAGTTATTTTATAGATTGTTTATTATTATGATGCAATACAAAAATCATCTTACAACGCCTCTGACAACAGGCGGTTGTGAGGTGCTCGTCACCTATTCGTAGTGTGGAAGATAACTTCTGTAATTTGCCTACCTCCACTATTTCCATCTCTGATACTGCCCACACGACCCCTCAGACTGCGGCAAGGCAGCAGATTGTAGCTAACTGCAGCCTAGTCTTTTTTCACACGTGTATTGGCTGGTGTTGGAAAAATCGTCCGATGAAGAAGAAAAAAGCACAATGAAGGTACTCTTTTGAAACACAGCGCAATTTTATATAACTACATATTTGAAAAGCGCATATAACGTCGAATGTCTATAAGGCTTCACGATATAATCACCACCATAAGCGAGTCAGACTGGGCAGCTGAGCGGCCGAGCGACGCATGTCCAGGCGTCCTTTGAGTGGGGGAGATGTACTTGTAATGTCTATAAGGCTTCACGATATAATCACCACCATAAGCGAGTCAGACTGGGCAGCTGAGCGGCAGAGCGACGCATGTCCAGGCGTCCTTTGAGTGGGGGAGATGTACTTGTAATTAATAACAGGACATATGATCTACCTGGTTAGGTAAGAGACATCATGCCTAAAGCAGCCAAACCTTATTCTAGGCAAATGGTTCACTGTGGTTTCTGTTGAAACGATCTGGCTCGATATATGAGAGAGAGAGAGAGAGAGAGAGAGGCCTACTTCAAATAAGCATGCACAAAATATCCTCGGTGGAGTATGGCAGCATTGCACATATGGGGAGTGAGTAGGTATCTAGCCACCTACGAATGCAAGCGCCTACATTGGTGCTTGCGTGCCCGCCTATATGCTTACCTATCTGTAGACATGCAGTCTGCCAATGACATGAACCTTAATATTTTGAACATTGTGGTGCCAAATTATATGGATGACTAGCATGAAACAAAAAACAAAAAATATATATTCCTTGAAGCATGACCTGACAGCATAACTTTACATACTTCGACTTAATCTTACAAGCCTACCAACAGACAGATTATCGGGCCCATGTGCAGAATGGATCGTTTCAATCATACCGAGATCTTGTTGGAGCTTACTGCAAAGCCAATTGCGATCAACCATTATGTGCATTATGTGCCTTTTTAATTCCCGTGGATTGCTTTTGTTGTGAATATATTTATGTTTATGGTGTCCGTATGTTTCTGGTGTTTGCTTATATGTATTGTTGCGGAAGTTGTATCTATGGCTAGTAGACCAAGGAGATTGTTTATTTTGCGCACATTTCAAGAGAAGCATGTGGCCGAATTGTTTTTAAGGTTGAATTGCGGCAATGGTCGAATTGTGGTTAAGGCTGAATTGTGGTTAAGGCTGAATTGTGGTCGCAAGCGGAATGGAACTGAAGACAGTGCACAATGTCTTTGCGAGATATATGCTACTCTTTACAGGACAAAATGGACTGAAAGTTATTTCTGAGAAGTAAGATATGTGGCGTACTTCATGTTATTGATAAACGAAACCCACTCAGATGCGTCCATGTGACGTTTCAGCACCAAGTATTCATGTAACAACTTGAAATAAATTATATTACATGCAATTTGTTCGAAGATAAATAGTTCGTGTCCACGTAAGTATGATTGCATTTGTGATGTGCTGCTGCGCATTTGTTAATATCTGTCTAATTTTCCCTCTCTTGCTGTTTTCTTATTGTCAAATGTTTTGTTGGTCGGTTGTTTTGTTGAGCAAGATCACCATTGTAATACAAAGGAGGACATTGTTTTGGTTGTTTTCAGCCAGGAAGATAACACCTTGACTCCCTAATAACTAACCACCTATATTTGTGCTGGTGCTGTTTATCATGAGGGTAGATAATTACAGTGCAATGTCGCTAGTTGTTGGCTCATGACACTGTGAACTGAATAATGCTGCAAATAGAAAATAAGGAATATTTTCATTGCAAATACTGCAATCTAGCTTCCTTAGACAATTGTAGAGAATTCGGGACTTTAGAGAAATAGTGTCACCGACCAGACGCTGCTTTGACCAATGGAGTTGGATCAGCAGTTTCGCCGCCTTGGAACCCCAATTGCGCTTTGTTTCCGTGAGAAAGGCACGTGGTGAAGGGTGTTAATAAAATATACACCAGATTCGTCATCACTTGACACGTGACCGTCGATACGTGTATTCAGTACATTTACGTACTATGTAAATAGTACGTACATACTATTTACGTACTAAATAGTAGTACGTAAATTTAGTCAACTAAATCTGAGTAGAGCCCAATGAGCTCTACTCAGATAACGGAATGGCGCTACAAATAGAGACGTCCTGCATGTGCAACACCATAGGACATCGCAAGATGACCAACTAAAATAACTGATTGCTTCCATGAATGCGTTTTATATGTATATTATTGGTGTCATCACATGTCCTAGCTCTTTCTCCCGAAAGTTTGCATCTTTCACGAGGTTCTGAGAGGTCGTCAGGGATTACCCCCACCACTGCCAGCACTGCCAGCTTTTTCACTGAGCATCCCCACGTTTTTACAGTCACGGCCATGTAAGTTTCGAATTATGTCTAAGTATGTTATATGCATATATGCATATATATGGATATATATATATATATATGCATATATATATATATTTATATATATATTTATATATATATATATATATATATATATATATATATATATATATATATATATATATCTATATATATATACATATATATATATACATATATATATATATATATATATATATATATATATATATATATATATATATATATATATATATATATATATATATATATATATATCTATATATATATATATATATATATATATATATATATATATATATATATATATATATACATATACATATATATACATATCTATATATATATATATATATATATATATCGATATATATATACATATATATATATATATATATATATATATATATATATATATATATATATATGTATATATATATATAGATAGATAGGTAGATAGATAGATAGATAGATAGATTATCAAAGCAAGACATTTCATACCCTCGTTCAACAAAGTTCACCATCAAGCCACAGGATGCGCTTGATCGTCATTAGACCACCAACAAACCACTACACTGCATTGTGCTGACGATGATTAACACTAGTCCACTCTGTAAACCATTCCAGCGCTAATCTAGATATGCGTGATGTTGAGTTCTGGACGATTGTAGCCTAGTCTGGATTGTGCGTGGAAAGCTGTGATTTGCATTGCCACGCCCGTTGATCACCATACACTGCCTAATATTGCACTCCGATAGTTTTGTTTTTGTTTTTTGCACATTCGGTTCTGCGCGTGTACTAAAATACGTATTCGAGATAGGTGGCTCCGACCTGGTGACTCCGACATCGCGGTCGCCAAGAGGACAGATCAGGTCATTCTACCATTCGTGCACATGCATGCACACACACACACACACACATACACACACACACATGCACACACATACACAAACATACACACACACACTACTCGTGTGCGGGCAACATCGAGCGTCCTGTCCCCGCTGGGTTTCAAACTCGACATCCATCGTTCTGACATCGACCTGACCCCCACCGGAGCCGCAGTTCGCCGGTGACTCGGATCGGCAGACGCCCCACGGCGGCCTCGGTGAGATCGTCACGCTCCGTGACGCTCGCGGAAGCGTCGTGACGAGGTACACCCGGCACACACTGACACGTACGGTGGCACATGCGCGCGCGCGCATTATGCGCTCCCGACACGCCCGGCCGCCAGTCGTCTGAACACGCGCCGCCCTAATGACGTCCTTCGAGCCTGTAGAGCGTCACGTTTGACAGTTGCCTATGCCAATTATCAGCTATTGTGCGATGAGGCCGCTGGAACTGCCGCCGCCGGGGTTCACGCTATTGAGAGACGTGATGGGAGGGCAAGCGGGCCGTGCAGCGATGCAGGAGTATTACTACTACCCTGGGCGTGGATACTTCCTCCTGAAATTCATTTCTTCGGCAATATATCAATATAGGGCAGTGTTCATGCTAGCTTGGTGTACAGACAGGTTCAGATAAATTTTCCCTTGGTTTGTCGCCCTCTTCTTTCCGTTCAGCTAGATGGATCGTTCTGGATTTCCACCCGTCGATTGGGCCTCGTCCGTCACTTTTAACTCAAGTCAGTGTCCCGACATGCCGTGAACTTGAAAAAGTAGCTCAAACTGTTGCCGTATTCTCCGAAAGCATTTCATGAGATCCTACCGAAAACGAACGTTTGTGAAGCGTATATTTGGTCTGAGGCCTTTGTTCGATTATTTCGACCTTTTGGAATGAATTGATGATGCCGCGCAGCTACCGGTGGAGGATAATTACGCTGTTTGTCACGCAATTTTGAAAAATACTTGTTCCCGCTGCGTACCCAAATATACTAGTTCGTACTATCTAGGAAGCTACTGTGTTCTGGCAGTAATTTGGTTGCATCTAAATTTGGCAGCAGAGTAAGTAATGCAGCATTAGTGCCGATGGAACAATATGGAGCACCGTTCATTTCGAGTACTCTTGCAGAATATCAACAGCGGTAATGATAATTAAGGACGTTTTACCGAATCTGTTCAGCTTAGCATTTTACCGAATTTTACAGCGTTTTACGAATCTACTCTTTTGGGGCTCCGATCCACCTGCAATGGTTTAGCATAAACCTGATAGGACCTGATAGACAGATAGAAGACCAGCTTTGCATAGAAAGCAGATGCGCAGTCAAGGGGCCCGCCCCTCATAGGAACGAAAAATACGCTAGATGAAGCGATAAATTTTGAGATTTTCACCACGCGAAACATAAAGCTTTCGGTCCGCTTCACGCGCCGAAAGCTGTCCCTTTTCATAACTTTTTTTTTGGGTCGCCCTCTTAAGAAAAACAATCCTGGCTGCACCGATGATAGAAAGAATCTACTTCAAATTGGCTCTTCCCCCCCTCCCCTCCACAACTTTGAGACAGTTCCCGTGGCACTGCACTGTACTGAGAACAAATAGATATATAAGCTACCAAATATCCATGCGTTATCACAAGGGGAAATTCGAGCAGTAGTTTTCCAATCGGAGAATAGCGCGCCTCCCCTTCATAGGAACAGGACGACACATTTGATTAGCAAAATATCGTTTTTTTATAATGATGCCTCCGACGTACATTGCCGAAATCCAGGAGCAAACACAAATTTTTTTATTTTCTTTTCATTCTGACTTTTCACCCCTTCCACCAACTGGCCGACTGGATCCGCAAGTGCGTCTCACCACCGAAAGTTCCAGCAGGTATCACCCCTCCGAAAGAGGTGCGCCCCTTGAGGGTGGGTCCAGGTGCACCCACTTAAAGATATGTGATTCCTACACGGTGAGATGGTGGGGAGATATGGGGGCACCTACCCACACGATAGGTGCCCCCATCCGAATGAAATGTCCGGATACAGCAGTACTTTACCCAGTCTAAGTGTGCATTGAAATGCTTTGTGGACCAGGAGTTACGCACATCATACCACGAAGGATGGGGGGACTGGGATTTCACGGTCTTTGTGAAATGTTCCTTGGTCGATTGTTAGCTCTGCAACCTCTGAATAACATCTTGGTGCATGCATATCTATCAGTCAGGGGCGGAATATTTACAAAATGATTGGGGGAGGCAAATCATTTTGTTCGTGTAATTATTGCCAGTCAACGCCCATAGACCCATGCTAAAGCTCAGCAACATTTTGTGAGGGGCAAGTTATCTCCCCTCCCCCCCCCCCCACAAATAAATAGTGAGGAGTTCTTTATATTCGTCACAGTTAATTGAACGGACACTCACCGACAAAAAGAGGTCATCCTCACTAGACTTAGAACCGGTTGCACAAAACTAACACAGCCTCAATTAGAGGATAACCAATATACAACACCGCACTGCGGCACCTGCAACACCACGTTAAGCATAAACCACATCCTGCTAGACTGTAGCAGCTTTAGCTCCCAAAGACAACCACTTAAGGCATTCTGCCAAAAAGAGGGCATCACCCTATCGCTTCCATCGCTTCTCGGTGACAAGCATCCAGAACTCCTTCAATTGCTATTTGAATATTTGTATGCCACACAACTAGCAGGAGCATTGTAGGCACCACACCACCAACACACATCAACTCGCAATGCATGATCGCGAAACACTGGAAGGAAACACGTAAATAGCCATCCCCGCATGGCGTCGGACGTACATGAGCCGATTTGCTTCTCAATTAGAAATAAATGGCTACATAGCGGTACCGTCGGAAGTAGATGAACCGACTTGCTTTAGGAAAACATAAACAAAAAATAAAAATAAAAATTAGCGTAGCGTAAGACGACTACCCAGAGGAGCCATCGAACGTAGATGAGCCGATTTGCCTAGCAACTCATAACGTAAACGGCTACCCAGAGGTACAGCGGACATAGAAGAGCCGAATTGCAAAACACCGTACGAACCCAACTGACAACCCTGGATGGCATGCTTAGACTAACCCGCTACTAACCACTAAAACGCGGCAGCCGGCGTGATAGGCGGTGTGAACAATTACCTCCCTGTTCGCACGGTAAAGATCTCTCGGTGCTCTTTGATAAGAGTAGACTAAAGCCGACACCCTGGCAAAATCAACTTCTCGTCACTCACAACACCCCCAACCCCACCCAAAACTAAAAATTATTTTGTGGAGGAGTAAAGTAAAACTAAACCATTTAGACATCAGGGAACTGTCCCCAACCCAGACCCTCGCCTTCAGCACCTAAAATATCACGCAAACTAACGCAAAATTCCCTAACGTAAATGTCCACTTGCCTGCACCTTGATCACACACGCTCGCTTTATAGACAGACATGTAACGTACTCGCTTTAAAGGCGGCGCAAATGACCTTCATGGTCCGGCACGCCTAAAAAGTAACTCCCCCCCCCCTTGAACGGACATATTTATTGTAGGCTATCATTATTACTATTAAGGTACAGATGAATGTTTTAGGTGATTTCAAGAAGTTGCATTATTACACTGATACCAGCTATGTACTCAATATGTCTTCTTCGCATATGTCCAACACAGAAGTACCTGTTTTAACACAGCAAGTATTCTTAAAATGATCGCATTCACACAAGCCCATCCAATGTGATGATGTATGGATGAGGAGACTTCCTTTTTTACAATGGAGTTAGCATAACCCGCTATTTTGGTACACATATTTTATAGAATGCACCCTCACCCAGCTTTGCATTTCCTTTGAAGGTATCAAAGGCTAGCAATGTCATACTTGCAATTAAAATCATCATGCGATTTCCGAATGTACATTTATATTATATAATATTCTAACAACTTTTTGCAGCAGATAAGACCAATCTCCTTTCTTAAAATGTGTGATGTATCCAAAATGACAAATGACTAGAATGCCATCAGTGGCTTTTCTACACCATGGGCAACAATAATGTTCATGCTCTCTACAATGGGTGGAGATGTTAAAAATGATTGGTGAGGTCCAATGCATGGACGCAATGATTGCTGACAATCTTGTCGATTGGACCCACCCCATAGGATCTCATGATAAGAGAACCAGTAGTTGGTTTGGCCAAGGCAAAGATGGTGGATCCAGGCTCCACGAAATTCATAGGAAGCTCCACCCCTACTCACCACTCCACACTCAAGCGCAACAATTAAGTACACTAACATGTATTTGAAGTAATATCAGTATCACTAAGGTAAAAAGCAATCGCTTTGATAAGACTTACATAAATAGTATTATCACACTGGCCTAAATTTATTCCTGAAAATTAATGTTAACGACGGCAAAGTAACTTCAGCCTTGCACATGCCAAGACTGTTGAAACTTTTAATGCTGCAAACCAACAATCCAGTGGTTTCAGTCATGTTGAGCAGATCAGTTATTAATTGACAAGCTTGTTATGTTAGGTTCGGTTAAGGTGGGTTAGGTTAGGTTTGGCTAGGCTAGGCTGAGCTAGGTTAGCATAGGTTATGTTGAACCTACCTCATCACTTCCACCCTTAACCATTAGACATTAGGAATCTCCACTGGTACTCACTGCTTCACCTGCAGCTAAATAAATTAATTGCATCAGCATTCATCTCAAAATACCACCATTATTAACAAAGTAAAGATAACTGATTTTGATAAACCTTGCATGAATAGTTATACCACACTGCCTTCAATTGCCTACTTAAAATCACCATCAATGACATTGCGAGAGTTCAATATTTAAAACGGAGTTAAGCATCACACGTACAAGGACTGTGCACATGTTGAATGCTGTGCCCAAGAATTACAATGATGATGCAACCAAATTGAGCACATCAGTTATTTATCAGCAGGCTTGTTTCTTGTTTCAGTTGCATATCAACTTAATTCTAGCTGAAATGAAACCTTGAGGTCAGGCGTGGGTCTTCCCAGAAAACTGGGAGTGGGCTTAAGTTCCAACATCATTTCCACACTTAATCATTGGGTCTTTGGGTGCACACTAGATGAAAGTGAGTTTGAAGCTGCCTGAGCCCTCAACCATCTTAGAGAAGCTCCACTGCTATTTGAGATAGAAACTATGTAACTGTCATCCACAGGAAATGTATTAATTAACCAGCTTACCTGGTGTGATATTATAGTAATTACGAACTCATGCAGACACCAATGGAACCTGGACGTAGGTCACCAACATCTGTTTGTATTTCCTTAGTTTTCCACTCCCAGCTCTTCAAGCATAACTTTACACTTTGGCATGCAAGCTAAAAACATGCTTGAGTGGTCTCTCCCTCCCTTATATAATTTCCACAAATTCCACACATCACAAATTGACAATTTTAACCCAGAAATAGCCTTCCATACGACTGTGAAAATGCTTTCTTACCTCAGTCATGCCCAACCAGACCTGTAGATATTTGGTGAGTCATTCTTGCAGTCTGGGAATGTTGATAGGGAATCAAAACTTAGCATGCGCCACATGTGAAGATAGCTTCCAGCTATTTGCATCCAAATATAATTATTCCAAGCTGATAAATTAGCACATCTCTGTGAAATATCCCTTTTAGTTGGAGAGTACGGCCGCGCTTCGACGCCGTCAGTGCGAAAGTTTCGCGTCAATACACCGGCCGAGTGGAATGACGAGCTTCCACCAATAGAAATGGCCGCTACAGTTACTGTCTGTCTGTGACTGTTGGCAATTTTGCCCATCACTATCAAAGTACCAATTGCTTTATCTCGGTCCAGGTCGGCGACCAGAGCCTCTGCCTAACAAAAAGATGGTAGCATAGGCGGATGTGGTGATAAGTGTACGTAATTTTGGATAAAACAATGGTTTTGAACAGCTTAATGGGGAAATATTTTGTATTTTTAGTTTTCTGAGATATTTCAATCTGCAAAATGGCATCTATATCAACTTACAAGCATATTGCGATGCACTCAGTACCCCTGTCTAAATGATACTAGCATCACCTCATCTCGGTTCGGTACCGTACCGAACCGAGATTTGCATCGTAAACAGCGTAAATGTCGTGTTGCTTGTTTGTTTTGTTTTATTAGAAAAGGGCACTTGGTCCTCCACGGACAATTTCGTGCCATGAAATAGAGAACAGTAATAGGCGGTACAATAGAGAACAGTAATACGCAGTACAAAGTGGGGAACTTCTGATTCGGAGTCCGGTGGCGAGCATCGGTCAGTGTTTTTCTTGGTTTTTCCCTATCGTCTGGAAAACACCCTACCTAACGAGATGTACAGCAACACAAAGAACACACAGAAATACAAGGAACAAAAGTAGGACGACGAAAAAGTAGGACGACGAAAAAGTAGGACGACGAAAAAGTAGGACGACGAAAAAGTAGGACGACGAAAAAGTAGGACGACGAAAAAGTAGGACGACGTAAAAGTAGGATGACGAAAAACATGCGGAGTGACACACCACTGGAAACGAAATGTGGAAAGAAAAGGAAGCGACGGGTGTCACTCCACTAGAAAATGGAAAATATGCACGAACTCAGATGGAAGCAAACGAAATCGCAGCTCAATGTTAACTCATTTTAAAGCGGTACATTAACACTTGAATGCGTACGTATCACGAATCATACCACGATTCGTGTCAGTGCCTTTACAGCTGGCTGCAGCCAAGGTGCTGGAGTCGTCGGTGTGGCACGACTTTAACTCGGCAGTCTTTACAGGCTTACTTTAACATGGTATTTGCACTCGCACGAGCCATTGGGGGGGGGGGGGTCCCTTGTATTTTCGCAACCAATGAATGGATCACGCCAAATCAAACGGCATTCGATAGCTCCATAACTTTAAACGAGAGAAAATGATATATGCTTACATTACACAACATTACATACTGTCCTTACATAATATGCTTATGAAAATAATGTGTGCTTACATTACATTACATGCATTTCCGGTCAGGTCAGAGGTGTTGCCAAGTAAACGATTCGACTGTTTTCAAGAGAGTTGCTATTTAGAGCAAGCACCAGGGCATTAGGGTAATGTAAAATATCAGCTGTGTTTGAATGCATGCAGTGTGCACCTAAAATTCCCCAAGTAAACACATTCCGGCCTCGAATCAAGTAAGGTCACTTGAAGGGAGGAGATCAACTTCCCGTTTTGATTCAGCATACTATGCAACTCATTTTCTAGGACACATTTTCGCAGGGATCTTGAAAAGTCTGACATAAATATTCGTATATGCTACGGAATTTTGCACATCAGCATAATCTGGCATCACGTCTATAAGGTGACATGTCATGTCAAGTGGAAATATTGGACTGATTCCAAGAGTGTACATTTTCAAAACTGTAAACAACGATATTAGAGTAATATAAATAGTAGGTATTACTCGATGCATGCATTATATGCCTATAATTATACCATTTGGACCTGTTGTCCACGGGTCAAGTGATGACATCCGGGGAGAAGATGCAAAATTTCCGTTTTGGTTCAATGTGCATTGCGTTGCATTTTTGTTGCTACATTTCTACTAGGAGCTCAGAAAACGGATCTACACTTTCGTATATACCACAGAATGCTCTCTACTGTGTTCTGTCGTGCCCAGTATATCCTACTTGAGACCATGCGATAGACACTGACCTCTCTATAATAATTACAGCTATATTCACCTGTCGATGTTAGACTGTGTTGGATGACAAGCAACCGTTTCAAGCGGTAAAAGCAGTACCAGCGAACGAGTTTCGGCCGAAAGAACCGTGTTGATTCTGAAGTCCAAAAACAGCAAAAATTAGTGCCACATATTTGTATGTCACTATTGTAATTTTCTGCATCTGCCAGGGAAAATATCTTTGGAAAAAAGGTGAACGACCATTTGTATTGTGTTCTATTTTCTATATAATATTGCGTCTGGCTCAAGCAAGCCTTGGTGAGTGTCGTGTTGGTCAAAGTCACCACAAAAATGTCAGACCGTGGAGATGAGACCATTTGATCAACGTTGTAGATGAAAAGGCGTACGCCTTTTCGCATTAATTTTGCATACAACTTTTCATTTGAAATTCGGTTTGTACTCAATCTGTGATTATTCGACAACATCATCTTCAGCTGTAACCAGGAGGTAACATTCTGGTCCAACGCACTACACCAGCGCTGCTGATGTTGTCAAGCATAACTCGTGGGCGCTGTATGACCAATGCTGTCGATGCACCCCTAAGCCCAAATAAACAACCAAACCTAACTCGAATATGGACGAATCTTCAGATTATCAAACATGATTAATGCTGTGACTTGACTCAGAGTGGTTCGTACCGGAATTCGGCGCAGTTGGGAAGTCGGACGAGCGAGGTCAAAAGGCAGGCTATGGAGCTGACATGTTGCAGGCGCAGGATCCAGCAATTTATCGCAACACCAACCTATGCATCGACCGCAACTGCGATATCTCTGCAACCGGTAAAGAAGTACACCTGTTTGCATCTAATGTTCGCGTAGGTGCAGGAATTTCAAAATATGAATGCGTATGTTGACCACTCAGCACATTGCGTTGAATCTTCGGATGCGTGCTCAATATTTGGCAGAGGAGCCAGATTGTGGAAATAGTGCCTTCAATTTCGAAAATCAGTCTCAGTAGTAATTGGCTGCAAGTTGTCGACATCGATGTCGACATCGTGCCACGATCTGTCCTCTCCGTCTCACAGCCTTCCCGCTCGGCTTATGTCGCATACAACAGTTCAGCACGGTGCATTCCATGCGACTGATATCAGCTGTGTCGTCAGGCGTGGCATGACGACATAGCCACGTGACCAGCGGCTGGCTTGGTGGCTCCAAGGCGATGCCGGCTGAGCCGGCTTGGCTTAGCTTCGTCGAAATCATTCCTTTGGAAATTGTGCTCGTACTTGAATGAGAATATTGTGAATTTCAAGATGTAAAGATCTGTTCTAATTCTAAGTGAAGGAATAAGGGCTGTAAATGCCGTGAGAAGAAATGTATTAACCCGCACTGTCTCGGGGGAGGTCTTTTACGCCCCCCACTGAGGTTTTCCGCGGATAGCGAAAAAACGGTGCGGCAGCGTGCCAATATTTTGCACACATTTTTCCACATCAATTTGACATTTTGTGTGTAAATTTTTGAAATCAGGTCATCTACGGTCAACGAGCCATTTAAGGTCATGTGAGGTCACCTCCAAATAAGTTCGACCAGTCGTCACGCTTTAACGGATAAAGATATTTGAATGAAACTTTCAGCGTTTTATTATCTTTAGGGATGCAACTAAACCCACCAGAGGAAGTTTTGGTTTTTTGTTCGTTTTTTGATGACGTATTAGTTTTGCATATTTGCCCATTAGGGCTAAAATGAAAGAGTCTGACTAAAGTAAGCATTTGTATTAGGGCAAGTTGACTTAAAACAACGTTTTGCGGTCCGCTCTACCCATTAGAAAAAGACAAATGAAAGAAAATTGAAAAATCACCATTTTAAATATTGCAGAAAATTATAATGTTGATTTTTCTGTGGGCAAAAATGTTAGGGCCATGATCGATTTCACCTTCCTTTTTATGATTCCAAACAAATTTTTTTTTAAATCTACCCAAAATGAACTCCCCAGAACCAAAGACATGATGTCAGTCGTGATCACATAGACCACCCTAGTAACGTCACTTTTGTGGATTTGGGGGAGGGGGGGGGGGTTGGACCCTACTCGTCGAGCGCTTTCCGATGACACTATTTCCGTTGTCGTGCAACGCTTAATTTGGAAATAAGAAGGGGGAATACCCCCTCCCCCCCCGATGCGTGGTGTGAGGATATGACCGAAAAACGGAAATAAAGGGTTAAGGTGTCAAGTGCTTGATGGTCGAGCCTGGCCGGGGTGGGTCGTTCCAATGAAGGCTTGTCGTATATAACCGAGAACAGACTTGTTCGAGCTTCGCCCTCGCTCGTAATTACACCAATGTTAGAAACATTTCGTAGATAAGATCATGTCTGGATCCGTAAACGAAAGTAATACTGAACGAGGTCCTAATACTGATACTAATACTGAACGAGGTCTTAATACTGATACTAATACTGAACGTGTCAATCATTTGACTAACATGATAACACATGACAGAATTTGGCCGCGACACCCTTTCCCATTAACCGACCGTGACACTCACTGGGACTTTCCGGGCAGAAGTGTTTATCAAAGTTGTGAAACAAAAATATATCAGTTCTGTCCTGCATCTAGAACGGCTTTATGTCGCATGACCAAAGCAGACTCTACGGCGTGAACTCTCTTGGCATGAACTCTGCACGAGAAACACTGCTATCTTTTATTTCTATTTTCACTCCCAATGAGCTGCCAACAATCGCGTAAGTTAAACTCATGTTGTTGGTGATATTTGTTAACATGGTTTTTGCCACTTTCTTTATATTTTGATCAACTTAGGTGGTGATACTGTTCAATTGTATTGTAGCTTAGTGATTTTGGATCCGTCGTCCCCTTGTCTCCGGACAAGTTTCATTGTTACGTGGCTCGAGGAGCATAAATGGTACTGTATTGCATGCGTAACTGCTGTGATTGGAGCCTAGCTCTGAGTTTGTGTGGATCGTCCAGACCTGTTGGTTGCCGAGGACTATGGAAAGCGTGACCGTCCGCTGCTGTCGGAAATCGATTATGTTTAAACAATATTCGTCACGTAGCGCTCTCTGACCCTCTAATTATCGTCGCCAATTGAGAGCAGGCGGCGCGCGGACCGCCGCTGGCCCCACCCGGAAGCGGAAGCGACCTGCCTCAATAATCGGACAGGGCCGGGGCGCGGCGGCGTCTCGCGCCGCTACCACACCGCCGCCGCCGGCGCGCCGCGTTCGCCCCAACAGCCCATCGACGGCAGTAACCGACACCGGGTGACGTGCGACGGCGTAGTTACGGCCCGCCTCAATTCCAATACGGCCCGCTCAAGTGGGCATAAATTAAAGGCCTAGTGACATTGATAGTCGGTGGACATATGGTGTAAATTGGAATCCATGTAGGTCTGAGCGCTTAGCTTATTAGCGGCGAGTGGGGAGGGGTGGGGGTGCTGTACGGCGTCAGACGCGGACGAAGCGATAAGGGGACGTCGTGTCCCCACAGCTCGGTGCAATATTTCAGCATTAACCCTTATTCGGTGCGTGTGACGACACCGTGCCCAAATGGCCCGCGTCGCCTCCCCTCCCTACTTTGAAATAATTCCAACCAGCCCTGCTGACGTTGCTGAAAAACAGGCGGCGCGCCGGAGAGCTTGGCGGGCCGCGGGGCTGACGCGGGGCTGACGCGGGTCTGACGCAGGGCTGACGCGGACAAAACGCAGACGCTGGTGTCCGGAGACCGTCTGGTCTGGCCTCCAAACCCGGCGGCCAGCCGAACTCCGATGGGCATTGGGCAGCAGCCGGCTCTCGACCGTTAAGACTTGTCGGAGAGGCAGAAATGCGAGGGATATCTGACGGGGAATCTGTATAGCGGAAGCCGTGGCGAATTGACATTGTCATGGGAGGTAGCAGCAGTGGCGAATTAACATTGTCATGGGAGGTAGCAGCAGTGGCGAATTGACACTGTCATGGCAGGTAGCAGCAGTGGCGAATTGACATTGTCATGGGAGGTAGCAGCAGTGGCGAATTGACATTGTCATGGGAGGTAGCAGCAGTGGCGAATTGACACTGTCATGGCAGGTAGCAGCAGTGGCGAATTGACATTGTCATGGGAGGAAGCAGCAGTGGCAAATTGCTTCAGAGCGGAGAGTGCGGCGTGACGGAGAGCGTGAACGGTGCAGCGTCAGATATTCCTCGTGTCTATAATGCGCATCATGGCCATTAACCACTGACGACGGCGATAGTGGACCCAGTTTTGCGGCCAGGCGAGTCGCTGGTCCACTTTGGCTGCGAAATTGTCGGAGGTGAAGTGGCCAGCGACAATGGTCGGTGTCGCCGCCGCTATCTGAATGGCAATCAAGTGCTGCGGATATTCCAGCTCCCAGCACGACTAAGCCCAGCTTCTCGGCTCATAAAGGAAATGCAAGTCGTCTCAGGCGAAGCCAGGATCAATTAGGGCTCTCGCCAGCTTTATGAATGACATTTACATAGAAATGCATGATTACCAGGAATATGTTGTCTTTTAATCTAGAATATGCGTCGCTACCGTATGCTCATCTGCGTGGCTAAGTCTTCTTAATAGTGCGAGTATTAAACTTCCCTTGGCTCCGAAGGGTACTAACGGAATATCTTTTTCGGGAGATGAAAGTCAGCCGTCGGTCGTTCCGGACAGACGTCCTACGGTCTTTCTCTTGATACCGCGGTATACGCTGTAATGCAGCTGTTATAACAATGACAGTGTTCCGACCGGGGCCCTCCAGTACCGTTTGGGAACCGGTGACGTCACATGGTCTGTACAGTTGCTCAGTCCCGTAGGCATTCCGGCAAAACTTCCGTGTTTTCCACACGACATTTCAGATCTTGAATATCATCTAAATTGGACAAAATTGGATTCATTTCAAAGCTTGAAGAGTCCTCTCCACGAATATGAGCCTTATTCTTCCTTAAAACTAGCACGTTTGCTTGGGCCCACGCTAACGGCCTTCATGTCGGGCGCCGCAGGCATCGCGAGGTGCTATGGGTAGGAGCAGTATGATGAGACAGGCCTCGGGAAGATCACGGCTGGGAAAGGGGTCAGTAGCAAGTAATAGATGCAACACAATTCCTCCCTACTAGGCGTAGGGACGGATACAAAGGTGGGGGCATTGGGGACATGTGCCCCCCCCCCTCTCCATAGGAAGGTGGTACCCCTCCTGCTAGGAAATGGCGCCGGCAACATTATATTTAGGTTACCGACGGAGGTAACGGACCCGGTTGAAATGTGAGGCCGACCCTTATCACCGGTACCCAAAATCGCTGGCGGGCAGACATGTGCAGATATGGAACCGGTAACAGGTTTTCGGGATTGTTTTCATTTTTATTCATGGGCATCTAGATCAGGGGTATTTTTTATTGTGTACTTTTGACGGGCAACTGCCCGCTCAGTGTTGGCTTTGCCCCCCTCCCCAAAAATTTTGTTTTCTCAGAAATTAACACACGTGACCTAGATATATATATATATATATATATATATATATATATATATATATATATATATATATATATATATACGTATACATACTGACAATTTAATCCGGGCTCCCCAAAATTTCAGAAGTGCCACAAAAAATAACACACGGCACGAAAAACTTCACTAGAGCCACACAATTCGCGCATATACTAGATAGAACATTGGGGTGTTCGGAAACTTTCCGGCCATTTCATTACCATTTGAACAGGAGGGTGGCGGGTTGAAATACACTGACTTAGAAACGATGATGGTAGGTTGGCCCCTTGCAGTGCAAAATTAAGTTGTTACTACTTATCTTAACATAAGGTATAAAATGGGTACTATTGAAAAAAATACTGGTCGAATTCCGGCGACTATTTATCCAATGGGTGTTGATTGGGCCACCTCTAAATATATTTGTCCCCTGATGCAAATACTAGGTTCGCCTCTGTCACCGTCACCTTATCTGGGATGTGTGAGCTTGGAGCCTTTATCACGCAAAGGGGTTTAAACCTCCAATGTCAAATTCAGCCCATGAAACCCTATGTGTAAACTAGACAAACCAGCCAATGCATCACACATACGCATATGAGTGGTGGCATCATGGCATAGGTGCCTGTGTGGTTGGGGGAGGGTGGTATTAGCAGCAGGAGCAGTTCTTGCTGCAACCTCAAAACACTGCTGTTTAAAGCTGCAGATTTCTCGGTTTTTCTAGCAAAAATTTGGAGACATCTGGATAAAAAGCTTGGCTTTTCCCCTGCACCAGTCTTGAAGGCCTGTTGATGGCACTGACCATGGCTTTATCCCAGAATGAGGCCACAGGACGACCAACACCCTCCCTGAACTGATGAAACTTGAATTGAAATTGGCCTGAAATTGAATACTCAGTGTACTGAAGTTTCTAATATTGCTATGAATACACACAGACATGCTTCAGCCCATTTTCCGCGCGATTTTCGGAATGACGGAGAAGACCACACATATCATTAATGCTGTTCTCCTTCAATACTACCAGATATTCGTACCAAATGCTGAACTCATTTGCTATCTCAGGAAAAATGCATATAATTTTTACACAAACATACACATGCACACACCTGCATATACACACCTGTATTTACATGCAATTAAGCATATAACTGCATATGCATCATCGCATATGCATATACTTGTTGATCCAGCTTTACTCACAGATACTTATATAACCACCTGTATAATTCCTCTGTTCTTTTTTGTTGTGTGCAATTGATCAAGGTTAAATTTTTATAGCCAGTTAGTTTGTAATATATGTCAATAAAATAAGTTTTGATACCTTTGTATATCTTCCTTCTTAATAGGTGCATGATTACAGGGAGGAAATTTTGAACCAATTATACTATTCCAAGTTCTTAGTGCTATAAATGATATGGAATGAAGTCTATAGGATTTCGATGAAAAAGGTACACGGAAATGATCAACAAATTACTTGGTGATGAATATTGGAAACTTTTCATTATAGTGATCGGTAATTCAAAAATATGTGAAGTAGTAATATGCTCTGTTTCTGTACAATATGAGGGAACTTCAAAATGTTATATTTCACCAACAATTCATTTGTAGGGTATGCATAGTGCTAATTATCCATGCTTCTCAATGCCTTTTTTATATTTTAACAATTCTGGCTAATCGTGTTGGAAAATTGTTTCCGCCCATATTAATGCACAATAATTTAAATAGGGAAGAATCAAAGTATGATATAACTATTTCAATTCACGACTTGTGATAAAGTATTTTGCTCTTCCCATTATTCCTAGATTTCTGCTAGTTTTTGTAACAACATATGCTATGTGATACTTCCATGTTAATTTATCATCGACTATTACACCAAGATATGTGATATGCTGTTTCATCTGAAGTTTTGGAGAATGTATGGTTATGTTTAAGTCAGCACTAGGCATACTGGAATAAAGTTGGTACTTTGTTTTTGTGACATTCAGTGATAATCTATTAACTTGAAACCATTAAGTTATTCCGGTAGCAATGGCATTTACATTAATTTGTAATTAAGTTTTTGTAGCTGTTATCATGACAGCAGCATCATCAGCAAATAAATAGAATGTTCCATATAAATAATTACCCAAATCAGTGATGTACGTGAGGAAGAGCATTGGACCAATTATGGAGCTTTGTGGAACTCAAATTGTAAAGCACTCTGCATCTGAGATTATATCATTAATTTTTGTTTGCTGGTACCGATCTTGTAAATATGAATGTAATATCATGAGTGAGTTCCTGAGATCCAAATATGTTGGATTTCTACTAGAATGTTCATGCTCACAGTATCAAAGGCCTTTTCAAGTCCATATAGAGTCCACAAGTAAGTTCTTTCTTTTCCAAAGATTTTGTAATATCATCATAAATATGAGCAATTGGCATGTAGGTGCCATGCTTTTTCTAAATCAAAATTGGAGTGTACTGAGTGCATTATTCAGTTCCAGATCAGATATGAGATAAGAATATAACATATTTTTCAAGGATTTTTGAGGATACTGGTAGCATGAAAATTTGGCTATGATTTGTGAATTTGTTCAGTTCTCCTGCCTTAAATATGGGGATAATTACGGCTTGTTTTATTGTTTAGGAAAACCTTCACTTCCCAGGCAGAGGTTAAAAACGTGGGTGATTTGTTTCAGGATATTTGTGTAAGTCAGTAAGAGGGTTTTTGTACTAATGCCATCAGTCCCTCCTCCAACAGAGTTCAGTGACTTTATAATTGTTTCAACTTGGATTTTATTAGTGTATATGTCTTGTTCCCAAATAGCATCGTCATGCCCTACAATGTATTATATTGCATCTTTGTTAGAAGTAGTAGTCTTCTTTTCTAACTGGCTGCCAATGGTTGAAAAGAAATTGTTGAAGACATTACGAATTTGTTCCGTTTGAAATTCATTATCTTCTTCATCTAACATGGATTCCGGGATTATTTGTATTGTTCTGTGTTTATTTATCAGCTGTAATATTTGCCAGATGTTCTTCCCATTTGATTTGCTATAAAGAAGGGCATTTGCATAGTGTAGCTTCTTTGCTTCTCTGATGATCTTGACGAGGATGTTCCTGAATTGTTTGTATTTAGCTTAATTATGTGGATTTGGATTTTGAATAAACTTCTTATATAGTTTGTTTTTTTTCTCGATTTATGGAGCATAATATACCAGAGCTAATCCAGGCTTTCATGAGAGTTTTCCTCCTGCTTGGAATTATTTGCGTTGTAATAATATGTATGCCATCATTATATGCTGAGAGCAAATCACTGAAGCAAATCACTGCTATGTTTGGATCATTGTGCTGGTGGAAACTATTCAATCTTGATACTAAATAGTCATTTAAGAGATGGAGAAGGAGAGAAGGTCTTCTATCAATATACCTAATGAGAAAATGCATGAAAAATATTGTATGAAGATAGTGTCCAATAAGGAACTAGTAGTATTTTGACGATAAACCTGGCAAATGATAATGGACCTGGTACTATTTTGAGACTCAAGTTTAATTTCAACAGCAGCAGCTTCATCAAGTTGATCTTTAATATCTTTTCTTTCTTTTGATTCCAAATTATTGTGAATGTAAATTGCAGCCCCCCCCCCCCCTTCTCCCTGCCTGCGACTTGCTGCATACAGTTTGTAATTGCTAAGCTTTACAGCCTGGGACGTGACCATGTGGAAAGAATACTCCAATGCGTATGCACTCCAGTAAGGAAAATAGCATTCATAATGCATGGCAATTCAGAAGCAAATTGAGTTGGCAAAAACCAGCATAATTGAAAATAAGGAGATTTCCATCAAAATGCACTTTGATACTGCCCTTAAAACTCTGTAATAATTACAACATATAAATACTGATACCCAGAAACACCTTCTAAATCAATTTTGATAACCTGCATCAGTAGATACTTGCCACTTACTCTGCACCATGCCTTACCTTCTTGCTACTTTACATGGGGCTAAAGAGCAGACAGTGAGGCACTGTCTGCTCTCTAGCCCCATGTGTCAGATGTGAGCAACAAAGGTCATGCCAGATATGCTTATTTTGTGGTGAAATCGCATGGTTTCCATATGCTGGGCAATGGATATGGAACTATGTGTACATCTGTCATGCATGTATTTTGGTTTCAGCTGGTATGCATGACACATTCAAGATTCGAATATTCCAAGACGTCGCTAGCTACTTAGGCCTAGGTAAGCCTAGGTTCTTATTTGGCAAATCCAGCTATGGTTTCAGATTCATTTCGTCAAGCTTTAACGGTCAGGAACGATAACAGGCTGAAGTATGTTGTTCCGATTGTTGTATCTTATGAACTGAAGGAACTCTTCACTTAACCTAAAAGCACGTTCAATAACCTAGCAATCCAAATAATATTCCTCAGCCTCATATTTCAATTTCCCATGCCAACAATCAAGAAGCACCGTATGTACAATAATAGCACTCTGATGTCTTCGCTGCGCCACAGATGAAAGCTTAGCAGAGCTCTAAAAGTTGTCGGTTCCGCTACACACCAATTTATGGAAACACGTATTTGCTACATGAAGAGCGAAAACTTCTTAAATCACTACGAGTAAACGAAGAGCATGTGCCAAGTCGTCCATTTACGTGTTATAAAAACGTCTCTGTGTACCAGTTATGTATGGTATTTCGAGGCATATAAAAACATCATCAGGTCATTCATTCTGTGTTTCTGGTTAAAACATCAAATACACGGAATGTAATGATGTAAATACGATCAAACCAGCGCGTTTGTCGGACTATCGCTTCATGACTTGTTCACATTTGCTCCGGTTATCCCATGTCATGGTTATCTCGGGTATCCTTTCCTATGTATAATTTAATCTGATATTTTCCGCCACGCATTCATTCAACATTCCCCATTGATATCAGTTTCATCACATGTACAGCATAGTATATTTAGGGCATGGAGTTCAAATAGCCGATGTCGCCAGGCGCAGAATCAGACATGCAGCGTGCATGGTGGTCAGGCGTGCAGCTGATGGCTGCAAATGGGCTGGAGGGGCAGCATTTCAGCAAATTGGGGATTGCAAGAAGGCTGGAGGGGTGGCATTTCAGGAAAATTAAGTAGAGTTTCAGCCAAGCAGTTCTATAATTCAGAGCCATTGCCTTTTCCATGGAAGATTGCGTTTGTGAATGATTAATCACTCACCTTGTAGTGTGTGTGCCATGCTTAAAGATGGAGTGGATATGATCATGAAGTTAAGTATCTTTGATATTATTCTCTTAAAAGGTGTTCTTTTAGTTTTAAGAATTTTTCTTCAGAATACCATGGTGATGAAGGTCACCAAGATGATAGGACCACTTATTTTCTGTGCAAATGAATTTTTTTGGACATTTTTTTGGAAAACATTTTTGAAAAATTGTCCGATTTAAAAAAACCTAAACTAACCTAACCTAACCAAACCTAACCCACTTGTTTACTTTATGGAGGCAAATGCATGTAAAAACTTTTCATGTATGCATGTAAAAACGTAAACAATTTTGCCTTCAACTAGCGAGTTTTGCTTGTGATACGTCGCGCTACATCGGCAATCCAGTATACAGAATACAGCATTCACCGTAGAATCTGGATCATGGCATAATTGCCATTCAGATTCAATGATATGGATGTGGAGTGTGGATTGTGGAGTCGATGTTTAATATGCTCAAAGCATCGCCGAAGACCGAACCTCTGGAATGCTACGGAGTGTGGGTGGGTGGGGGAGGGGGTCTAAGTTTCTGGTTCAAGACTGCTTCAAATAATTCCAAGATACGTCAGCTTAGATGCCATAAATGACGCAAATGATTATTATCCCACTAATGAATGTCATTTAGTGTTGTTTATGCCATACTCTGTTGCATTGATGTCGTTCACGATCTGATGCTGATGGAATTGATGCGACGAATTTAGTTGTTTATGTTCTGCCTCTCGTCCGACACAATAGGAAATATTAAAACACATTCTCTAAATTCTTACATCTGCAAAAATGTCATAAGCAGATGCGCTACCAACCATAGTGGCTAAGTAGCCACGTTTCTAGACCTCTGATAGCTTAGCCAGGTTTAAAAACATATTTGGCATGTTTGCGTGACGCCACCGTATATACGAAAATCTTGGTAGATTGTACAGGAAATCTCATACATTCCTGCTTACGTCACCAGGGCTGGAACTAGAAGAAAAAAAACCAGATTCCGTCATACAATTTAGTTTTAGTATCCAGGTTCTGACTCCATTTTACTTGGTGACCAGCGCGCAGTTGTACACATCTAACACGATTTCAGCAAGCAACTCAACGCATTTATTGAAAATGCGGTTGTCTTTTGCCATCCAGTGCAATGCACGTGCAAGGTTTAAAATGTGTGATGAACCCTGAAATATACCATATGCTCAGTCACTACACCTCTCCAGTGTCTCGCGTAATTTAGACTACACACATCCGGAGAAGACCAAAATCCCAACACTGCCGACTGACAATAACAGCTCTGTTTACTTAGCTGCTCCTAGGAAATGCCCAGACGGCTCATAAACCGGGGATGATTTTCTAATTATTTTACAGGCGGCCTGAAATCCCCGTGATCCCAGCCTCTTCAGGGTACACCGGACCGGAATGGCCGGGCGCACCAGAATTTAAACACACACTGCAGCCTCGTAATGAAGCAGTGGAGGCGGGGCCAAGGTTTCGCAGCAAACGTTGCAGTTTCAGTTAGCAAGTAGAGTCAGTTTGTCACAGCGCAGGTATTAACTTCAGCCATCACTTGGCTCATCATTCAGGTCAGCGGTCACGTGGCAGTCAAATTCCGAATAGGACGCGGTGGCTCATGTGGTGCAGAATGAAAAGGAACGTAAGTGCAATAACGGGAAGGTGGACATGAAGTGCCCACAGTGTTACGTTTTGCCTGAAACTCCCGAACGCTTGAGGCGATCATGCTGAACCTTAGTGTTTTTTTTCCTAACATTCGTCTCTGCGTGGGATGCCATTTACTTATTTTCTTCTTTGTTCAGGGATGGTTCCATGAACGGAGATTTGGGTGGCGCATTCCAAAACATTTATCGGTGTTCGTAACATCGCAACATGCTCGGTTTCGGTCGTCTGTATCTTCGAAGGTATGTGACTATTTGCCACCCAGCCTTGCAGTAAATGTTAAAAAAATATATGTCTACATGACCTAGGAGTGTGTAGCTGATATGCTTACCAGATGCACGGCCGTTGTTGGTAAAAATGTTCGCTGCTGGTATTTATGTAATTTGTTACATTTAAGAACCGTCGGTACCATACGAATGATTGTTAACAATGTGCGAGAGTTGTACCGAATTTTGAAGATATATTTTAGTCACGAGCGGCTTCAGGCAACTTCTTGGAAGCGTGTTTGGTAAACATTATCAGTCATGTAAGCCTGTTTTCCTTTGTCTGATGCCTTCAATGTATTCGTAGAATACTGTCGGAATGCGTTCCAGCAACTATTGTAAGGCTATTCCACAGAACATTTGAAAGTATAAAAAATTTGTGTTCGCTAGGCGTGGACACAGAGTTGGTATAATGAGGGGGTGGAGCTCTTCGGGTGTATCTTAAACTTGATACTAAGGTTCGCCAGGTAGGACATATAATTTGGTATTTGAAGGGGTGGGACTCTTCGGGTGTATATAATACTTGACATTGTGCTTCGCCAGGGTGGACACATAATTTGGTATAATGATGGTGTGGGGTTCTTCGGATATATGTAGTACTTGATATTGAGGTTCGCCAACGGTGAACACAAAGTTGGTATAATGACGAGGTGGAGCTCTTCGGGCGTACATTAGCATTGATATTGAGGTTGTTTACCCTTGCTTGAACGCAAAACGGATCCTTGGTAGATGTTCCGGAAGTTCGGACAATAATTATTTCGGCCAGAGGCGCCTTCAGGTAGGCTTTGTTCGTTTCACGCGTTTTTGCGAAAAGGTGTCTTTTTTATTCGCACGACTTTCATCAGTTACGTCGACACTAATTAGTATGGGGCGTTTATGTGAGTCCGTGTTTGTTTAAGCTCAATTTGGTCATGAAGGCTAATCCGAAAGGCAACAGAGTGTGAGGCATGCTTTTTAACTATATGTGCCAATGGAGAAATGGACAATGGACAATGGACAAATGGAGAAATGGACAATGGACAATGGACAATGGACAAATGGAGAAATCGAATCAAGTAACTGCCACTGGACGATTTCAGCGGAAGATTTGGGTGGAACATATTGAGGTGTATGTGTTGTGGATAGCATCAGATGAAGTTTTTTTACGGATCGTTTTGCTTCAGTTTTCGATGTGTAGGGCTCGAATAGCGTGTTTTGTGTGCATATTGGGTTGTGATGATAGACCTGCATCCCCACTTCCCTGACTCTGCCTTTGAATAAATATTTGACGACGGGCACATTCCGAAAGGTTTCAACGCAAGCGTAAACGTATTCATTACTGGACTTGGGATAATATGAATATTTGATCACCATGCTGTCGATCAATTTGCATCCCCATTCCGATATGCTCATTTCACCACGGCCAAAATGTGCTATTTTACGTCACTTTCCTCTGAAGTCTGAATAATTTATATTCAGGACAGCAAAAATCAGTTCCTCTTAAGATTGGAGGCGTGGTAGAAAGCATCATTAAACAAGTCCACAGTTTTTATGTCCTGGATTCGCTTACGAATTTGCACGTCATTGAGTTCTCAGTTGCGTTGAAAGCTCGATGGATTAGCGTGAGTTTGCTTCAACTCAGCGTGGCGTTAGTATGACAACTCAGCGTGGCGTAAGTATGATGACAACTCAACGTGGCGTTAGTATGATGACAACTCAGCGTGGCGTTAGTATGCTGACAACTCAGCGTGGCGTTAGTATGATGACAACTCAGCGTGGCTTAAACTAAGGGGTTAGTAGAGACAACTCAGCGTGGCGTTAGTATGCTGACAACTCAGCGTGGCGTTAGTATGATGACAACTCAGCGTGGCCCTTTTTGGAGAGCAAGCACCCCTTTTGGACAGCATTTTGCCATAAATCACCCCAAAACCGCCATCACTCCAGCAACGCTCAGCATCACAATCTTACGGCTCTGTAAAGACATGGCAGAACTAAAAATTGCAGAATCCATTGTAATCAGGAGCCAAAAGTCTCCCCTAAACACAATGGTAGCTTCCTGGACCCTCATAAAACCAGCTCACTATACAGCATGACACTGTGCATACGTCACCTCCACTCGCCGACTTATTCACTCCGTAATCACCCACCGGCACAATCACTCACCCCATCGTTCACCCAGAAATTCATTCACTCACCCAGATACGCACTCACTCACTAACTCGCCACTCACTCATACACTTACTCACTCACTCACTCACTGACGTATCTACTCACTCGTTCAGCCACACACGCGAACACTTCGAGTGCAGTAGTCGATGACGTATCATGGATATATATATATATATATATATATATATATATATATATATATATATATGTGTGTGTGTGTGTGTGTGTGTGTGTATAGATGTATAGGGAAGGTGTATAGGGAAGGTCTCTAGAGAAGCCACGAACATTTTTCTCTGTTAGGGTCGCATGATATGTACTTGTTGCAATGTCTATTGTTATGTTGGTATTTAAATATGGCCAATACTTGAACTTAGGTGAGGAGTAAAACCCTTTCGTCAATATTGATAGACGGCCTGATGCATAAAGCCTGTGCTATAAATTATGTGCGTAAAATATCTCGGTGTATATACTCTGTCTCTGAAGAAGGGTCATGCCCGAAATATATTAGGACAATTTGTTGTTCTATTTTACTTAATATGTAGGACCATTTCGCCACTTTTTATAATCGCCTTCTTATTAAGTTATTTGGTTAGGCGAGGTCGTGAACTGAACTTGTCCTGCCTCAATAGACTGAACTTGTCCTACGTGACATCAATAGACTGAAACTACATTTGTGTTGGAGAAAGGTGCGCTGATTAAGCATAGGGAATTATGTAAATTTTAAGACTGTATCTAAAAAGACTCAGAAGTTATCTCGGAACAACCATAGATATGTCATATTGATTTGATATATAATTTTATTTCCCCTCCGCACTGCAAGAGGTAACGATCATGCACACTAGATGCATGCTTCGAACCTATTAATTGCTCAAAGTCATTTAAGGTGGCCAGGTGTAATACAATTAGGTACCAAGTTACGCAATTACTTCATGTAGTTTGGCCTTGTTCTCCACCTGATGACATGTCTGGTCAAATCCCACCAAATGCATCGCTTTCTATGGGATCAGCCATAAATGCATTGCCTCGCCTTACCAATCCCAAGATAGAACAGATTTGCGAATACCTTATCTCCTCGTGTTAAATCATACCTCCTGGTATCAATCATGTTTTTTTTTATCCCGATGGTCAACGTAGCTCTCCACATTAAGCCAATAATATTTTTGAATGAGCTTGATGGTGACATTGGATGCGTCCATGCTACAAAAGCTGAAAACAGTCCAACATGCAAGTGGTGACCGTCTTTTAGGACTCTCGATTGCACTACAAGATTTGATTCCTCGATTGTTATGTACTGATATGCAATGCAGTTCACTGATGTGTTTGGGGTCTTCTCGCCTGATACTCTCAGTTCACTGATGTGTTTGGGGTCTTCTCGCCTGATACTCTCAGTTCACTGCGTTTGTGTAAGAAGCTCCGATTGACGGATTTAGTCGCTGCAATGGACCGTGACTTAACGCCCGATTTCCACATTGAAACCAATATCCATTCACATGCAACTGAATCATTTCCAATTCGTCCTTGCAGCGCTGGGATCCCAATAACCGTTCGAAACCCCGAATGAACATTTCGATACTTCGCCAGCCGTCTTCAGGACAGCATGGACCCGCTGCGTGGCTGGTTATCTCCAGGGGACATGTGGTTGATGACCGCAATCACGGGCGTACCTCAGGACCAGAGGCCAATCCGCCCGTTGTCGGGAACCGCGAAGATTCTCAACAAGTAGTACTTATATGTGAAAATTAGAAAAGGGCAACTCAATTGATAGGCTTGTCCCTCTTCGAAGGCTCTTGGACGTCCGTGAGCCGTCACTGCCACCATGTTTCAGTCCTTCGTCGCTGGTACCCTCTTCTTAGGTATTATTGAGTACTCTTTGTCTGTGTTCACTGAAGCAGCTTTCTAATGCCTGTTTTGTTTAAAATCTGAGCAGTCAAGCTGATACATGGCATGCCCGGGCGGTGCCATGTGCCACGTACATACACAGGGTATCCAGGAATTCGTGACTAAGTGACACTAAGGAAGCCAGCACCGCGGCAGCGCCTATTGCGCCGAAGCCTACCCTTTTCACCTCAGTTAAAACTAGTTTTCAAACATTCGACACTGCCGTGATTATCGGAGCTCGACAGCACAACTAGCACAATTTACAACTTGCCAAAGTCGCAAATCCATCTTCAGCTCCGGGTGCTTCGTTCACGTCGGTCGGGCAACGACGTGGAAACCGTCGGACTGATGACGACACAAACATAAATGTCAGGGAAATCGGCCGGATTTCGTGTTATTACGCTCCGAAAGTGAAGACAAATAAGTCCGTTGACCCGGATGGCGGGTCACAAAAACTCTGGAGCACACGCCAGCCGAGCCTTGTCAGTCAGGGGGCCTGCGAGCCGGGCCAGCTCGACAACATGGTCAGCAGCCGGCCACACAGCTATGTGGCTCCAGGTGGGCACACCGACGCCACGCAGAGGCGACACAAGCTGATGCATATACTCCCCTCCGGTACACTGAATATTACTGGAATCCAAGACGACTGTCTGACGTTCAGGACCGCGCGCAGATTATGATGATTGCTTTGTGCAAGCCCCTCTATTGCTCTGTGCAGACCCCTTTATTACTATGTGCAGGCCCCTTTACGCTGGCATGGATGAATGAGTTCGAAAATTGTTGATGAGACATGGGTGTGGAGGAGTGTGTTATGCAATATCACTTGAATGGTGCTAGATACGTTGGGGTAGACAGTTCCTTTGGAACGGGGACGTGACATTGATTGGTGTCCATCGGTGTCATTGGTGTCGGCATATAGTATCTCTCTGTTATAGGCTTAACTAAGATGGTACCCTGTGGCTCTTGTAAAGCCTCATAGCTTTATGACTTGATGGCTTTATGACAATGTCATACGAAGACTCGACTGCACCGCGCTTCTGACACTTGCCCTCGCTCCTCAAGTTCGGCGCCTCATGCTGATTTAACATGTTATTAAAATTCAGCAAAATGCTATTGAAACCAATATTTTTTCGCAGGTCTGTGAAGGAACCAAGTTACGCCACTACACTTTCAGCTCACTGCATATGAGTGGAAAGTACACTTTTATTCTTCTTCTTGTTTAATATTTAACAGCTACAAAGTGCCATCCGCTAGAGATGAGGTACGTTAAGAAAGAGTTACTTTAAACCGGCTTATGTAGCATCAGGTAGTATCGAGCAAGCAAGAGAGAAAGGGTGAGCGACGCCGGCAAACGAGAAAAGTGGCGTAGAGGGCGGGTACACACACCATCCACAGATAAACCTACATACAGACGTACATGACACGTGGTAGCACATTTGGAGAGTGGCAAGCACCACAGGCTCCGGCGAACCGTAGCCGCCCGGACCGACCTTTGATGTGTATCGGAAAGTACATCTGCTGACGTCTTGAAGTTGAAAATCTGTCTGTGCCTATGAGTTCCAAGACTCGTCTAAGTCGTTACGATTATGACGCCCCGGTGGAGATCGTCGATGATGGTCGGGTGTTGGAGGGTAGCTCGAGGGTAGAGGTTGTAGCCCACCCCAGCCGTCCACAAAACCCTTGAATCTCATCGTCTGACTACTTTTGACCAAGTTCTATCCGACCAAGGCCACTGTCATCTTGACAAGTGCAGCTCATCTCATCACCTCATCTCATGGGTAGCCATGTCATCACCCAGGTTCCTTCTTACCATGCCCGACTATTGCTGGACAAATGATCTCGAGAAACAGTTGCAGCACAATGTTTTGGTCTTCAACGAAAGTAAGAACTTTTCACTTTTTATAACGACACGTGTTTTTTTTTTAAAGCACGTGCCTTTACAATGGTCCACCATTGCACGTGCATGCACCAGTGTGCTATTATTGTAGCGGTTGTCCCAGTGCATTGCGCCATGGTACCAGTTGTTCCAGTGCATTCTACCATTACACCAGTGCATGTACAAATCGTGCAATGGTCAACCATTGTACATGCTGAACTGTTCACATTCGCATGTCCAACTTATGCATAATTATGTGTGGAAATCCGCTTTGTTATCTGCGGTCGATGTGGCATCATCTCTAATAATGCAGCTCCATTTGTACAAGAACAGTACGAGCGAGTATGGTGCATACCAACATCTGGAGGAAGTACATATGGTGCCAATATCTGAAGGTGCCAATATCTGGAGGTGCCAATATCTGGAGGAAGTGTATACGATTTCTGAGCAGAACTATCTATCCCATTATCGAGGGGTATGCTGGTTGCCATTACGGTGTCGATGCATCAGTGCATGCCTACCTACGTCTCTCTCTGCACATCATTAGATAAGGTGCACACCATGCGAAAGAATGTGCCTTTGTATCGCGAAATGGCCTACATTATGAAATAAATGAATATATCGGCATCATGCCTCACTGTATGTGCGATAAATCGCATGATGTCCGTTCGTGATGATGTATCCATTAGGGCATCGGCTATCTCCCCGGTAAGTTCATTGTCCCAGAGAGGAGCACATTTCCGCACCAATGGCGTTGGGAGTGGGGTGGATGTCGGCGGGGCGCCGGTACGCTGTCGGCGGCGACAATGTGTGGCGCACAACGGCGCCGAGTCGACCAGAGCGCTGCTCGTGTCACGCCCGGCCGGCGTCCGCCCTGTTTGCCGCACCACTCTTAGTAATCCGATTAATACTGACTTCTGGATAATTTATGCCGATGGAATATATCGCCCTGTCGATCTCGGAGAGCCGGAGAAAAGCCGGACAAAACTTGTGATGTTAGTATTCCAGACTGAGGTCGGGATGTAAGTTCCGAGACCAGACTGAAACTTTCAGACTGCCTTTGACACCTGACTGGAGATGTCAGACTACAGAAGCGAAATGGGAGTGGCATTGAAGCAGAGGTATCAATTTTTGGAACCGGGTAGACCTGCGCACATTGGAGACAGGGGTGGAAATGTCAACCATCGCCAGCACTGAGGATGACGCAACCAGTTCACGTTTTGCTTGAAGGCTATTCCACGAAGCGCACAATGTACCGCCTGTAAATTTTACTCAGGCAAAAGGGCGTTTGGCAAAATTCCGCAGCGTTTGGCAATAAGAACTGTCGAGGTCATGTCTGATTATGGAGCTGTGCTGTCATTCAATTTAAAGCATCGGTCATTTGTCCATGGCATCGCGAGTTCTGATCATGTGGCATCACGAAAAGTCTACAGATGTGAAGTGGGGAAATGCATTGGGCTATGGTAATTAAAACTATTTTGATGTGTGGACCTACGTGATTAATCTTTTCATATTCAAAGATTTTCAACGGTTTAAATTGACTTGGAATGACTTATGATTCACCGGTGCTTCCGGTTATTTCAAGCCCTAAATGGTATTACATTATTGGTGGTATTTTGTTGTTAACGTTGTTTTTATCACATGTTGCCAGTTGCCATGCAACAACTGTGAATTAACTCTGAATATGCTTCCGGAATACGTTAAGTTTCCAGACAGTCCACGTCTGTCGTGCTATGTCGAGGCAGGACCGTCGGCCAGCACAGTGTGAGTGACTGTCGAGGCAGGACAGTCGACGTCTGTGGTGCTAGGTCGAGGCAGGGCAGTCGACGTCTGTCGTGCTGTGTCGAGGCAGGACCGACATAAGCTACAGACCGAACTATGAGGGCAGACGACTGCAGGGCTTGTGTTGCTCCCAGAAATACATCACGTATTTGTGGAACTTGATATTTGATTTTATGGCACCTGACTACCTTTCACGACCTGTAAAAACTAGGTCCCCAAACACACGTCTAATGTGCATGATCGTTTCCCTTCACATTGCAGGGGGGGGGGGTGCGCATTAGCTCAGTCGGTGAGCGTTGGACTCTCGATTGCAAGATCGTGGGTTTGAATCTGGGAGTCGGCGAGATTACCGAATCCACCCACGACCAGTCGGCGTGGGATGTTTGCGACGCTATGCGGCCGGGCAGTCGAATGCGTCGTAAAAGAGACCCAAGGTAATAATAGTCACAGCTGGGCTTTGTCTTCAATCTGCGACTTGGACCTGCGACTGAGCCGCGGTGTACTAAGCCGCGAGAATGTGCGACACACTGCGTTTGTCTCGCCAGACAGCAGCTGACTGGGCTGTCGCTGACGACCGCCGCACAACACGTCCAATTATGTGGTGAGCTCGCGACAACTCGCTGCACCACACCGGGAGCAGCCGTCAGGCAGTCCGCACGACACCGGGAGCAGCCGTCAGGCAGCCCGCACCACACCGGGAGCGGCCGTCAGGCAGCCCGCACCACACCGGGAGCAGCCGTCAGGCAGCCCGCACCACACCGGGAGCAGCCGTCAGGCAGCCCGCACCACACCGGGAGCAGCCGTCAGGCAGTCCGCACCACACCGGGAGCAGCCGTCAGGCAGTCCGCACCACACCGGGAGCAGCCGTCAGGCAGTCCGCACCACACCGGGAGCAGCCGTCAGGCAGTCCGCACCACACCGGGAGCAGCCGTCAGGCAGTCCGCACCACACCGGGAGCAGCCGTCAGGCAGTCCGCACCACACCGGGAGCAGCCGTCAGGCAGCCCGCACCACACCGGGAGCAGCCGTCAGGCAGTCCGCACCACACCGGGAGCAGCCGTCAGGCAGTCCGCACCACACCGGGAGCAGCCGTCAGGCAGTCCGCACCACACCGGGAGCAGCCGTCAGGCAGTCCGCACCACACCGGGAGCAGCCGTCAGGCAGTCCGCACCACACCGGGAGCAGCCGTCAGGCAGTCCGCACCACACCGGGAGCAGCCGTCAGGCAGTCCGCACCACACCGGGAGCAGCCGTCAGGCAGTCCGCACCACACCGGGAGCAGCCGTCAGGCAGTCCGCACCACACCGGGAGCAGCCGTCAGGCAGTCCGCACCACACCGGGAGCAGCCGTCAGGCAGTCCGCACCACACCGGGAGCAGCCGTCAGGCAGCCCGCACCACACCGGGAGTAGCCGTCAGGCAGCCCGCACCACACCGGGAGCAGCCGTCAGGCAGTCCGCACCACACCGGGAGCAGCCGTCAGGCAGTCCGCACCACACCGGGAGCAGCCGTCAGGCAGTCCGCACCACACCGGGAGCAGCCGTCAGGCAGTCCGCACCACACCGGGAGCAGCCGTCAGGCAATCCGCACCACACCGGGAGCAGCCGTCAGGCAGCCCGCACCACACCGGGAGCAGCCGTCAGGCAGCCCGCACCACACCGGGAGCAGCCGTCAGGCAGTCCGCACCACACCGGGAGCAGCCGTCAGGCAGTCCGCACCACACCGGGAGCAGCCGTCAGGCAGTCCGCACGACACCGGGAGCAGCCGTCAGGCAGTCCGCACCACACCGGGAGCAGCCGTCAGGCAGCCCGCACCACACCGGGAGCAGCCGTCAGGCAGCCCGCACCACACCGGGAGCAGCCGTCAGGCAGCCCGCACCACACCGGGAGCAGCCGTCAGGCAGTCGTCAACTGATCACCAGAGTGTTCAGCCCCAGGGCATAGCGTGCCGCGCCACCTGTTCGCTACCGGTGCCCATTTAAATCAGTGCCGGTGTCCATTATCAGGTAATGTGATAACGTAGGAAGCCACGGTCTGTCCGCCGGCCCGGCGTCAGGCGGCCCTGAAGTGCACGTCTCTTGCTCGCGCTCGCCGTTTCCAGAGGATGTTTGGCGTGGACGGAGCACGGCGATGGAGATGCACCTGCTGGTCAGTCACGCGGCGTGCGTGCGTTGTCACGCGACACGCGGCCCCATGACGAGTGTTGGCGTGTCGGCCGGCCAGCCCCAGACGATAGTGAGGCACAGATAGCTGGCGACGCTCAGCATTGATTACAATTCGTCCGGCGGCGACTCTTAGCTGGCAAGGGCCGACCTCAACTCCGATATTACAGCGGCACTTGCTACAGATTGGCCGACTGTCGAGCAACGTTATAGCTGAGCTCAGTTTTATACAATGCGTAATCAGTCCGAGCAACCATATCAGCATAATCAGTATGATCAGTATAATCAGTATAATCAGTAGGACGTGGGGCTGCAATGTGCGCGCATACTCTACACTTCAGCCGTCGCCACGTCTTGCCCGTGAAGTGGTCCACCAACTTCGGTGCTGGCAGCCTGCCAAAGGTGATAGTTGGCAACTGTGCGTGTGCGTGTGCGTGTGCGTGTGCGTGTGCGTGTGCGTGTGCGTGTGCGTGTGCGTGTACGTGTGCGTGTGTGTGTGCGTGTGCGCGTGCGTGTGCGCGTGCGTGTACGTGTGCGTGCGTGGGAGTGCGTGCGTGTGGGTGTATGTGGAGGGAGGTGTATGTGTTTTTTTATCGGATCACATGTACATTCCCCAATACTGGAGCGTGACATTCAGCAACTCGTCCTCTAGTCTCGAGCTTAGCATCTCAAATCGAGCCAAATCAAATGTGGCGCAACGTCGTTTTGTCTGCGGAAGCTCCCCATTTTATATGATCACATATTTGACGGCGTCTTACTGGAACGACGCACGGCAGTACGTGACCTAGATGCCATTATCGATACCAAACTCTCTTTTGCTAGTCGCATCAACGCAACCATCTCCAAGTCTAGGCGCGTGCTGTGTGCTGTGCATTCGTTGTTTCTTCCCGTCATGCTATTCCTTCCTGCCATGCTATTCCTTCCCGCCATGCTATTCCTTCCCGCCATGCTATTCCTTCCCACCATGCTATTCCTTCCCGCCATGCTATTCCTTCCCGTCATGCTGTTCTTTCCCACCATGCTATTCCTTCCCGCCATGCTGTTCCTTCCCGCCACCGGCGTACCACATTACGTCACAACCCCTTGCCAACTGCATTTGATACACATGTTCACTAGGTCGAGCAATATACAAGCGCGGTCATGCAATAGGTGTGGTCAGGAGCAGCACTGGCTCACCTAATGCGAATCAAGCGCACGCAGCACACATTTCTGATTTTGTTAGCTTGGGCATCAGATAAAGCAGCCAACAATTTGTATTAGGTTCATCTAATGCAACATTGTAAACTATAATTTATAATTCATATGTCAATTGAGCACATCCTCATGTTTTTCTGAAGTATATTCAGCGGAATAACTGAGAGCTCATCATTGCTGGAATCCTGTTATCTTCCCACACCTCTGAGAACGACCAGAAATATTGCTCTCTGGCAAATACCCTATGCACCGGCAGCAATATAGGTGAAGGCTTTGCATAGTTATTGGTGTTGCCAGCATGTGATTCAACCACATTGCTTTCATGTCACGTCGTACACTGAATGCTAAATTGTTTTTAAAAAATATTGATGTTGCATTGGCAGGACCAAATATATAGGCGTTTCATCAATGAAGAAGGCCTGCTGTAATATGATGTATTGAGCAACATTTGTCTCTTTCTTTGAGAGGAATTTAGTGCCCTCTCCAAATCCAGGGAGTGAATACCAATATTTGGTGACCATTTGGAAGGAGTTCAAAATATTGGTGTTGCATGTCAGCACCAATATTTGTATTGGTGTCACACCGGCAATGCCCAAACCCATGGACAGTAGCCATTTGGAACAGCTGTGTCGATCGCATTCTTAGCATGTGCAGTGTTTCTCGCGCCTCGTCTCTACCCTTCTGTTCTCCTTCCAACCACTTACAAATCCGCTGCATGTGATGGTTCGCTAATAAAGTCGACACCTTTGAGAGGTGGCAATACATGCGGTCAGGTGGTGCGACTGTGTGTACCTTGCCATGTATTGTGTTTGTGTATGTGTGTATTATGTATGCGTGTGTTATGTATGCGTTTATTATATATGCGCATAGTATGCATGTGAATACGTATGTTGTGTATGCGTGTATTGTATATGCGTGTGTTGTGTATGCGTCTATTGTGCATGGTTATATTGTGTATGCGTGTATAGTGGATGCGTATGTTGTATATGCGTCAATTGTGTATGTGTATTTTGTATATGTATGTGTTGTGTATGCGTATGTTGTGTATACATGTATTTTGTATCCGTGCGTTGTGAATTCATGCATTGTGTATGTGGGCATTGTGCATGCGTGTATTGTACATACGTGTATTGTGTATACATGTATTGCGTATGCGTATGGTGTGCATGTTTGTATTGCGTATGCGTTGCATTATATATGTGTGTGTTGTGTATGCGCGTGTTGTGCATGCGTGTGTTGTGTATGCGTGTATATATGCGTGTATTGTATATGCGTGTATTGTGTATGCGTGTGTTGTGTATGTGTGTATTGTATATGCGTGTGTTGTGTATGTGCGTATTGTGCATGGTATATTATATACGCCTGTATTGTGTATGTGTATATTGTGTATGTGCGTAGTGTATATGCGTGTGTTGTTTATGCGTGTATCGTATATGCTTGTATTGTATATGCCTGTATTGTGTATGTGTATGTTGTGTATGTGTGTATTGTGCATGCGTATGTTGCGTATGCGTGTATTGTACACGCTTGTGTTGTGTGTGCGCGTATTGCGTTGTGTATTGTGTATGTGTATATTGTGTATGTGTATATTGTATATGTGTATATTGTACATGCGTGTATTCTGTGTGCGTGTATTGTGTATGAGTGCATTATGTATGCGTGTATTGTGTATGCGTGTATTATGTATGCGTGTATTGTGTATGCGTGTATCGTGTATGCGTGTATTATGTATGCGTGTATTGTGTATGCGTGTATCGTGTATGCGTGTATTATGTATGCGTGTATTATGTATGCGTGTATTGTGTATGCGTGTATCGTGTATGCGTGTATTGTGTATGCGTGTATTATGTATGCGTGTATCGTGTATGCGTGTATTGTGTATGCGTGTATTGTGTATGCGTGTATCGTGTATGCGTGTATTATGTATGCGTGTATTGTGTATGTTTATTGTGTATGCGTTTATTGTGTAATTGTGAATTGCACTCGAGAAAGCGCGGCGCTGCTACACAAAAATATCGACTTCGCCAGTAATTGGGTGTTGGGTGTTGTACCCGTCGACGATACCACCAGTAAACACACTTTAGTCATAGGCAGCTTGCCTTGGAGTGTTCATACAGTCACGCGCCTTCAAGCATGTCTGCAGAGCTGAAGTGATCTCGGGTGCGATGCGTTCACGAAATTTCATTACTGACGGCAGAAATGAACTCGAGACGGCGGGCCTGAACTCGAGAGGCCGGAACACAATTCAACCGCGCTACCCTCTGTCAACCGGGACGGTCGGCTAGTGTCGGACAGTACCGCGCTCCCCTCTTAGTCGGCCGGGACGGACAGCCAGTGCCGGACAGTACCGCGCTACCCTCTTAGTCGGCCGGGACGGACTGTCAGTGCCGGACAGTACCGCGCTACCCTCTTAGTCGGCCGGGACGGACAGCCAGTGCCGGACAGTACCGCGCTACCCTCTTAGTCGGCCGAGACGGACTGTCAGTGCCGGACAGTACCGCGCTCCCCTCTTAGTCGGCCGGGACGGACTGTCAGTGCCGGACAGTACCGCGCTACCCTCTTAGTCGGCCGAGACGGACTGTCAGTGCCGGACAGTACCGCGCTACCCTCTTAGTCGGCTGGGACGGACTGTCAGTGCCGGACAGTACCGCGCTACCCTCTTAGTCGGCCGGGACGGACTGTCAGTGCCGGACAGTACCGCGCTACCCTCTTAGTCGGTCGGGACGGACAACCAGTTCCGGCCGCGGTGTGAGATGTGTTGTGAACTGCCAGCGTACGGGAATGTCGCCGCAATCACCAAACATAACAGCATTGAAAGTGGGCTTCTGAGCGGAGATGCAAGTGGAACATTTGTTATCCATGAAACAAATTACTTTCCGTCTACAAATACTTTGCTGTCACTGGTCTTCACGATTTGTGAGAAAGAAAATACCACGCGAACGACTCGAATTGTAACGAATTATTCACTTTTGTTCATTGACTGGTTAATCGTGTATTACCAGGATAGGTATACCAAAAAACAATGTTTTGAAAATGGTACCAACTATGAATCATTCCAACATGCGCTAATCATATCGCTGGAAAAGCATGCGGAACAACAGGGGCGGTCGGCCCATGTAAGGCACTAAGGTAATGTAAGGCCTCACCTGAGTAGAGCTGGGAAGTATTTGTGTTTGTTATTTTCGTACAAATGATGCTTTCATCCACAAGAAAATAGCAAAGTTGAAAAATTGGAAGCAAATATGCATTGATGACTCGTAATTAGAGTGAAAATTGAAGTTCACATTTATATCTTAGCTTCAAAACAGCTCTATCACCAGTCCGCAAAGGCATGCCTCTGGCAAATATCGCCATGTAGTGCGCTTTTGTTTCATAACAAGCGCAGGCAATGCGGCCTTTTTGGAGTTGTGTCCAGCCCTGGGTACTAATACTAAAGTTCATTCTACTCTTACTGGAGATCGCTGTGTGAGGAACACTTTTGAGGTGCATCGGGCTATGTTTTGCACACAAATGTTCCCATTGATTCGTGAAAATAAGGGAATGTGTGGAATTGTGGGGCAGGAGCAAGTTACCTACCCACCCACTTAGGTAGGTACTAGAAGTGGCAAATACTAGAACCGAAAGCCCAACGAGGAAGTCTGTTAATGATCAGTGGGCTCTTACTGGGCTTTGATGTGATGCTTAGTCATCTCTGTAAATTCCATGCATTCACTACTGTTTCCAGGACGGACATATCAGTCAAGCCAACAAAAAACAACCTGCTTTGGAGCAAACTTGTTCTTCAATCTCAAATTATGCAAAACCTAGTTGCATTTTATGGAAGTGTTGCTCTGAGCTCATGCTTAGGTACCTAGTTAGGCACCTACCAAGCTTTCCAAATCCAAGGAATTAGAAAATTTACGATAATTATTTTTTACTTGGCCGTACCAAACAACTCAAAACCAACTTTTTGAGTCTGCACAATGCATGCAATTTGGGTAAATATATAGAAGAAACCCCTAGGGCACTTTTGGTTAAACAAAATGTGTTTCCAGTGTTTTGATGTAATTTGATGGAATTTTAAATTCATATCTTTGGGAAAGGAAAACTTTTGACACAAGCACTTCAAGTTGTACTTATATCTAATTAAGAAGTCATTTCATGAAGAAAGAAGGTATTATTGTGCTTTAAGGTGGTAACAAGACAAGTTTTTACACACTTTCGCGTCCATAAAGCAAACAAATGGGTTAGGTTAGGATAGGTTGTTAGGTTTTTCAGTTGGAAAATGTTTGTAATTTTTTTGTTAATTTGGAAATTATTTTTCTTCCAGAGCAGCTGATGTTAGGTTGGGTTAGGTTGGGCAATGCTTTTTTCTGAAATTTTAAAGTCTTCAGAAAATAAATTGCTTTAAATTTTCCTAATTTTATTTTTTGAATATTTGTTTTTCTCGAAGGTGAGGTTAGTCTAGGTTAGGTTACGTTATGTTGCATTTTTTCATTTTAAAAAACATTTCTTTTTATGCTATGTTACCTAACTCAAAGCCACCTTTTTGGTGTTTTGCTCATAACCTGAAAAGCAAGCATTTGCACAGAAAATGAGTGGTTCCTTCATCTTAGTCACATTCATAAACATTGCATTGGAATGATAAATTCTAAGAATTCATAAAACATCCTAAAACACAAATTTACCAAAAAGAACAAAAAAAATCAATCAAATAACATTTTAAACAACCGGAGAAAACAAAACATTTTTTGTGACAATGCAGATGTAGGCCATATCCCCTCACTTCAACAAAATATTGGAAGTATACCAAAAAAAATGTTTGTGTGGGGCAGCATATATTGAAGAATTATGTAATATTAAAATAAAAATATAACCCAACCTAACCTGACCTAACGTAACATAATTTACTGATGTCAGATCACCTAAACCTACTGATATTGAATCACCTAATCCTACTGATGTTGAATCACTTAATATCACTCTATCACTGGATGATACTCCAGTGATATTATCGAGTTATTATTATCGATGTATCATCTGCAGTATCAATGCTAGGTGACATGATTTCAAAGAAAAAATATATTGCTTGTATGTTATTTTCCAAAGAAATGGCACCTAAAGAAGTTGCTGGGTAAGCTTCATCAAGTCCAGTCCATGCATTCTTGTTTCTGATTTGCTCTCATGGTCTTCTATATCAGTAAGAAAACAAGTTTTTGTTTGGCAAGAAAAACTGATTGGATTTTCCTTAAATACCTCTCTTTGGTGTGCCATGCTTGTGCAGAATGAAAAAAAAAGTAGTCATGCCGATATTAGGAAAAATTGTTGACAGTCCATACAATATATTTTGTGTGTGTGTGTGTGTGTGTGTGTGTGTGTGTGTGTGTGTGTGTGTGTGTGTGTGTGCGTGTGTGTGTGAAGAAGTAGTCATGTAAAGACCCATTTGATGTAAAATACCTTGTTTAATGTTTGCTTCAGTTTACCAAAGTACATGCACAACTTAACATGACTATATGAATTGTAGCTTTTTAAACAATTATAATCAGAAACCTACAATTCACATAGTCATGTTAAGTTGTGCATGTACTTTGGAAACTGAAGGAACATTAAGCAAGGTATTTTACATCAAATGGGTCTCTACATGACTACTTCTTCACACACACACACACACAAAATATATTGTATGGACTGTCAACAATTTGTCCAAAACAACAACAAAAATAGATTTCAATATATATATATATATATATACATACTATCTGTGATCTATAACATCGTCACCAATATCGACCATCATCAAGAATACGAAATCTCACTGATAAATCCCTGAAACATAGTTTTCTTATCCATCATATAAGGAAACATTACACGTCATGAAGAAATAACCAGGGAGGCCAGCGCTGTTTTGGGAAGCCCACAGGGACGGATACAGAGGGATCTGGAGGCATGCACCCTTCATGGAAGGTGGTGCCCCTCTGGCCGGGAAAAGGCTCCGCTCCGGGAAGGCTCAAGTGCATCCTTACCTCAAAATGATTAGCCAGAGTCACCCCTGAGAGAAACAGCTGTGAATTATCGGAACCAAAGCAATCAAGCGGGGAAAATCCCAGGTCATTTTGTTCTGGGGAGGGGAGGAGGGGGGAGGGGGTGCAGTCGGTTTTTTTTACTGCCTCATCTCATTTGGGTGCCTCGGACCGACCCTGCGGAACAATAGATCATCATCTTTCCACATAATATGTATACAACGCTGCTGGGCTCGCCAGTGCTCGAAGTATGGTAAGTGACGTCATTCAGGACAGCCACGGCAATCCCTTTACTAGGTATCTCCAAGCAATCTGTTTTGTCCCGGTGTCCGATAATCATTCCGAAAGCTTAGTAGAATAGGTCGGTGTGTCGATCTTAGCTATAGGCAGAAGCATTCAAGGTAAGTATGTCATGTAAGAGTACTGTCAATGCAATTTCTGAATTGAAAACAGTTTATCATCATGCTATAAGTATTAAGAAATGGATGAGTGGCATAGTTCAGCAGATATGCGTGCTGCAGTGGCATATATTTGCATCTTTACCGGCGAGCTGCGATGTATGACAGTTACTTATATCTTTCTGGTGCTGGCGTAGCTTGATGGCGGAGGTCTACGGCCAAATAACCGCATGATATGGCCTGACTAAATTATCGGAAAAAATGCAAGGTTTCATGACAGAACACTCAACTGCCATCACAAAGAATCCACCCATTGCAGTGAGCCGATGTGAACGTGACGTTTATTCGCTAGGGTCGCGTCGTTCACCTCCCACGGCCGCTGCTCGGATGCTCGTCGTCTCTCCTTTTTCCGTTGCGTTGCTCTGCCACTCTGTCTGGCCGGCTGGCAGACTTTATCTCTGCTGTCACCTTCAACGGTCGGCTGAACCTGCGTTTGAAGTTGGCCGACGGGCGCAGCGATAAGGCGGCAGTGGAGGCTGGCGGCCGGCAGTGCCCGCGGCAGTCTCCCGGCCGCTGGCGCGGCTCCAGGTGGCGCCGTCGCTGGCGGCGGCCATCTCGGCGGCGCACGCTCGCGCGGCCAGTGATGCGCCTCGCGAGGCGCGGACACACCTGGCGGAGGCGCGCCGCTGACACCGCATCGGCGCGCCGTTGTTTACGCGTGCCCTGCGGTCGGCCGCGTTTGACTTATGCGCGATAAACACGCGCACGACGGCACGGTTGGCGGCGGCACACGTGCGGCGGCTCCGGCGATGCGTTCGGCCGCCGCCAGCCGAGATCTATTGTTATTGGCTGTCCGATCGCATCTGATGAAGAGATAGAAGCCACGGGAAGAGTGTGACCCGTGGCGGCCGCGAGGTCAGCGCTGTCGGGAGGTCAGCGGCGCCGCCGGCCCGGCCGTCCCGCTGCCAGAGCCGGCCGCACGCGCCATGGCTTTTCAATATCCATGAACGGCGGCCGGTGTGTAACGACCGAGCGTGGTTTTATATACATCAGTAGCGCTCCAGATGGTTGATTTATTCGGGCCCGGATTGTGGTGATGACCTGTTCAGAACGCTGACGACGTCTTCGAGTCGGAGTGGCGCCGGACGCCATTGTCGACGCGTGCTGATGACGCAGAGCTGGCGCCTCGCGTCTGCTGTTTGCACTGCTGGGTCTGTTGGACCTACCGCACAGTTGGGTGCTATGGCTGGTGTTCAGCCTGGCAGAGGCTGCGTGATACATACTGGTCACCAAGCTGTGAACTGTCTTTAGACCCTCCGTTCGCTATTACTGAAACCAGTCGGCCGATCTGGAAATTCTTACGAGAATCGATAGCGCAACTTGAGATGTTCAATAATACCATGTTTGCTCTCCTCAGTGTGACATGGAAGACTAAATGTGCGGTTGACTGACGGTCCTGCAATTTCTATGAACCTGTTCATCATATAAAGTCCGGATGAAAGGAGTGATCAAGCCTTTTCATACATGAGGTACTTTGTCAGTCGTATTCAGGCCAGAGAAAGGACCAGTGATATTTTACCAGATCATATAAAGGAAGGACCAGATCAAGGCACCTTTTAATTTGTTCATCAGGATTATAGGTTCACTGTGCAGTGTGCAGTCCATTACGGACGAAAGTCTCTTCGTTGATTTTGTAACGTTGTATACGAGGCCTTTTCAAGCTCATCGTAATGCTTTGATGCACACAAGCCGATGTAATGCAGACGAATAACTGAGGTATTGAAAACAAATGCACTGTAAATACTACTTAGCACTTTAAGAGCACTAGAACATTGTTGTGCTTCTCCTATAACAAGCAAGGTGAAGTCACATCAGAGAACCGGACATAACTCGCAATTTTGCTGAGGTTGAGTTAGTGTGACGAGATATGTGGCATATCCGACCTAAACCAAGCAATTACCGTGGTCTTCAGCAGCCCGGAACATTTCTTGTTGCGGTCCATGAACAATAATTCCAGATATTTTGGAATCATATCCTTAACGTCTTGGTCGTGTCTATGAGAAGTTACGAACGTGCCCTTGTTCGCTCCCCTTTCCGAAACATTTGAAATTCTGCGTTTTTCGCTGCATACAACGACGTTTTAGAAGTAATATTCAACTTCTCCATATGCGAAAATCTGAATATGTTCATGTGTATGGACCCGGGTCAGTATGAGCTGCTACTGCCAGGTTGTTGCCGGTCGCGGAGATTTTGTCTGATGAATGTGGTGCAACCTCCTCTGCAGCATATGTGGCGCGTCCTAGTGTTGTGTGTGGGAGTGAGAGGAGTGGATCGATTGGTGAGTGGTGGATCTAGTAGGTCGGTTGATGGGGAGAGGAAGGGAGAGGATGGCAAGGGGGAGTAGGAATCGACCGGTGAGGGGAAGGGAGAGGGATGAGAAGTAGGCAGGAGGTGGAAGAGTGGCGAGTAAGAGTTCAGCGGTTATACAGTGGGGTGTGTGGTGTCTTTCTTTAGGTTTATGGAAGCAAGTACATTTGTGAAAAAGGTTCCGTTAGAACGCTGGCCAGCATTAGTCTTCGCTGTGATTGCAGGATGAGTGTTCGAGTCGCTACACGTGCTCACATTTAACCCCTGACTGATCGGCTGATGTCTGGCCGACAAGGACGAGGCGACCGGGTATGTTGGTGCATTGGTGCATTGGCGACACGCTTTGCTCGATTTAAATTCTGCCGTTGAACTGGACTCGACAGATTAAGCGCCCTCAAGTCAGCGCCCACAGAAGACCTGTTTTGCGCAGCACCCTGTTTCGTAGTACATACGAAAAGTTTTCATAAGTGGCACCTCGGTAACAGGGCACTTCTTGAGGATGACAAAGGAACTTCTTTACCTTAAAAATGAACTTGCCAGCAATACAACATGGCCGTTTTAGGCAGCGAGAGCAGTTTTGAATGTAATGAAACCAATACTTGTCATATCGATGATAAACAATTGGATGGAGTTGGTCAAAACCATCGCACAGGCACTGAACCGGAAAGGTGTCATGGCGAGTGCTCGGACATTCAGTGAAAGAAGGCTTATTGTGCTATCTTTGCAGCTAAATTGCTCGTTTTTTTATATATTTTAGTCCTAACTCTTGCTAGAGTGACTTTATGACCAGGGTCCTTCGCTAAGCAGAGCTTGTCACGTGAACCCCGGACACACCACCCGAATCTGGAATTCCAGTTCAAGAGCAGAATTTTGACCGATAGTTGTACGTGCTGCCAATGCACGGACACGGCCGGCCGGTGCCGCGTCCTCAGCCTTATCGGTGAGTTACCAACTGACCCTCACAAGCGGTGGCTATGTGAGCGCGTGAAGCCTCTCGGAGCTGGCGACCCACCCGCCTTGCCAGGTCAAGGAGGACGATGCAAGTGGGCGCTCTAGCCGACTAAGCTATCGGGGCGGCAAATCTATTATCTGTGATTTGCTTTCACATTTCCCCACGGGATCTTTTCTTACCTTGGCCCCATGGGAGGAGGAGGAGCCAACAATCCCCTCACCCTCCGGGTATCCCGATGATCAGTAATTACTGACCTGATGGGAAAACGGCTACCAATAGCCCATACATCTACCTCACTCAGATATGTCGATGGAAGCTAATCAATGTGACCTTGAAAGGGTCCAGCCATGGTCGTAATAACGTTTGTAATATTACATTGTCTCTCTTAACTGGCGGAGTACCTTGTGCTCAGCTTGGCAACGGATAAAGATGACAATTATCGGAGGGAAAGTAACTCGGGAACGAAAGGCGTCCCGGTCTTTTAGGAGAAAAGATGAATTGGTGTGTACAGAGTCGGTGATCTAAGATGGGAATTTGCGTGTCGGCACATCTTTAGGCGAAATATAGTTACTTATTGTCTGTTATGCAGATACATAATATATGAAACTATCCCCTGGGTCAGACGTGGACCAGGGGCTTCCTACGACCGAAAGAGCTTTCACCAGCTGACTGCGCCACCGAGGTGGCGTGATTTGCATCGAGGGCACAAATCACATTCTGGAAGCATTCCCAGGAACGAAAATGCAAGATGCAGGAACTCTTAACTCGATACCTCCGAAGAGACCGAATCGAAACATGCTTGGTACATACCGATGGGCGTGGTAGGACACTGGTCAAACTGGATCAAATCAGGCCACCAGTGCCATTAATTGTAGTCCGTATTATATTCAACTGTTCAAGAACTAGGTTTATTATTCGGTGGGCCATGAAGACTTCATTGTCAATAGCGCATTAAAGCTGTGTGTACTTGTCGCCTTGAGAGGATGAAACTAGGTTGCATCAGAAGCATCAGCAGTAGTGCCTCGAGGGGCGTGCTAGACAAATCACGAGATGCACTTGATGCCAATAGTAATCAAACGCAAATAAATAGGATAAATTGAGTAACATAATATTAGTATATTAAAATAGTACAAAATTGTACTGCTAATACTGACAAATGGCAATAATATAAGTAAATCAATTGATGGGATAATTGGAACAATATATGGCATATACGGATCCTGGGCAAAGGTCAGACCGAAATGGCCATAGTGAGGTCACGGGTCAATGGGTGCTTCTGTTCCCGATCAGGCAGGGAGCTTTAAATGAATTATGGGAATGATGCCTCAGCAATGCTAGATCGTCCCTCAGACGCCCATATTAATATCATTAATTGTCACCAGTGGACGAGCTAGACCGCGCATTGGGAGAATTAAAGCCCATCCGAACAGTGGAAAATCCAGCTGTATCCTCCCTCTCTCATGGTAGTAAAACATTGCCGGCCTATTTTGGTAATGGTTGCGATGGACACCATAATGTTAGCTGACATTTCCTGACGTGACTCAAATCACTTGTATTGCTTTGACTTTATCTGATACTTGTATCACCTGTTCACAAAAGCCATCCCAGCAGTCTGGTGTACGTTCATTCAGTCGCCATTTGCTTTTATTATTGCGATGTCTCACTTGGCATAACCTAAGACGAACTGGCAGGGTAACAATCATGTTCTATGTCATGTCGTTCAGCACAAGAGTAAACAAATCTAAAACCACAATTATTTTCTGATTTCATTGGCATACAGGTGACACGTTGCACCACCTGAAAGCGTTGACAGCTGAGGTAGAAATGTGACCGCGAAAGCACGGTCTATACGACATCGGACACCATCACAGTCCAACACCGATATGCCTTTCGACTATTTGAACCGCTTCAAAAGAACGATTTGAATAACATTTTCTACAAGGTCTCTAAGATAATTCGTGCAACCCTCTCTCTTTTTCTTTTACTCTCTTAAGTATACTCCAGAAATAAGATAGCGTCTGCACAGTCAGTTGTCACGCTCTCTGAACTATACACAGTCAGTTGTCACGCTCTCGTCGCTTGGATGACGCTTCAGGCGTTCGGATGCCGCCTGTTTTACGTATGGGGTATATCTCCCTTCAGCCCCAAACCACGATGGATACAGCAGTGGCAGGCATTCCAGGTGGGCATCAGGCCAGCACATGGCTCAATATATTCCTCTGGCCGCCTTCACCCGGAGGCCAAACGAGCACCACCGAGACGCAGGTGCACTCAAGGTAGTGCACAAACGTTGAATTCACTCGCGAGCAAAACTGATCAAATAAACCTACTCCTGGAAGATCATAAAATAGGTGTGCTGTGCCTGTCGGAAGGCAGACTGCACGGAAATGTTCAAAGTGGCTCGAAGTCGTGCCCATTGTACCAATTGGTATTTCCCGGCTACGACTTCTATCGACGCGGCAGAGCAATGCGGCGACGAGGTAAAACCGTCGTTGGAGGTGGAGCAGGAAACATGCTTGGCCGCAACACTTTGTGTTCAAAAACGTCGAAACATGCTGTGATGACCCAGTAATAGAAACACCGGATTACAGTGAGGGGACGATGGCAATGGAGTCATTGCCGGTGTCATCTACCGTCCATGGGGTGCACTAGGGGCTCGGAGCCTAGGATGTCTGCAAGAGCAGCTATTGGAGAGTAAGCTCATGGACAAACCTTTGTTGCTTCTCGATAACCTTAATATTAACGTTCCCAAACCCGACGCACAAGGAACTGCATCACGCTCCTTCATGAGCTACAACTCCATAAAAGCAACCCCATTCGCATTTCCTAAATTCCACCCATACTTGATCATTTTATCAAACCTGCCGTGGCAGAATCATGCCCAAAAGCTTTTGACAATGACATCAGCGGCCATCAGCCTATTATTGCAACCACGTATGTCAACAACCACGCAGGAACCTCACGAAACACACCATACGAATACGACCATGGAACCGAGCCAACTGTGGTGAGTTCTGCTTAGACCTGTTGCTAGCGGATTGGGCTCAGTTCGATAAAGCCCATGACTTTATCGAACTGAGCCATATGACGTCGAATTGACGTCAACACCAAACGGGAGATATTTATGGCGAAATGAAGGCATCTGGTATACCACCACTACCAGAAGCAGCGAGTATGCTCCAGGGCGTAATTTGTCGAAGTATACGCTGCCAGTACACGGCCAATCGGGGCAGCCGGGGTTGACGTCAGAGGTCGTGACGTCAAACTGCTGGAGGCTGGCTAATCCTAGAGGCACTCAGACAGGTGCCAATGGTCAAACATTCCCGCGTGACAACTGGCCAATAACAAGCCCTCTTTCTTAAGTATGCCGAGTGTGCTTCGAAACCGTGTATTTTTATCGATCGCATATTTATACCATTTGCACGTTTGTACGGATCGCATATTTATATCGATGACATATTTATATTGATCGCGTATTTGTGTCAATCGAATATTTATGTCGATCGCATATTTCTATCCATCGAAAGTCGTGGTGTGTTGTCTTTGTGACCGTCGCTCTGAAGTGATCCCAGTCAGTACTTCCATGTTCGCATTACTCTTTAATACAAAATGCATCTGGTCATATGGGCTTTCTGTGCTTCGTTGATATTCAGAAGTCGAAACTCGTAAGACGAGAGTGTGTGACTATTGTAAAACATGGTTTCCATTGAAATTGTGTTTTTTCTGGCCCATTATGCATGTTATAACATAGTTTTTTTTTATTTAGTAATTTATATTTCAACTGTAATAATGTCTCACCAATTGTAAGCATATTAAATCTGCATAAAGCATTACTTTTCCGCACCAACACAAAAAATGAACAGCGCCCTCCGGCCTTGTACATCTTGAAATTCGGTTTCATGTGAAAGATCTGTTTGAAACGGTATATCAGTGTAGGGATGGTAAGTAAGTACTACGCATTTTGTTGCCATCAGACACAGACGTGTAACCAGGAATTCCTCCAGTGCGGGGGAAGGGAGAAGTTCCCCAAGAGGCTCACGATGAAGAGAGGAGCCCATGTTCGAAAAAGGCCCCAGCGGAAAAGGTCTAACTGGATAAATCATGCTTAAGGGCCCCTAGGGCCACTTTCTAGGGCATGCCGGGCAGACGGTAACCCGTAGATAAAAATATGCATGAAGCGTAATTACGTCAGTGAATTAATGATGTTTGTTAGAGTATAGCAATACATTATACATAACACAATAAACAATATTCCGTCCTCTACCAACAGAGTTATTTCATAGTGTTCCCAGATAATTGCGGACGTACGTACAAACAATGAAAACCCGCCAATTAAACGACAGCACAGCGAATCGTTGCCCCGCGAATTTAACGTCGAGTCAAACTGCATGCGACGTCACCGGACCACCTTGGTGCCCTGGCAGCAGTGGAACATTTACTCCGGGCATCCGGGGTCCGTGGATCCCTGACGTGTCGGAGCTGAGGAAGCTGGGGGAGCTGAGGGCCGCCATGAACACCACCCGCACTGACTGACAGCAGTACCGTTCTGATGAAAACCATGCCAACTGTCGTCGACTGCGCAACACTATCAGAAGTGTTCTCATTCGTGCGCATAGGGATTATAGTTGTCAACACGTATTAGCCAATTACTATCGTGGCTTTTGGGAAATCATGCGCGTTGTAGCGCAACAATCGTTCGTGTGACACCAATCTCGGACCGAATATTATTGCGTGCACTTCGTCGGTATTGGGTCACGTATAGCAGTGTACACATCGGCTGCTGACGTGGGAATGGTGCCCACCGGCCCCCGAGAGCATACGAGGCCAGCTTGTAACTGCACCCCGCAACTTTGCCTGAACTTCCCATAGCAGGCCGCGACATGAGCGGCTCCAGGGTTCCGAATTTGAACTGCATACAAATGATGGTCGCACTACGATATTCTGCTGCACTGGGACCACCACTGCCAACCATTGTAAATGCATCGATCATGTCTGGTGTCTCCCTAAGCCAATGAACAACAGCATGCATTGTTCCTATTTTCAAATCAGAAGACCGCACAACCAAGCCAAATACCTTTCAGCATATTTCCCTTTCGTCTATACGACATAAGATTACAGGGAAGATTGTGTGCGATCAATGATCCAAATATTTACGGGACAACCACATTCTGTCACACTCAATTTGCTTCCCAAAAATACCACAGAAGACGCTTTGCTGGACTTATTCAGCTGGATATTAGCTAACACAATATTCAGCACAAGATGTTGTAGTCCTTGTTACTGCGATTTATTTAAGCAAGGGATTTGATGGCATGGATCTTCAAATCCTTCTGAAGAAAATTTTGAGATGGTACCTCATTGGTTTTCGAGCTATTTAAGCGGAAGAAATCAGCTGGTCAGGACGGAAACAAAATTATTGGATCGTGGTACGGAGTCCCTTAGGACTTATTCATCGGCCTTCCCTTGTGCAGCTTGATTACCAATGATCTTGTAAACTCTCCTCCCTCGTTACTTTTTAATTTCGCACCAGGATGATGCCCAAATCTTTGACCAGACCTTGTGTAAGTATTGCAGTTTTCTAAAGCTCAAGGTTCGACTTGAAAATGTGCTACAAACAATTCAAAGCTGGTTTCGATTGAGCTCACTAACAATGAACGCTGAAGAAAATTGATTATCATCATTGGATCAAAGAACGCCGTCAGAGAGCAAGAAGCTGCGGATCTCACCGGTCACTCGACCCTTAGAAACAATACAAATGCTCGGCATGAACTTCGATCCTGTGTTATCTTGGGATGCTCATATTTCAATGATCCCCCCCCCCCCCAAAAAAAAAAATGTTTCGTAGCACGCATCGTTTTCAACAGGTCGCGACCAGGTTCTCACTTGTAGCTCGAATCATTGTATTATCTTGTTGCTTTCACGTCGTTTTTAAATGCAGCGCTTTCTTCTTACTGTATGTCAAGATTCCTAACAATTAAACCTGACTTGGAAGGTAACTGGAAGCATACATACATACATTTAGATACATCCATCCAACATATTGTCACCCATGGTGACCTGCCAGCAATTGAGTCAGCCCCAGCACGTCCCACTGTTCTATGAAACCGTGAGCCCTTGATGACATTCTGGCGACGTACGGGTGGGTGCTCTCCCTCCGGCGTAGGCCTCGGCTGTTCCTCAGATAGGCTAAAATGGTTAAAGTCGCTCCCAGGAGAGTGGACGGACGAGGGCGATTCCCTCCAGCGCACAGTGTGATAACTCGAGGGAAACACTGGCCAGAAATCATTGCGGACAAAGTATGCTAGTTACAGGGCGATTTTGGTCTCAATCGAAAGAACTTCAAATTTAGAGCATATGGAGGAGCTCTATTGCCTTAAAGATTGCTTAACCCAGGAATGTCGGAGGTCATATGTGCTAGAGGGAAGGGAGCGTTCCGCTCCACGCATTTTGCTTCCGCGAAATATCTCGAGAACCAATTGAGGTAGACAGCTGAAATTGTGCACACACCTACATCAGCACCTAGTGTACCTAGTTTAAAAAAAATCGACATCCGGCCATGGCATGGTGACATCATAATGACGTCATAATCGAAGTCCATGGGCGATCACATATCGGATAATTATTTGTTAGCGTTTGCTATGCGAACATTCTGCACTGTAAATATGATCTAAGAAGTTGCACGCAGAATAGATAAAAAATCTCCTTGTCCTAAGTGGCTGAAATTATGCCAAAATATATCCATAATATATGACATACAGATGGAATCTGGGTCTCTGAAGAGTGAAGGCACGTCTTGCCGTGTTCCCGTCGTTAGACGTACCCGAACCACCCGCACGTGGCTGATCTACGACAAGACCCAGTCTCTCCCGGAACTGCCGCCGTAATTTCTTCTTCATTTATTTCGCACACATCTTGTTTTCTTCGCCGGACACCGCCCACACTTTGACCTCCGGACGGTAAGATATGTGGAGAAGGCACCCAAAACATCGAATCCATGCATGCAGTTGAGAGGCCGAGCTAGCACGTACCCTCGCGGGCAGGTCGAGCCGCGGCAGCAGACAGGTCATTCATCTGATGAGGTGTGCACCTACAGATGGTGCATGTCATGCTGCTGCTAGTGTTGGTTAGAGCGTTCGCACACAGACAAGCCAGCTGACACACACATTGCCAGCGCCCGGTCTCCTGACACGCACTCGGGTTGGCTCACTTTAAAGCTTCGCAGAACATCCCACCAGCCGACGCGTCGCGGCGTCCGGCTCGGACTTCCCCGTGCCGCCCGGGTTGGCAACCGCACCGCACCGATACCTGCCGGGATACAATTGGTCACTACCGGTGTTAGAGCAGCTAGGTGCGGCTGAAACTTAGCGTACATATAGTCAAAGGATCACTGATTTAATTGGGATTGGTCTCTGGTTGTGCGCTGTTGTGCGTTTTTTTAACCTTATTCGAACTTGGTGGTCCTAAAAAGTTGAACGACTATTGAAATTACTTATTGTTTGATATAAAATAGCAAATTGTGAATCGTTCTGTGCCTTTTTGAATAGCTTAACGCATTGAGAATGTTTTCAGCTATCATTTCATATCTCACTTGCCCAGTTTTTTTTAGAATGCATCTTACTTTTATCAGTCGTCAAACTCCGACAACATTTGTGTACATGTGCAGCGGTTTTTTTCACACGTAATATTGTCCATGTTCATGGACTTGTTACTATATCAAATCTTGTGAAAATGTGTCTAACAACTGTGACTTGGTGTGCTTCAAGCAATTGCTGATGCAATGGCGCCGCAAATATGGTATAAAAAATAGTCGAGAAATGTATTTCTGGCCAGTTTTTTCCTTGAGTTATCACACTGTGCAGCGTGGCGTTGGCGTGGGGAAGGCGGCAGCACACAACAGCCATGAGCATACGCGTCGCGAGTTGAATGAGGAATCGCTTCCGTATTTTCGTCCGACTCCGGATGTCCGGTCGGGAACAGTGAGCAGCACATTGCCCACGCTATCCGACCCCTAGCATCGCCCCTTTCACGCCGGAACCAGATGTGGTCTGGAATAAATCCGTCCAGAGGTCTGCTTCATTAGAGGTACTCACAATAAAAAGAGCGGATCTACGTAGATTGCCTACGAAAGTACGCCATTTTCTTTCCCAACTATGGAAAATTAAGGAACGCAGAGATAACTAGAGATAACTCCATCACTCGGTATTCTACTCCAATGTCGCCGAATCCTGTCTCACTAACCAAATCCTGTCTCACGAACCAGATTGGTTGAAAATAGTCGCCATTTTATGCCGCGTGTGCACAATACTCGTGTGAACATTCGAGATGGAAATACTACAGAAGGGTGGCGTTGCTTTTTCCAAGTGAATGTGTGCCGTGGTCCCGCGATAACTTGGCAGTGAGTCATTTTCCTACGATTTTATGTTGGGAGGACTCATTGTTCTTGATGATGACGATCTAATTAGGCTGGAGGATAATTATACGCAAGCCGGCCGACCGCGAAGACCGAGAGTTGTCAGGCTAAGGATTAATGTAAAACTGCAGTGGCGCTCGTGGCCATACTCATTCAGATTAGTGCCTACGTAGTGCCATATAATATTGCCCACCCAACACCATAGACACATACCTACCCACAAACCAAGTATTGTTTTGGTTAAACGCGCTACACTTTAGTTTTAGTTCATAATTGATGGTTTCACTTCATTTTAGAGTTAATTTTTCAGTTGAAAGTTAATTCAGTGTATAATTGATGTATTATAAATGCAAAGTATTATGTCTACATTTGTGCAGTCGGTTACATAATTATGCTTCAGTATACCTTTACTATGGCTGGTCACTAGGAATATAGGCTGTGCCGTTTCACAGCAATTGTTGACAGGGAGTATTGCGCCGCTTCGCAGTTAGGCGCAAGGTGGCAGTCTACCAGGATGACCACGGGCCAGTGTCCACGGACAGAAATTCGCGCTCGTGATCGTCACGTGACCATTTGCCCTGCAGTCATGAAGTGAAAGAGACGGGCCTATGCTGTCCCTACCTTGCATTGCTCAGTTGGACAAATGACACGGGCAGTTCAGTGAACAGGCTACCACTAGACTCCTGTCGACAAGCAACATTTCATCGCAGTGGATTTCAGACTTTAGCAACGCAGAATGAGCTGGGAAGGCTGAAACGAGCCGGATTGCAAAGTATATAGCGAAAGGGGAGGAGAAGTCTATGATATCTATGAAGCATTCTCTTGCCCTAAAATTAGGATCGAATTTCCAATCTTTGCACTTGTATTCTCAATTCAGATTGATCGACAAATCGATCAATTACTGGACCAAATTACATCCGTTTCATTGGGGAATCCAAGTTGTTGGGTGTACATCATATGTTGTATGATATATATTATTATATTATTGGATATATTATGCACCGTATGGTAAGCGACATATTTAGATGTCTGTGCAGATAAATATTTCTTCAAGTAGCTACCATCCAACTTATTTTACAATCCGAGGCTTCTAGTTTATATCGCCTGAGTACGAAATGTAACTGGCTCATCCATCATTCTTTGTATGAAACCACTTTTAATTATTTGAAGTTGGAGCAGCATGTAATGCCAAATTTTATTTCTTAGATTGCAGCATGGGCAGCATAAATAACGTCTCATTGGGACAGTTGAATACACTTTCCAGGACCAAGATCATTCTAGAATTTTCCTCTCACACGAATTCGATGATGTGATGTGCAGTGGCTTCAGGAAATGTATTTTGAACCAAAGCTCAGCCGACTTCAATGCCGTACTTTTGAGAACTGTCGGGAACAATGACCAACTAAGTTGCACGAATCGGGGTCCTTTACCAAATTAAATGGCATGTACATATCGGTGTATGTGTATGTATGTGTGTGTGTCAGTGGCATACCTAGGATTTGCGTTATGGGGGGGGGGGCAAACGGATTTGGAGAGGGCCCACCTACCCCATTTGTATATATTCTCCGGATTTAGAGCACTATTTTTTTCTTCAAAGGGGACAATTTTCATTTTTTTTAGATACAATAATTACTCACCAGCTGACTTGTCCTGTGGAGGTGGCCCAATCTACCACCATCGTTTCTGAGTCAACGGATTTCAACCCTAACTCACCCCTCCCTATTCGAAGTTTGAAGTTTTTTAAATTCGGTATCTCTTGATAAGTCACCTCACACTGCTGAAATTACACCTGTACAAATCACTTAAAAATGTCAAATTTTCAATTGTCAGGCATTCTAGTTCATAACGCCCGAGGGCCACCACACCACACTTCGTGCGATTATACAGTTTTGCTAGACCTCCGACGTTTTGCTAGTTGCTGCCACATGACAGTCTTGCGCCATATTTGACGTGGTAGAATGCTTCGTAGGGGGTTCGCTGGAACAAGTTGGTTAATTCAATTCGATGATTATTTTCGTATTTTCTTGTATTTTCGTATTTTCTCGTATTTTCTTGTGATTGAGAAATCGGGATACCCACTGAGCTTTGATGCACCTCATATCTTTGGTTAAATACGCTGCCAGATCGGCTACCCAACCGAGGCCCTGGCTCGGTGTTCTTTTTTGGGACCCTGGTTACACCTAAACCACTGCAGTGATGCAAGCTGTAACGCTTTTATGTCCTGCACTAACATCGATTACTAGGAAAAGGTCAAAAGATTACACTTTTCAATGTACTCAGTCACGGTCCACACAGAGCAATCAACGAACAACTGGACGTAGTATGATAATTTACGCATCTATGAAGGGAGGCATCGGACTCAGCTGGGATGTCGTACGAGTAAAACAAACTAACATGCAAGGGAATAACGAATGTTAGTTTCTGTATGTAATAATGTAACAATTAACGTGGAATGGCCTTTATATGTCGCATTACGTGTTATAATCAGAGCGGGCGAGCGAGAGCCGCTGAAGACTATGAAGGGATTCTGCTGAAAGGTAAGGAGATGTAACAAAAAAGCTACGCCGACACGGTAAATATCATGCTGTTTTATAATGAGCAATTTTCAATCACAAACTCTTGATATTCTTCGGAACAATTTGTTTAATAATGCAGTAGTATCATATATTTCCATCTCGCGGTTATTCCCTACCGACAGAATCGGAGTAAAGCACGTGGAAATGCAGGGGTCACGGCATAGCAAGTAATGAGGTTCGTACAGGCCGAGAGCACGGAGAGGCGTGATCGCGGTAACCTAGGAAACGACAAGACAGAGAACACGGCAGGACAGAGGGTAGGTCATGGCAGATGGTTGGCGCGACAACGCAGATAACAGAGAAGGACGCAGGATAAAGCGTTGGGCAGAATGTTAAGCCAAAGTCAAGAAAACTCAAAACATTTTAATCCATAAATGGGAATGCTCTGGTTGTCTGGGCGAAGTGGCATAATTTGATTGTCCCAACGCTAGGACACGTGAAATATTTACTGAGATAAATTCGGTAGTGTTCCCCATTCAGGAAGTTAATCAGGAAGACTACAGGACACCGGGAATCAGCTTCGGAGCGGCAGTGCCTCGCATTTCCTGACCATGAGCGTGGGCGAAGCACGAGCATGTGTACTCTCGCATACATGGTACAAATGTTCATCTGAGCGGCACCGCCGCCACTCTTTTGAAGTCATGATAGCTTTTTGTTGCAGCGTTCCGTGTCCTAATTTCTTCACTCAGAGTCAGATGTGCTCTTTTAGTGTTGATGTTTACAATACGTGTTCTTAATATTATATTCAAAGAAAGTGTTTCGCGACGGCTTTCCGCTTGCGAACAATATTGACCAGCATTTGAAGTTGTAGCACAGCATTTCGAAGTTTAATTATATCACCCAGAGCCAGATGACGTCTTCAATTTGATATTTACGCCTTTTGGCCGCAATGTTCCTCCTGAAATACTCCAAATATGTGTTCAATCTGTGCTTACGATGGCGTTCCCACGAGCGGGCACCTTACCATGGATGTCGCACCGCAATCAGTGCATGTTATTCATTCCTAGTGGCAAACTACTAAAATGATTGTTGGTATCTCGAGGCTTCCAGTTCAGGCACAGGGAAGGATTGTCCTTTTTATTTCTGCATTCAGTGCGGTAATTTGTAATTGTGAACGTACCTCGTCCGGAATCGCCTACGACATCCGAAATCACTACGACATCGAAAATATCCTATGCATTCGTACTTGAAGGCGCGTGCCGACGTGTGTTCCTATGCGTACTCAAGGTAATGCACCTAGGGCTGACATACACGTAGATTCGACTTCAACTCGGCGTTTGACACTTGCTGTCGCCCGTCGAATGTCCCTAAGGCGCCTTATATACTAATACAGGGAGGAATGCTTCGCTGCTCCGTGAATTTACTTCGGCAAACATTCAGATTAAAGCTATTTGAAGAAGTTGTGCCTAGCTTCTGCTACGCATGTTGTGGCTCGGAAAGGCCAAGTGAGTTTCTGCATGACGAATGAAGTGCTTTGTTTGGCGAATCACGGGCGAAGACCTCCATACCTTCAGACTTGGACGTGTTGTAGCATTTCCGTTGCTCATTCAGACATTGCAGAACTTCGCAATGTAATGCCGTCCGTCAAATCATTCCGACATTGGCGCTCCGTGGTGTGTGTTACGGCACAGCGATTGCTTCCAAGAGGCTCGACAACAAGTCACGAATTCCCCATTCAAGCATATAAGAAAACAACTTGACAGTAAAATCCATCGTGCAACCCTCATTTTTACTCAACTCACGGCGCCACAAATGCTGTGCTTTGCAACGCTCTCACTAGATAAGAGGGTTGGAACTAGAAGCGTACTCCATATCAAATTGTGTAGAGGAATAGTAGAGGCGCATGAGAGGCACATGTCTCTTAGAGAATGAAGCTACATGCCCGTGCATATTCCGTGATTCTAGATTACGTCCTCGCAAAATTGTAAGTCTCAAAAGTATAGCTGGTGGGCCGGGTCGGGTCCGTTGGGTTGGTTATTGGTTCTGATAGATGAAGGAAGGCTCTTAAACTTCGGTCTCTCTCGTAACTATAGTGTCCATACAAAAGAGATTATGCAAATGCAATTGTGCTTGGAGAGTGTGCTGAAATCCGTGCTGGTTGACTGAGTTACGCCGGTACATCACTTCCTGTGGCTGAAAGCTATAACCCACTGCCATCAATCCAACCATCTTCACTTCTGAAAAATGCGTTCTTAATTATTAGGTGCATCACTTCATATGGCTCAGAACTAGAGCCCACTGCCACTCCAACCAGCAATCCGACCTTCTCCACTCCTGACAAAACGTTATTAATCATAAGATTCACTTCATGCGGTTCAGAACTACAACGCACTGCCACTCCAACCATCCATCCAACCATCACCACTCGTGACGGGGGAGGGGGAGAGTGATCTTTGAGGCGTGCCGGACCGTAAAGGTCATTAGCGCCGCCTTTAAAGCGAGTACGTCACATAGCTGCATGACCGACGCAGTCGATGCGCCCCTAAACTCCTCCTCCTGAGTACGTTACATGTTTGTCTATTAAAGCGAGTGTTTGAAAGCAAGGTGCACGCACGTGTACATTTACGCTAAGGGAGTTTTACGTTACAGTTTGTTTGATTGTTTAGGCACTGAAGGAGGGTGCTGGGCTAGGGACAGCTCCCCGATGTCTAAATGGTTTTAATTTCACTTTACTCCTCCGAAAAATAATTTGTAGCTCGGATGGGAGGGGAGGGGGGGGGGGTCGGTGAGGTGAGAGTGACGAGAAGTTGATTTTGCCAGGGTGCCGGCTTTAGCCTACTCTTATCGAAGAGTACCGAGGAGTTCAGATGCAACTTTGCAAGCGTACTGACACATGTCCTTCTCCTCTCGAGACGCCAACGAAATCAGCCAGGGTGATTTTTGGCGCAGATAATACGTCGTTATTTAAACAACGACATGACGGTCTGAGATATGCACCAAATTTGATTCGCATTGAGATCCCCAGCGTGCTTTCAAAATGAAACGCGCTTTCTTTCGGCTTGCATATTGGCAGTGTTGCCATGTCGCCGCCGCGAAGCGTGCCGTCCGGGTAGTGGAAACCCCCACCTTGATCCCAACCCGTCCGACTGGATCCGATGTCCTTCGACGCGATCCGATCCTGTACGGGTGTGCTGCAATCGGCTTTGGGCATTTGTCGGCACTGATTGGGTTTCTCTGACTGAGCCAGCGCGCCGACGTCCGTCCGCCACCGTACACATCCCCAATGCATGGAAATGGAAATATCCGCCGACGGAGGGCTGCGCTGCTGGCTGCCGTCGCCTGAGGCTGACAGTGTGCATTGTACGGCACACAGGAGATGCTGGGGGATGTGGAGGGGGTACCGGCGCAGGCAGAGGGGGACCCTGACAAAATCCTGCCAGGGGAAATACATAGATCTGAGAGAGCGAGAGGGAGAAAGAGTGGCAGAGAGAGAGAGAGAGAGAGAGAGAGAGAGAGAGAGAGAGAGAGAGAGAGAGAGAGAGAGAGAGAGAGATAGAGAGAGAGAGAGAGAGAGAGAGAGAGAAGAGAGATATAGAGAGAGATATATATATATATATATATATATATATATATATATATATATATAGAGAGAGAGAGAGAGAGAGAGAGAGAGAGAGAGAGAGAGAGAGAGAGAGAGAGAGAGAGAGAGAGAGAGAGAGAGAGAGAGAGAGAGAGAGAGAGAGAGAGAGAGAGAGAGAGAGAGAGAGAGAGAGAGAGAGAGAAGATGCAACAACGTTGAGGCCTTGCGTGTAAAGAAAGCATACGACCTTCAATATACCAGGAGGTGCTGAGTTGACATCAAAAGTAACGTTAAGGATTATACTTTATTACTCAACGTTTCGGCCAGGGGCCATCGTCAGGAGTGATATAAAAATGTCAAGTTTAGCAATTGAAGCCATTCTTACATTCTAAGAGCCATTCTTCGTTGTATTAAACAACGTTGAGGCCAATCGTTTGGCAGAATTTATTATCTGGAGGAAGTTTGGCAAACACCCCTTGATCCCTAAAGAACCTCCATAAATTGCAATGGGGAGAAAGCTTATTTTTCGTTTGGAAATTCTTCCCCAACCTGCTGAGGAGGGCTGATGAACAAACCCAGCCAGTGAGCGTGTTTACTGTTTACTCTGGTGTTAATAGGTATGCTTCAGCGGGTTTGTCAATTTGCCTAGCCTTATGTAATAGCTAATGACTGCTGTCAGGCGGTGCAGGCATGATGTGCGAGCTTGTGTTAAATGGTGGAAATGGTGCTGCGTAATAAGTGGAGGTGTGGCTGATTGTTAGATAGTGATGTTGTTAACAATGCACTTTTCAACATTCGCGAATAAATATGTTTTTGCGCAGTTGTGAAGAATTTGGTATGCATCTGTATCACAGATAAACACATTTCGCACATGTAGAATGACACATTATGAAGCTATTACACCAACAGATAAAACCAGGATAAGTCGTGAAGGATTTTTGTTCATTTGAGAACGCTGAAAAGCTCTTTAGAGGACATTACTAAGAAGCCAAACCGCGTGTCGTTTTGCCGTCGTAAACGTGGAACTCGGCTGAGGTTGTTGTCACCTTGGTAGCTTGATTGTCACCTTCTTCGCTACAGGGCACCAGCATATGTACACCTGCAGGCTGTCGAACAAACAGTCGTCGAATGATGAGTGAAATTAAGTAAGGTCAGGAAGCAACATTTCAAGTCGGCGAGGGACGGATAAAAGGGAAATGCGTGACAGGAACAACACATGTCGGTAGCGACAGGATTTAATAGGAACAAAATAGAAATGGGAACAAATCAAACTAATCAAGTGGCGGTGGAAGAATTACCTGGCGTGCAAGTCAACATGGCCAATAATTAAACAGGGAGAAGTGTTATCCCGACAATTGTTTCAGATTGGAACCCAATCAATTCATTGGTGTCTCCAAATCCAACCAGCGGAAGTGTGGCACTTGATGAAAATCTCAGGAAAGCTTGCTGGGTGCGTATTTAGGTTCAGAAATTGGTTTCGATAGCAGGTTCTATGATTGCAGCGCTAATGATGGTGGAAATGTTTGTATATTAGGGGAACATTGATATGTTTCATATACGTGGGGCATCCCGGATGTATTCATAATATCTCGCTATCTCTGTGGCACTGACCATATTCAGGTGACCAGCAGCATACCACTTAAGCTGTCATCCATATTCTGCAACCTACCAATAATGTCTGGGTGTGCTTATTCAGCTGTGTATGTTCTCTTCCATCTTAGTTACCATCAAACCACATCGAAAACGACTAATGTCATTCCTGCATTTTGTTACGATATCCAGGTCATGACGCCCACAAAATCTGCACTATCTCAATAATCTTCGAGTTCCGTCTCCAGAGTCTGCGGTACCCTGTCCGTCCCTGGAGCCCCTCTTTGGAGCTCGTCGTTGAAGCCCGTCTCTGGAGCCAGTCTCCGACATAATCTCACCCTCCAGAGTGTTGCTACTGTTGAGAAGTTCGGACTTGTTTTGGTTGATATTATTTTGCAATCGTTACTAAGACCTCCTTAGGAGATTGCTAGTGCATATTGATTACGAGTGAAGCCGAAGACCGAACAAGTCTTGCTGAAACTACCAAAACAGTCAACACGGGACGGTCCAACACTCGGCTCACTCATAAAGCCTTTGCTCTTTGGGTCTTATCATTTTGCAAATACGCATATATATAGTCATCTAACAAGCTCGGTCATAACAACCTTGGGTTCTTTTACGACGCATTCAACCGCTAGGTCACATAGCGTCGCCAACCTCCCACGCCGACTGGACGCCAGTGGACTCGGTAATCCCGTCGGTTGTGGGATTCGAACCCACAATCTTGCGATCAAGAGTCCGACGCTCTACCAACTTCATCATATAAGGTGTGTATGTTTTGGCTTGCGAAGCTTTCACCTGTGTTCATCATTATATAGTGGAGTCACATTTGTCAATTTTGACACTTTCGTCTAGTGACGTTGAACATCACGTTATTTGTAGCGAGGAAAAGGGGGCGCTGCGCGCAGTGTCTTAAGATCTGTTTATACGTGGCAGAATTATGGATGAATTCTAGATCGCGCGTCGTTAACGTCAGCGACATCGACGGCAGATTTCGAAGCGACAATCGTCATACTCGTTGGACGACGTCATGCATCTCAATGTTCCATGGAACTTCCCGGTTGTTTGTTTACCGCGCTATTGAATGCGGTACTGATTGACCTTCTTAATGTTAAAACTAATAAAGTTTTAACATTAAGACATTAACATTAACAAATTCAGTATTGGTCATCCTACGCCAATTTGAACTGTCTACCATTCAACAGTATTCACAAATATCCCCATGCATGACCTTCTCAGTGTTCAAAAAAGTTTTCAGCCGCAGCCACGCAGAAATGGTTCGACGCGCGCGTCTCCGCCGGACGAGTTAATTTTATTTCAATTGTCCGCCGCGAACGTCGCCGGCTTGGAACAAAACTACTATCCCGTAATCCCTATGGCCAATACATTGCGTGACGTAATCCTTTCATGCCGTGACGTCAGATTCTGCCTTGGACGTTGCCGACGTCGGCATGGCTTGCACCAGAATTCTGCCAGGATTCTGTCATGTGTAAGCAGGCCTTACTGCGAATCCTCTCTGATCAGATACGAGAGGACAAAATGGATTTGTTACCCTGCTTGTGTAAAGCACGCGCCATCATGTCACGGACTACTCAACGTTAAGCACCTGAATTATTGTAGCTGTTGCATTGGGTTGCGAAATGTTGCAAGTCAGGGGCAGGTACAGGAGGGGGCACAGGAGGAATGTGCCCCTTGGAAAGGTAGCACCCCTCTGACCAGGAAAAGGCGGCCGTCCTGGAAGGCTCGAAAGAGCTCCCCTCCCCCGGCCAGCGAATTTTTGTCAGTCAAAAGCTTCCCCTCTGAGAGGGAACGGTCCTCAATGGGAAGTTAAAGTGCGCCGCTCCCACCTCTCATCCGCCTAGCGAATTTTCCAGCCGAAGGCACTCCTCCAGGAACTCTCCAGGAACGCAGGAAACATTTGAAAAAAAATAACTTCCAAATCTGAAGAGATGAAGCTTACTATCCCTGGAAGCTTATTACCTTACTGGCTAAAGTACGTGCATTTGATCCATTGTCCTTCTCGATTCTACCTGAATTGGATACGTCGAACTGTACTACTGTTTGACTTCGCTATTTGACTACATGCGTATGGCGTTTGTTTGTCAGTTCTTCTCACTGGATCCATGTTGGCGTTCTCCCCGTCGACTTCCTGCCGTTTGACTTCTCTCCATTTGACTTGTTTGCCCATTGAGTTGTTGCTATGTCGTCTCTCGACGTGCACCAAGTTCTCAGCTATGGCTGCCTTCAGCTGGGCTTTGGCCTGCGCCGTTCGCAGCAGTGGCCAGCCTGTCGGTGCCCTCGGGGCAGAGAGCCGACCTGCTGGACGTCAATGGAGGACCACATGCCGTCGGCTAACACGCCCTGCTTGGCGGTGGCTCTGCCCCGCCGGTCAGTCGCGCGCTCCTCCCCATTGGGCTGATGTCACGTGCGGCTGCTCCATCGTTACCGTCGACGCCCGACATAAACAATCCGACAGCTGCCCAGGCCCGGTGAACGTCGACGGCGACGATGGACGACTGTGGCGGGAGCTCGGGTGGCGCCGATGGCGACGATGGACGACTGTAGCAGGAGCTCGGGTGGTGCCGATGGCGACGATGGGCGACTGTGGCGGGAACTTGAGTGACGCGAACTGTGACGATGGACGACTGTGGCGGGAACTTGAGTGGCGCCAGTGGCGACTATGGACGATTGTGGCGGGAATTTGCGTGGCACCAGCACGCTTGCCCCGCTGCAGTTTTCACCAGGTGTGACTGATTCATCTTACCGTCTGTGCCTCTCCAGAGTAACGGCGGACTATATGCCCTGCAAATTCGCGTTGAAACAAAACTAAGAACATTAATAACATGATTGTTATTTGGTTCGTCAATAAAATGCTTCCCTCCGTGTGTTTGGAACCCGTTCTCGTTGTAAGATTATGTCGGGTTCATTGACTTGCACAAGCTATAACACGGGCCGCACATTACACATCCTCGCTTCGAATAACAATAGCATTTTCAGGAACTGATACAAGGCATCTATGTGGGTGCTGGACGAGCGAGGGCAAGCACTACAAGCGCACCGCAGTCGAATATCCGTGGCAATCGGTCGTAGGCGTACTGCTTTGATTATTTATGCAGCCATGCACCTTCAAGCATGTGTGCACAGCAAGTGATTTTTATCACCAAATTGCTTTAGTAAAAGCAGGAATAGCAATCCCTCCATGGGACTAAGCTCGAGACGCCGAGATACAATCCAAGCGCGTCAGCCATTTGGCATCCCGGATGGATAGCAAATGCCGGCTGTGGTGCGGGGCGTATGGGAAGGAGCCGGCTGTGGTGCCCGTATTGGAAGGAGCCGGCTGTGGTGCGGGGCGTATGGGAAGGAGCCGGCTGTGGTGCCCGTATGGGAAGGATCCGGCTATGGTGTATGGAAAGGAGCCGGCTGTGGTGCCCGTATGGGAAGGAGCCCGCTGTGGTGCCCGTATGGGAAGGAGCCGGCTGTGGTGTATGGGAAGGAGCCGGCTGTGGTGCCCGTATGGGAAGGAGCCGGCTGTGGTGCCCGTATGGGAAGGAGCCGGCTGTGGTGTATGGGAAGGAGCCGGCTGTGGTGCCCGTATGGGAAGGAGCCGGCTGTGGTGCCCGTATGGGAAGGAGCCGGCTATGGTGCCCGTATGGGAAGGAGCCGCCCGCGCGCCGAAATGCAGCCGCGAACCACCTTCTTTGAGCAAAGGTTCAGAACTTTTCTGGAGAAATATGATGAAAGTTGGTAAACCTCAAAATGAAAAGAGTAGATCTGGCTCTGAGTGATAACATTAGAACATGAAATGCTGTATGCTGTGCTGCAACTCTGGTGCAAGGACGGGTGCAACTCTGTTGCATATTGCCCGTGAGCGGAAATGCGGACAGCATTACCATCTTTGAAGAAAGATTAATAGCACTTCGTGAAAGTGAAGTGCATACATTGGAATGTGAGATGCTAACAAACTAAAACAGTTTCTGCGGTTTTAAAAGCGTGATGGCCGCCGATCGGGCTCCTCCTGGTCGCTCAAATGACATTTTTGTACTATATAGAGTACAAATACAAATGCTCGCTTGGTCCTCATCCCGTTTGTAATTGATGCTGGACCGGCACCGTAACACAGTCGTTCTGATTTCGTCCCAGTTCGGCCTATATCTATACTCTGAACGTATATAAAGCATCTTCCGTATCACAGCAAATCCTTCCAAATGCCGATTTTAATAGGCAGGTGGCATCTCCAAGTATTCTCACATGGCACTCTCTTCAGCTCTATCTAAAACTGAGGCGAGGTCAGATATCGCTTTAGTTAGCTTCCGTTAACTTTGTTTTTGTGTGAACAAGTCTGCGGAGAATGGAAATGGAGACCGAGATTCCAGACAGTTGCGAGTCACTCATGCTACGAACGCTCAGCAGCCGTCATTCATTGCCGACAGGTGTCTGCGGAGTATATAACTGCTCCCAGGTCCTTTTCACCTAAGGTCATTACGCCTGATATGAAACAGAAACGTAGCTGTGGACATTTGAACCGCACGTATTTGCTGTGGTGATGCACACATGCCTCAGGTCATCTGTGGTTATCAAAAAACTACTTCTCGAGCATACCGATTGGCTGCTACCCGGACCATTTCGCACTGTCTAGTGTCTACATATACTATTTCAGACTGACAAATGTGCTATCTATGGACCAGCTTAGATTCTTAGAGTGCCAATTGGCTTTTGCATAGACGATCTCTAACTGTTCGATGCCTGCTACTCAGACCATCTCAGCTTGTGTCAGGTTTCTTTTTCGTTGACAAACTGATGGTCCAGCGACCTCCACTCAGACTACCTCAACCTGCCAAGCGGCTCTCTCCCAGCGCGGCCGAGACTGCGATCGACCCGACAGGCCGGCCGGGTGGGTGTCTGGTCGCACGCGTGCGCTTCACTGCTGTTCGCCGACACCAATACCTGGCTGAGCGACGGATCAGGCGTGCGGTAGTCATGTCGAGAATGCCGCGCGCCGGAAAAAAAATAGTCGCGCCCGCCGATCGCCTACCGCTTTCTTCCTTTCTTTAGTGCGTGGCGGCGAGTGCAGCGGCCGCTATAATTCGCGCGCGGCCGCGTACACAGAGTCGTTGCGAGCTGCGCCGCACTGGCTGGCGAGCTGGCTGATCGTCGGCGGCGGCGCGGCGCGACGTCGTAACGGCGAATCAGTCGGCAATCTTTCGGCGATAACTCGGCCGACTCGCATCAATCATCATTTCATTGACAGTTTTACTTTCGGGCGGTTTTCGGATGAGGTGTTAGGCGCCGCCGGCGGTAGACGGCCGCCGGCGCCGGCGGCAGCCGTCTACCGCCGCGTATTGGCCAGACCGGCGCGTGTTTTGCATGTTATTGGCAGCGTGCGACACTGACTGGCTCGTAAAAAGGCCGACGGCAGCCGCGTGGGCTACCGGGCCGATCAACAGATAGCCCGCCCGCCCAGCTTAGCATTGGAATCGCGCAGCTAGACAGATGAGATAGGGAGTTGTGGAAGGCGCTGACGGCCACTCGGGGGGCTGAGGTGGCCACGATAGTCGAGGCATTGCGCCACGTCTTCATCGCTGGTGCTGTACAGAGCCAAGGTGTCAAAAGGACACGCGTTAACCTCACGACAGCTTAGTTGGCTGACATAAATGTGTCCTGTACGGGCGGGCCTCCGCACACGTTGAGGAGGCGCCCTTCATTGAGCCATGCGGACAGGCTACTCCATGTCAAGGAGTGGGGAGACTACTCCATGTCAAGTTCACTCAGCCTCGTACCCCAATCGTAATGGTGTTAGGAGAAAGATTAACCATAGCATACCTCAATTGAATACTTTGTGTGCAGACTTAAGAAGGTTGCGAATGTCATACCCTTGTATTTGTATGCACTTGCAAGTACATCCACACAGCTTGTGGTCACCATTGTACATGATGGAGTGACAAACTCAGTTGGCTGAAGAGCAAGAGACATGAGGGCTAGACAAGTTGCAGTCTAGAGCATTGGACGGCAGTCGGCACTGATTGAACAGACTGCACCAAGAACAAGGGCATTGGCAGTCTAATGAATGAGAATGTAATTGGAGATCAAGGAAAAACTAATGATATTCGTTAACTCAGGGCTATGTGCGTATAAATCGTTTATGGGGGCGCTGGGCCAGCGAGGGCAAGTGCTAAAGGGGTGGTGCAGTTCAATTTACGTGTCACACGAAGATTCCATATGTTCATATACTATGTCAGTCTTAGGCGCATTGCCTTGAGTGTTTGCACAGTCGGGCATTTATTTAAACTGAAGTGATTTCGGCTGCGATACATTCACCAAGTTGCACTATTACAGGCAGACAAAAACACCGTCCCTCCAATGCAAGGGACTGAACTCGAGGCCCGGAACTCTTAAGAAAGTCAAGCATCATAATTCAAGAGTTCTGAGTCGGACTGGACCTGGCCGAACCGGACCGGACCGGACCGGACCAGATCAGACTAGACCAGACCAGACCAGACCAGACCAGACCGGACCGGACCGGACCGGATCGGACCGGACTAAACTTGACTGAACGGGAACGGGAACGGGCCCGACTGGACTGGACCGGACCGGACCAGACCAGACCAGACCAAACCGGACCAAACCGGACCGGACCTGACCGAACAGGACCGGATCAGACCAGACCAGACCAGACCGGACCGGACCGGAATAAACTGTACTGAATTGGAACGGGCCCGACTGGACTGGAACGGACCGGTCAGATCAACTTATGCACCATATACACGGGAGTAGACTCGCTCGAACTTAGCCCTCGATCGAAACAATAAAGCAAAACAAGCATCAAAAATGGCGTCCTTTTGCGTATTCATTCATGTCTTGTCGCCGTAATTTGCTGGCTAGCGTTCTTCTGTACTTATGCACCTAATTTCTGTGACGTTGTTTAATTCCTCATTTTTTATGTTTAAAAGCAAAGAAAAATCAGGAGCGGTGGCGTTACTGTTCTCAGGTTGCCTATAATAACTAATGACAAGGTGACAAATGTCAAGTTTTTTTTGCTGCTTTTGGCATTTTCTTCATTAGCAAAATCAACTTGATTAAGTATTCCATTCCGAAACCTCCCGGTTTAGGAAATCTCTCCCGATGGCGGTGATGCCATTGAAAATTATGTGTACAGCACCAGGGTAGAGTGCATAGGTGCCGAATATATGCACCCTGCCTTATATGTCGTTCTTCCAAAATAGATTAGGTTTCATGAGCGGTAGATATATTTTTCCCCTACCAAAGGGCTAACTCGATTTAAGGACTGAAGACTCAAAGGATTTACTCAGGTAAGAGTGTCTTGTGTCACTTCTTTTGCCTGTCTGGCATAAACATCATATTTCTCCCAGTTGCAACATATTTATTGTTATCCTGGAGTAATCGCCAGAGTATGTGTCCATTGTCTTTTCATGGGCGAGTGAGTGACAATTCTACAAAACTTGCTCACACTGCCACAAACAAGGCTTGTTTTCGCCTATGTACTCAACATAGAAGATGAGCACTTGCGATGGATGATTATATTCGATGGACCGTTTGCTGGATTGTGATTGCTAGATTATCCGATTGATTACATTCTTATGAAGGATGAGAGAATGGATAAGACAAAAACGAGTCATGGATAAGACATATCTCACCGCTTCATTACTTGAGTATCGATTGCATTTCACGAACACTTCCTCATCCGAGAAGAAGCATTTACCACTTCTTGCTTGCCCCTAATTAATTCGTATTGTACATTGCATGCATGTTCATGAAATAAATGTTGAAATTTATCTTGTTTGATCATTTTTGTTCCTAGGTTTAAAACAATGTGTTCCTGTGATACGGTGGTAAAATTGTCTTGGGGGGGGAGGCGCTTGGGCGCATCAATTTTATTGGTCCTCTTGCATTCATAGCAGCTTATTATGTCGTAGTTCGTCGCTCGTTCCTTGACAGGTCAAGACTGCCAATTGAAATTAATATATTAGAACTGTGAAGAATCCGCTTCCCGGATGTTCCAAGGTGTTGCGTGAACTCCATTCACTCACTTTACACCCGGACGCAGGTGTCGGCGGAGCCGCCTGCTTTGTCCCACTGTGCGCAACCCTTGTAGTCTTGCTATTGCAGGCACCAGAGCTTCCCTTCTGATGGTGACGGGGATGCACACGATTGAGGCGGGTGATTGTTTCACGCGTGCTAAACGTTGCTTTGGATGTTCCACGATGGTACGGTATATTGGAACTGGTGGATATTGCTTGCTTGCCACAGAGGCAGGTGTATTTCGACAACAAACCACCATGCTGCGGTCTACGCTCCGGCAGACCACCATGCTGCGATCGACGCCTCGGCAGGCCACCATGCTGCGATCGACGCTTCGGCAGACCACCATGTGCTGCAATCGACGCTTCGGCAGACCACCATGCTGCGATCGACGCTTCGGCAGGCCACCATGCTGCGATCGACGCTTCGGCAGGCCACCATGCTGTGATCGACGCTTCGGCAGGCCACCATGCTGCGATCGACGCTCCGGAGGCCACCATGCTGTGATCGACGCTTCGGCAGGCCACCATGCTGCGATCGACGCTTCGGCAGGCCACCATGCTGTGATCGACGCTTCGGCAGGCCACCATGCTGTGATCGACGCTTCGGCAGGCCACCATGCTGCGATCGACGCTTCGGCAGGCCACCATGCTGCGATCGACGCTTCGGCAGGCCACCATGCTGTGATCGACGCTTCGGCAGGCCACCATGCTGCGATCGACGCTTCGGCAGGCCACCATGCTGTGATCGACGCTTCGGCAGGCCACCATGCTGCGATCGACGCTTCGGCAGGCCACCATGCTGCGATCGACGCTTCGGCAGGCCACCATGCTGTGATCGACGCTTCGGCAGGCCACCATGCTGCGATCGACGCTTCGGCAGGCCACCATGCTGTGATCGACGCTTCGGCAGGCCACCATGCTGCGATCGACGCTCCGGAGGCCACCATGCTGCGATCGATCCCGCCGTTCTGCCACCGTCTGGCGAGGAAGCCGGACGGTGGCACAGGCGTTTCGTCCGATATCGATTGCTTCGATTATCCCCGGTATATTACTGAAGCCGTCTTGGAGCTATCATATGATTACACTCGGATGACGTCAAGCAACTCCAGGAACAGTAGTTGAAGAGCATGTCGTATTCATATGAACGCAGGTGTGCATTGAAGTGGCTGAGCTCGTCACTACCAGAAGGAAGGTCCACCTAAAACACTAGTTCACGGTATTCACACAACCAAGACGACTGACCGCTTCATGCATGTGGCATGGACGGCGTCAAAGGGGATGGGGAAGTGTCCCGCCCCCAAACGCTGTGAAGCTGAACATTACGACAAGAGGCGTTACATGGAAAGAATGGATCGAAAATTGAACCCGTCCCCCGCCCAATTGCGTGACGCCGCCGATGATTGCACGTGTCATGAGCGCGTTACTTTCAATGCTCCACGATGATATGGTATTCTGGGCATGATCAGGCTGACCAAGGTTTCAGCATGGACCGACAGCTACAGTAAAGCTTTTCAAAATGCATTGGTGTGGGGGGAATGCAATGCACATTGCACAGGTTGGTGACTTGAACACAAAAACATTGTAGGAACTGTCCGATAATACGCCATGCTTAAATCCAAAATCGTCTGGTAGTATCGAGCAAACAGCAGTGGCTCACACTCCTCCAAAGAGATTGGGAATTCCATCCATGGCTACAATACAAATAGTTAAAACTGCCCATTTCCCTACTTATTTATTAAGTTAATACCGACAGAGATAGGGCTCAACCAAAAGATGAAGCGGGTTCATATAGTTGATCATGGATACAGATGTTTACACAACCTCGCATTTAAAGTTTTGTTTCTGTTGATTTTGCAAGAGTTGGAAAATTATTATCTCCTTCCACCCTCGTCCAAAATCCGTGGCTACGGCGGTCGACAGCTTTTCTCCTGCTTTTCTCCTCCATCACTGCGAAAAGCAGATTACTGATTCATCATCCATTATGTACTTGGCCAAGGTCCATACGTAGTGACTTTTCATTTCAGCACACGTAAAGCATTTAGAGAAAGATACCGAGTACAGCGTAAGCAAGTAAGCGTATTTCGTCATCACCGGTGGCACAACTCAACTCGACAGCCTTACCGGCGCGACCAAATCTCAAGCTTCGGGTAGGATCGGTAGCCAGGCACGCTTTGTTCGGCCTGGGCGTTATTTAGCAAACTGCCTATGTAGTATACACGGCGCCCACTAGCTCTGTTCGTATCTGTGGTGATGTGATGTTGACGTATCGTGTCGTGCTAGTGGTGTTTGCTCTCTTGGTGGTCGATTATGCCAGTGATGCAGGGGAATAATTTTCCCTTCACGATTTTGGCTATATGTGTGGTACAAGTACCTTCTTTGGTACCAGCCGTGACTTTCGACTGTTTTCCCACATCGCAGGCATATCTCCTTGGAGGATGGTGACATATAGGTAGGCAGGCCTACCTAGGCCGCCTAGGTAGGTACTGATGAATTCCAAAAAAGTTCGGAATCGCAGCTCCAGCGAGCATATCACCTGTTATGTAATAGTGCAGAAACAACAAAATAGTACACATGTAGTGTATTTAGTACACGAAAAATAGAATCCCCGCAAAATAGTCGTGGCGGCGTGCCGACAAAATTCGATGAACTGCTCATATTGTGCAATATTCGATGAGCTGTTCGGTGTTCATCCACCAAAGATGCTGCACGATATCAGATGTATGGTCACTACGCCGTCTCGAATTGATCACGAATCATGGCAACGATTATTTTCGGGAACCGGGCAAATGTACGTAGAGCAAATGTACGCATGGCAGATGTACGTACGCAAATGTACGCAAGCAAATGTACGTAAGCGCAGATGTACGTATGTCAACTGTACGTAAGCGAAGATGTACGTATGGCTAATGTACGTAAGCGCAAATGTACGTATGGCAAATGTACGTAAGCGCAAATGTACGTAAGCGCAAAAGTACGTATGCGTAAATGTACGCAAGCGCGAATATATGCGCAAAAGTACGTAAGCGCAAATGTACGCAAGCGCAAATGTATGCACAAAAGTACGTAAGCGCAAATGTACGTAAGCGCAAATGTACGTAAGCGCAAAAGTACGCAAGTGCAAAAGTAAGTATGCGCAAATGTACGTAAGTGCAAATGTACGTATGTGCAAAAGTACGTAAACGCAAATGTACGTAAGTGCAAATGTACATAAGCGCAAAAGTATGTACGCGCAAAAGTACGTAAGCACAAATGTACGTAAGCGCAAATGTACGTATGCGTAAATGTACGTAAGCACAAATGTACGGAAGCACAAATGTACGTAAGTACAAAAGTACATAAGCGCAAATGTACGTATGCGTAAATGTACGGTACGTATAGCATATGTACCTAACCAAATGTACGCAAACGCAAAGGTACGCATGCGTAAATATACGTACATTTGCGCATACGTACAATTGCACATATGTACATTTACGCATACGTACATTTTCGCATACGTACTTTTGCGCTTACGTACATTTGCGCTTACGTATTTTTGCGTATACGTACATTTGCGCTTACGTACATTTGCGCATACGTACTTTTGCGCATACGTACATTTGCGCACATTTGTGCATGCGCACATTTGTGCATAAGTACTTTTGCGCTAACGTACATTTGCGCTTACGTACATTTGCGTTTACGTACATTTTCGCATACGTACATTTGCCACACGTACATTTGCGCTTACATACATTAGCCATACGTACTTACGTACAATTTCCACACGCATATCTGCGCTTATGTACATTTGCTTACGTACATTTATTATTATGTACATCTGCCATACGTACATTTGTCCTCACGTACATTTGTCCTGTAATCTGATTTTCTGGAGACGATGATTCTGCGTGCTACAACACGATCCAAATGTGGACATGCCACAGCGTAGCATAGATATGGCGAGCGTTTGTACAATGGTAGGCATCACAAATTTCTGTATTACTTGTCGTTCATGGCTAAGACTGTGAGCATGCCTGACGTTTGGAAGTGATAGTGTTAATATGGTAATTGTAACTCAGATGGCGTCCTATGGCAACGCCGATATTTCTCACAAGCTCGGGCCTGGTATAACATCTCAGGAAAGTAAAACTTTATCTCACCCAGACTTCAACCTGGCAGAAGTCTCTAGAACAATCATCGGAGTCTTTGTGTGTTAATGTTCACCCATTATAGCAGAACCATTGGAAGAGTAGACCAAGTGTGCCGTCTATTCTTAATGATCAAAGCAGATATATTTAAATTTCACCACTAACGAGGAACTACAAATCGCCAGCAAACTGTGCTACAGTGACGCGTCAACTACATTCAATCCAAGGTAGTTCGCAAATATCGTATGCAGTACGAAACTCAATGAACCTCCCTATGGTGTTGTTTTTCGTGTTTGAATTGATGCACGAGCTGTCAGAGTTGGTGATGTTTATATACTTCCTTTGTGTGACCTGTCAGATACCTTGACAACCCGTAAGCGTCAGTGTCATGTAAGGTAAGTTTGTCGAGGAGATTAGTGTGCGGCACCCCATCAAAACGTCTCGACTGATTCAACAACACCAATATTGAGATTTCTCCGGAGTCCATTGCTTGCAAAATGTTGTCAGTTATTACATTAGGTGTCGTTTCTGTGGAGCGCTGCTTCCTATAGCCGTGATGTTGTCGGAAAATAAATGTGTCATTTCGAAGTATGCAGTGAGTTGAGCTTTCACCGTACACTCCCAAGCATTTGAGAACTGCGGGCAGTCTCGAAGACCACTGGAAGGCTTCATCCGAACACTATAAGTTCTTAAATGATAATCCCAAGGTTCTCAAGAGGTGTTCTCCTCCGAGAATATTGGTCGGTTTCCGAGAGGGTTGTGTGGCGTCAGGACTCCTGAAACTTCTCCATGAAACTTGACCCTTTCATGAAAGTTGACATCCTTTCAAGAATATCTGAGAGCCTTACTGAGGTTCGGACACCATTGTGGGCTCTCACAAGAGCATCACATGTCTTGAATGGAGTACTGTATTTGGTTTCTGATCTTATTGAAAGGTGCAATGAGAGCATCATATGCTTCAGTCGGGAAGCCCCTGTGTAGTCCCGGACACCGTTGCAGGTATTACGAAAGCACCACATTTTGTTCCGAAAACTACTCATTTTGAATATTTATAAATTGCATGTAACATTGCATCACAAATATGTGCGATCATAAGACCAGGGTGCACTGACGGCACTCAGCCATCAAACTCCGTCAATGTTCCGACTTTTTATGTTTGAACAACTCTAGACAAAACTGTAACCAAAATAGACACACCATAGCAGGGGATCAATGAACCTGCGCTGCTCATGGTTGGTTTATCCCTACCACAGTGACATGGACGAGCAATTCCTGAAGAAGAACTAGCTGAGTGAATGAATGCATCAATTGAACGACATATGATCACAACTAACCAGCGACTTGAAAACTTCGACGCATCACACAACTTCACGCCGTCAGAGTACTAAATGCATCGAACAGGTACAATCTCCTGAAATTCCGTCGAAAACAAAAGAACGCTCCAAGGATCATTTGGCAGGCGACGTGTGCTGGTTACGAATATTGGTATTCTGTTACCGCAAAACAACGTTTAAAAATAGGTTTTCTTGTTACCAACTGAATAGATTCAACGTATTGCGCTTACGCTATTGTTGTGCGACTATAATATGTAGTTTAGACACATTTGTGAATTTCTAGTTAACCACATCTAGAATAAATATTGTTTTGTTCCACACACGATTGATGCAACGATGCAAAACATTTTGTTGCTCGAAATATTTGCTTCACGTCGTAAGTTTGTTTGTCCGCTTGCACATAAAATTGCCTGGATCGATGTGTCGTCTGAGATAATGTACCGTTCGCAATTCCATCATATGATGGAATGGTTCACGCGTTCTATTTCTGAAAGAGACAACCTGATTTGTGCATGCCGGCCTGGACCACCACGGATGGCCTCGTAAGGTTCTCAATTCACCGAGTGATATACGGTATATAAAAAACAGCCATGTGATAACTTGTACTTTTTTTACCTTGGTTTCTGATATTAACTGCGCATATGGGTAGCGTTTTAGGTGATCTTGTAAGCAGACCAGTCATTGTGAAATCACACGAAATCCTTACTGCATTATTCCGAGAGGAATCGAGTCTATGGGGGGTATCAATAAGTCCAAACTATTACGCACAAAGTAAAAAATATAGTTGGAAAAAATAGTGCGTGGACATTTCACCACACACCATCTGGGCGTACCAGGTTGCAGACGGTGAATGCTCTCGGGCGATACGCTGCTGTGGGTAATTTTGTGCGCTAACAAGTACGACAAAACTTTTCATTGTTATTAAGTACGTGATAGTGACGCACCCCTCACAGCCAAGCACTTTCCGACTTGGTGATTCTTGCAATTTGACAAAATCGCAAGACTAAAAACACATCTACTACGTTCTATTCATTTAAGTAACATCTTTCCTCTGTTTACTTGGTAGATAAAAGGAGTTATGGTCACTAGAGATAGATAATTGAATATAAAAGATATTTATTTAAAAAACAAAACATTTAAAAACATTACAGAAATCGCTAGATTAATGTACAAAAATCGCTAGATTAATGAAAATGTCGTCAAATTGCACATGCAGGGGACGCGCGGTTGAAAACTGTGGGAACCAGTATTGGTGCCTTTCCTGGCTCTTGCATCAATGCTGTATCATCGAGAACCATACCCAACACCGCTATGGTTCTCAGAGATTCCAGCTAATGCATTTGAGCACGCCCCATGAGATTGGAGAACATAAAATTGTATTACAAAATTATCGTACCGTTCACGGAGTCTCGTGACGAGTGTACAACGACAATCTTGTGAAAAAGTTATCGAGGAATATTGTCAGCGGACGTTCTACAGTTTGCACTATGGCCGGTAGAATCGAAATGTGGAGTGTGCTAGCCGGATTAGTGTCACTTTACCCTTGGGTATGGGTGCGACATTATTGCGTGATTATGTGAAGCGGGAGCATGAAGCGGGAGAATGAAGTGATGAAGCATGAAGCAAGCGTGAGAATGAAGCATGAAGTGGTGAGACCATCGTTAACGACGCAGAGTAAAATACATCAATGTCCTTCAAAAAGTATTGAAACATAACCACACGTGTGCCGTCAATATCTATGCAAGTTGAAGGTTTTATCATGAGAAGGGTCGTAAATGAAAAGGTTATACAATAGGTTTTACTTTAAAAGCACTGGTCGTTATGCGTGGTTGTGATGTCAGCACAGGGCCGACTGCGGCTGGCACCCTGGCGGCCGTTGCAGGTCCTACGGTGACGTAATCATTGTTGAGAACATCCGGGGTGGCAGGTGATGTTTCGAATTGGCTTTGTTTACGTCCTATAACTGCTGATGACGCGACTGCAGTTGTCCCGGCTTTCGCTGCGGGTGGCGGCTCGACAGCGCTGATTCACCTCGTTATACTCGCGTCTGTCACCGCCGTCCAGTTGCGTGCGGCGGCGCAGCTATACCTGCCGGGTGCGCGCAGACATGGCCGGTGCACCGGTCCGCCGGGCATTCGCACGGCCCACTGGTCAACAAACAGCTGCTGGAATACATGCCACTTTCTCTCGGGTGCATGGCACTTGCAAACAGGCGTTCAATCAGTATTGGCAGCTGTTGACTATGCAATCTTGCATCAGTTTTACAGAGACGGTGCCGTTCAGTCCTTGTTTCTACCGAGACGGCACCGTTCAACCCTACTCTTTACCGAGACAGCGCCGTTCAACCCTAGTCTTATCGGCGGCGAAAGCTGCGCTATCGCGGCGCGTGCTGTCACCTGTAATGCAATGAAAAGTGCTAATGCAATGCCAATGCCACGTGTAATGCCATGATGGCAACGAGTCACACTGGCACGGGGAACTGATTCAGGACAGTTTGCTTGGATTACATCCAAGAGGCTTTTAGCTGGTTTATTGGCAAAGTGAACGGAGTGTAACAGTATAGTAGAGAACTTATGGGTAATGCACATCTGTAGGAATACGTGTTCAGTCTCGACGTCCCTTGCCTTCAGCAAACGGCTGCTGAAATCGCCGGCTACAATCACAGCTGAACGCGGATGATATGCCAGCATACATTGAAGCTGCTCTTCAAAATGATCGATATTAGCGGTCAACTGACGGACGCTGCACTGAATGCACGCCTTAGATGTCAACTGACGGACGCTGCACTGAATGCACGCCTTAGCGGTCAACTGACGGACGCTGCACTGAATGCACGCCTTAGATGTCAACTGACGGACGCTGCACTGAATGCACGCCTTAGCGGTCAACTGACGGACGCTGCAAGGAATGTACGCTGAAGCCCGATGCGCGGATGCGACTAGAAATGATTCATGTTTGTCGACCTGTATTAAAAGCCACATAACTTCTAAATTGCAACCTTCTACTCCAGAATATAGTGCAGGCAGTAGCAGGCATCTCGATTGCTCGCGAACCAACGCTGCCATTGTTCGCCCACCCGGAAGCTTGCTTTCGAACGGACGGCCACGCCGAAAAAGTTTGTACCAACCGAAACGACGCAGGCGACACAACGAATGCCGAGACCGCATTGCTGGTGTGGTGCTGTACCCAAGCTAGAACTCGCCGCGTTTCCATTCTGTGGTGGGCACGGTGCCCTGAAGGCGTGTTGTCAGCCGCGACTGCGAGACACACGTGAGCTCTGCTTGGGCTGCCCGGCCGCGTCCAGGCCCATAAATCAGTCAACCTATATCGCGTGGCAGAGCACGGCTCATAATTCAGATGACAGAGATGGCCTGGCGACGCACTGTGGCCATCCCCGTCAGTGGTGACAGTCGCGCTCTGAAGCCGACCAAGGCAGCCAGTTGAGGCTCATCAGTCTTCTGCGGTGTGGTTTCACAAAGGTAGGAAATGGTCATCTGGACCGATCGTCCAATAATATTGTTCTTGAAAGCGGTGACTCATTATTAGCTGTCGTCATAAACAGTGGCTGGTGTTTGCAAGTGGAATGGCTGCGGCTGGATCTGGCTGAAAGGCTGTAAACCCACACACTGACCCCACCGTGCTGTACTGCAGATGGCGCGGATTGAGGCCGGCGCCGCCCACAGTGCGGTAAAGAGAGGGCGTGGGGTGGGTGGGGTGGCAGCAGTGCTCCTGCCGTACGTCACCGGCATCGACGTCGAGAGGGCCGTTTTTCTGCCTGTGGTCTCATCGGCGAGCCGGAGATCCGGTCACGAACGCGCGACCGCAGGTCACGTCGGGTCACTATTAACATCAGCAAAACACCGCCTGGGATTTATCTGTCCGGCTGTATTTCAATCGTGGCCGTCTGCCCATTGCAGGCCGGCACTCGGCGGACGCTTAGCATCAGCTTTGCCGGAGCGCGGTCGGGCCATGGACCATGTCGTGGTCGGCTGTACTGATTGCCGGCGCACGACAACGATGCTCGGCGAGCAAATTTAGGAAATAATAAGAGGACGGTTGACAAAAACCGTCGCGTGGTAAATCTGGCGGCACACCTCAATGGACTTTTTCCGGACATGACCGAAGCATCAGATGTTTTTTATGAAATAGCTCTCAAGGGAACTGAACAGTGCGTGACAAATTCAATTAAAACTACATCAGAGATGCAGGGGAGCCGGGTGAAGGCGAATCACCACCAGAACGCATGACCATGTACCGGTAGCATTTTATAAATACTTTTGCATGCCAAAGGAAAGCCACGTGACGATTGATGTTGACCGAATACAATACAATGAAATGCATCAATGCAAGCACTTTTGTCGCATAGCGCAGTGTACTCACATTCAGTGAATATGATCTGCATATGTCATAGAGCCATAGCAGCCGCTGCTTGCACTTCAGGCTAATCATATGATATTTTGGGGACAGAGAAAGCTCTACTCTTCAGCTTTAGGTTCGAATCAACAATGAGTATATTTTTGGAGAGGGAGTTCCCCGCCACATCCTCGCCATCTCGCCCCTAATTGAGTTACAGGCATGAAACGATACCAGGATATGGTTTGAAATACGTACTATCTAATCACTCCACCCAACCTGACATTGTACGACCAGCCACTCACCTCCTAGGTCAGGTCAACGATAAACGTTTCGAGAAAATCGGATTTTCTCTGGCTGAAGCACACCATCACTTTCGGAAAATCGTGCAAAAAACACAAATTGGCGTTTGAGTGTAGATCTGGACATAATATATCGGTTCACATCCTGTTCGAGTCCTTAGCTAAGCGCTCAGGTTGGATCGAAGGTACACTCCTAACAAAATAGATTCTGAGCATTCCGCAAAGTGTGACCAAAAGATGGCTTATGGATAGAAGTGGACGCTGAACTCAAGCATCTGGTGCACGGAACCTTCCGAGGTATCCGCGGATCCAGGTCATCCAAGGTCATTGACCTGGCATCATCTCAAGTAAACTTTCTCGAGTGCTGGACTAATCTGCGGCGACTTTTGTTGTGGAAATATAAATTAGCGGCCACTTTTCCTCACAAAGGCAAAATGGAAATGTGAGCAAAACTTCAAAAAAGAGATCCAGGCCTTCACATGAAATGGCACCTTCCCTATGTGTCATTTCGCCACGCGTGAAACGTCATCATACTGGCAAGATCGAAAGGGATACTTTGGTATGTGTTTCGCGCGCATACAATCGGCATATTTGTTCAAATTCGCAAGACACTAGCAAATTTTCCCCACCTATGACGAAATCTGACCATTCTCCTCGCCCCTGGGATCGATCAACGGCCTCACAGTGTCATGCTTGGTGTCAGTAGCGAGACATTGAAACAAGCTGCAAGCTAGTTTTTGTTTTGCTTTTCTAGCCCGTTCTGTTTAGAATTGTCAGCGAGGTCGTCCCAACTCCCTCCCGTGCCATTTGGAGGTAACAAACTGCCCAATGCCGGTGAGGATTTATGACCTTCCGTGACCAAGACTCTGTAATGGACTTTCGCCAGTATAAAATATATGTATGCGTATTTTATGGAGGCTACTTAAAAAAAAACCTACTTGAATTGAGTACGCAGTTTCAACATAGGCCAATGGCCTTGTGGCTTGGGAAAGGACTTTATGTAAGCTGGGAAAGGGGAACAACTCACCTCCAAACTTTATATATATATATAACTAATCAAACCTACATTTGAACAGAATGATGGGCGTTAAATCACTCAGACACGGGCACCTGCCTTGGGTGTGAGGGTTGTATCAAATAAATCAATGCCTGACGTATAGGGTCAGATTCAGACGCAGGCAAGCGCGACTTTGACCAGCCTACTCAAACCCAAGACAATTATCTGCGCCACACAGCTGGTCGGCGTCGCCAACAGAAGAGGCGGTTGTTGACGTTCCGCCGCAGCGTTACTCATCTGACTGCTGGCCGTGACATAACACGACTCGGAGCAAGATCGTACGGGGCGCGCGTGTCACTACAAGGTCATCGGTGAGCGTCGGACACGCCAGGGTCACCGGTCAGCGTCGGACACGCCAGGGTCACCGGTCAGCGTCGGACACGCCAGGGTCATCGGTCACCGTCGGACACGCCAGGGTCACCGGTCACCGTCGGACACGCTAGGGTCATCGGTCAGCGTCCGACACGCCAGGGTCACCGGTCACCGTCGGACACGCCAGGGTCACCGGTCACCGTCGGACACGCCAGGGTCACCGGTCAGCGTCGGACACGCCAGAGTCATCGGTCACCGTCGGACACGCCAGGGTCATCGGTCAGCGTCGGACACGCCAGGGTCATCGGTCACCGTCGGACACGCCAGGGTCACCGGTCAGCGTCGGACACGCCAGGGTCACCGGTCAGCGTCGGACACGCCAGGGTCATCGGTCACCGTCGGAAACGCCAGGGTCACCGGTCGCCGTCGGACACGCCAGAGTCACCGGTCAGCGTCGGACACGCCAGGGTCATCGGTCACCGTCGGACACGCCAGGGTCACCGGTCAGCGTCGGACACGCCAGAGTCACCGGTCAGCGTCGGACACGCCAGGGTCATCGGTCAGCGTCGGACACGCCAGGGTCGTCGGTCACCGTCGGACACGCCAGGGTCATCGGTCAGCGTCGGACACGCCAGGGTCATCGGTCAGCGTCCGACACGCCAGGGTCATCGGTCACCGTCGGACACGCCAGGGTCACCGGTCAGCGTCGGACACGCCAGGGTCACCGGTCAGCGTCGGACACGCCAGGGTCATCGGTCACCGTCGGACACGCCAGGGTCACCGGTCATCGTCGGACACGCCAGGGTCACCGGTCGCCGTCGGACACGCCAGAGTCACCGGTCAGCGTCGGACACGCCAGGGTCATCGGTCAGCGTCGGACACGCCAGGGTCATCGGTCACCGTCGGACACGCCAGGGTCACCGGTCGCCGTCGGACACGCCAGAGTCACCGGTCAGCGTCGGACACGCCAGGGTCATCGGTCAGCGTCGGACACGCCAGGGTCATCGGTCACCGTCGGACACGCCAGGGTCATCGGTCACCGTCGGACACGCCAGGGTCACCGGTCAGCGTCGGACACGCCAGGGTCACCGGTCGCCGTCGGACACGCCAGAGTCACCGGTCAGCGTCGGACACGCCAGGGTCATCGGTCACCGTCGGACACGCCAGGGTCACCGGTCAGCGTCGGACACGCCAGGGTCACCGGTCGCCGTCGGACACGCCAGAGTCACCGGTCAGCGTCGGACACGCCAGGGTCATCGGTCAGCGTCGGACACGCCAGGGTCATCGGTCACCGTCGGACACGCCAGGGTCACCGGTCGCCGTCGGACGGCCCCTGCAGCCGCCGCCGCCGCTGGCCGCAGTCGGCCGACCACGCTGCTGCTGCTCACTGCTTAGGGCTCAACTGGAGCGGAACGGTGATCGTATGGGCGCACTGGTTTCGCCTCAGATCGGTTATGATCGGATTGGATCAACTGATGACACAACTGTCGGATATGAATCAAATAAGGAACTGGCTTTGATAATTGGATTTTGTTGCTGTCGATCGTATTTGCATGTCAGATCCGATATATTGGTAATGCTATTGTGCTGCTCGTGCTGCCGCCATGTTGGCTCAAGTACATAGCAGGACGCTTGCTGGATGCACAGTAAAACTTTTGAAAAGAGAGTGAATTGACAGTGAAAACTCTGATTTGATATGACTTCGGATTGGATGGAGTCAACATGTGTCGGAATAAGAAGGATGAAGAAGTGCCAAACAGCTTGTGGCTTGCTTATGAACGCCACTGCTCTTCCATTGTGCCAATGGCAGCTGACTATAATCGTTGCTAGGGTCACGCAGCGTTGACCCAATGAACTGCCACCAGGAATCCGGTCTGACCAGCCACTGGCCGACTTTTAATTACGCTGTTTTCGTCTGTGTTGCTGCGCTGAACCACTGCACCCCTGCGGAGAAGCTATAAAGCGGAGCATAGATCACGCGTCCGGTAATGGAACTGGCAGTGCGTGGCTGGACGCCAGTGGTTTGAGTGGTACCGCAGGTACCGGCCGGGGTACCAACCGACCGTCAGCCCGTGGCGGTTCACGTCAGGTCAGCGGCTCATCCAATCGGCGGCCTCGTTCTCCGTGCATGGATCCGGAAGGCATGAGCACACTGCCACATGCGCCAACTCGCTAAAACTCTGAGTTGTGTCGCATAAAATGATGAAAGCGGTTATAAGACGCCTTTGGTGCCATGTTGTCCTCGTTACATCCTTATTTGAACTAATTGTTGCATGCCAGCTGTCAATTGCGCGGTGTAGAAGTGCAGTTTCGATATGGCGTAGTTTCGAACGGAGGCGGCACGACGACCAGTTTCAGGCTGCAGTCTCGTCACGACACGGCACGACTACGTGTATGGGCAGCTCCTGACTAATTTGGCTGTCACCGGCTAGCCAGCTGCTGGCGCGGCTGGCGACACATCGTCAGGTAGGGTTGAGGTCAGCTGGCTGGCGACACATCGTCAGGTACGGCTGAGGTCAGCTGGCTGGCGACACATCGTCAGGTAGGGCTGAGGTCAGCTGGCTGGCGGCACATCGTCAGGTAGGGCTGAGGTCAGCTGGCTGGCGATACATCGTCAGGTAGGGATGAGGTCAGCTGGCTGGCGACATATCGTCAGGTAGGGCTGAGGTCAGCTGGCTGGCGACACATCTTCAGGTAGGGCTGAGGTCAGCTGGCTGGCGACACATCGTCAGGTAGGGCTGAGGTCAGCTGGCTGGCGACACATCGTCAGGTAGGGCTGAGGTCAGCTGGCTGGCGACATATCGTCAGGTAGGGCTGAGGTCAGCTGGCTGGCGACACCTCGTCAGGTAGGGCTGAGGTCAGCTGGCTGGCGACACATCGTCAGGTAGGGTTGAGGTCAGCTGGCTGGCGACACATCGTCAGGTAGGGTTGAGGTCAGCTGGCTGGCGACACATCGTCAGGTAGGGTTGAGGTCAGCTGGCTGGCGGCACATCGTCAGGTAGGGTTGAGGTCAGCTGGCTGGCTGCAATATATGCACGATGCAGTCGCCGCCAGAAGTGATGATAGGTGGGCGGGCTGACAATGCGACGGCGACTGCGCCGAGATGGCCTGCTGTCGGCTCGGCCGAGAGAGCCCCGCTGTCGGCTCGGCCGAGAGAGCCCCGCTGTCGGCTCGGCCGAGAGAGCCCCACTGTCGGCTCGGCCGAGAGAGCCCCGCTGTCGGCTCGGCCGAGAGAGCCCCGCTGTCGGCTCGGCCGAGAGCCCCGCTGTCGGCTCGGCCGAGAGAGCCCCACTGTCGGCTCGGCCGAGAGAGCCCCGCTGTCGGCTCGGCCGAGAGAGCCCCACTGTCGGCTCGGCCGAGAGAGCCCCGCTGTCGGCTCGGCCGAGAGAGCCCCACTGTCGGCTCGGCCGAGAGAGCCCCGCTGTCGGCTCGGCCGAGAGAGCCCCGCTGTCGGCTCGGCCGAGAGAGCCCCGCTGTCGGCTCGGCCGAGAGAGCCCCGCTGTCGGCTCGGCCGAGAGAGCCCCGCTGTCGGCTCGGCCGAGAGAGCCCCACTGTCGGCTCGGCCGAGAGAGCCCCGCTGTCGGCTCGGCCGAGAGAGCCCCACTGTCGGCTCGGCCGAGAGAGCCCCGCTGTCGGCTCGGCCGAGAGAGCCCCGCTGTCGGCTCGGCCGAGAGAGCCCCGCTGTCGGCTCGGCCGAGAGGCCCCGCTGTCGGCTCGGCCGAGAGAGCCCCGCTGTCGGCTCGGCCGAGAGAGCCCCGCTGTCGGCTCGGCCGAGAGAGCCCCGCTGTCGGCTCGGCCGAGAGAGCCCCGCTGTCGGCTCGGCCGAGAGAGCCCCGCTGTCGGCTCGGCCGAGAGAGCCCCGCTGTCGGCTCGGCCGAGAGAGCCCCGCTGTCGGCTCGGCCGAGAGAGCCCCGCTGTCGGCTCGGCCGCTCCCCTGTCGTGCGCTGTCGCATCGCCCCGGCGACGGCTCTGGTCTGCAGATCTAATTAGATCGCGTCCCGCGTGGCACTAGGCTCTCAAATAACTCCCGCACCAGAATATGTCTGGCCGTGTTTGCCTTTCTATTCAGCCGGCTACCCTGCCAGCTTTTCCTGATCGCAGCTGAGACGTGTTTATGACCTCAATAACGCGTCACCCTCACTCCAGAGAAAACCTACATGCTCTGATGTCACGCTCTCACCTTGTCGCCGCCTCTGATATCACGCTCTCACCTTGTCGCTGCCTCTGATATCACGCTCTCACATTGTCGCCGCCTCTGATGTCACGCTCTCACCTTGTCGCCGCCTCTGATGTCACGCTCTCACCTTGTCGCCGCCTCTTGTCATCGCCGTTTCTAATCTGCACCTATCCGGCTTTTCGTGATGTGTTTTCACTTCTTTGCACGCATCTTCGCCAGTGTTTGAGTCTCTACCAGCTCATTTCTGCAACTCTATATAGGCTTGTTTCCAGGTGTGGGCTCTTTTTCATTCTGCTCTTACGTCTTTCTTTTTCAGCTATTTCTCCGTCCCTCTTTCTTTCTTTCTCTCTCCTTCGCTCTCTCTCTCTCTCTCTCTCTCTCTCTCTCTCTCTCTCTCTCTCTCTCTCTCTCTCTCTCTCTCTCTCTCTCTCTCTCTCTCTCTCTCTCTCTCTCTCTCTCTCTCTCTCTCTCTCTCTCTCTCTCTCTCTCTCTCTCTCTCTCTCTCTCTCTCTCTCTCTCTCTCTCTCTCTCTCTCTCTCTCTCTCTCTCTCTCTCTCTCTCTCTCTCTCCTCTCTCTCTCTCTCTCTCTCTCTCTCTCTCTCTATATATATATATATATATATATATATATATATATATATATATATATATATATATATATATATATATATATATATATATATATATATATATATATATATATATATATATATATATATATATATATATATATATATATATATATATATATATATATATATATATATATATATATATATATATATATATATATATATATATATATATATATATATATATATATATATATATATATATATATATATATATATATATATATATATATATATATATATATATATATATATATATATATATATATATATATATATATATATATATATATATATATATATATATATATATATATATATATATATATATATATATATATATATATATATATATATATATATATATATATATATATATATATATATATATATATATATATATATATATATATATCTCTATCTCTCTCTCTCTCTCTCTCTCTCTCTCTCTCTCTCTCTCTCTCTCTCTCTCTCTCTCTCTCTCTCTCTCTCTCTCTCTCTCTCTCTCTCTCTCTCTCTCTCCTCTCTCTCTCTCTCTCTCTCCTCCTCCTCTCTCCTTCCTCTCCCTCCTTCGCTCTATCCTTCGCTCTCTCTCCCTCTCTTTCTCGAGGACCACGCACAGCTCCCGTTATTTATGTGATGGTGTACATTTCCAAACGAGCGGGTTGCGCACGAGGCGAGTATATTGCGGCCCATCCGTGATGTAAGGATGCAATGGAGTGAAATGTGATGGGTGTTTGCGTAGCGACATGGTTGCGCCCACGTGCTGGGATGTTCCGTCTGCTCAATGGAGCACTATGCTAATTCGGCTGGTGACATTCTGGAAATAGCTGACGTCGCGGCGAAAGCAACCGTCAGTCGCCAGCAGCAGAAAAGGAAATTTTCAGCTGGTTGACATCCATTGTACTTCCTCAACATACTGCTCAGTGCGTATCAAGCAAGGTCTATAAGTTGAGGTGACTAGAAGAACCTAGTGGCGCGAAATTATCAGTGTACTCAGGGGAACGTCAGAGGAACCTTCTGATGCGAGGTCGACGATGTCTTAGATCAGGAATATGTTCGGATAATAGCAATGAACATACCAGAATCTATCAAGTCGGGTACTGAACTATTCCGAACCTTTGCCATTACTTTGAGGATTGATGTCAAGAAAGCACAGACTGGATGTTAAACAATGGACCCTACCATGTGCAATTCAACTCTACATAGGTAGTCCCGAACACCGAGGCCTCGTTCAAGATTTGTCTGTAGATTGCCGTACGCCCTATACGCTCTACACGCCCTACACACTATGCACATTCTGCACGTTCTGTGCATTATGTACGTTCTGCGCGCTCCACCAGCTTCACGCGCTCTGTATGCTTTGTACGTATTTGTACGCCCTACACGCTCTGCATGCTCTGCACGGTCGGCACGCTTAGTGCGCTCTGCACACTCGGTACGCTCTGTACTACTCTCTGCACGCTCGGTACGCTCTGCACACTCGATACGCTCTGTACGACCTACACACTCGGCTCGCTTTGTACGCCTTGTATACTTAATCTGTGACCTGTGATGGATCCCACCTCCTACACTGCGTGCGTTTCCATGATTTGAAGGAATCCCCATACCAGGCTGTTCGTGAAACAAAGAAAATATATCTACACCAACGAATTCAGTGGCGCAGTATCCAGAAACATGCCTCTGGCCAGGGGTCCCGCGGATTTTTTTCAAGGTGGTGCCAACCCACCCTCCCCCTTAACAAATCGCGAAACAGAGACCGCTTTCGGCTCGCGAAGCGCGCTGGAAAGTTCTGGTTTTATGCGGTAAAAATGTCAAAATTTCTTGTTTGATCTAGTTCTTTTTGGGCGACCCCCTTGGTTGTGCCTTTGCCTCTGGTGAATGTCAGATGGCTTCAGAGGTGATAGTAGGGGTTCGGAATGTCTCCTAAGTTCTTATTAATTATATTTCCAAGCTGCTAGACAATAGGAACAAATAAAATGTAGTTTACATAAGCTTTCACCCGGCGGCATTCAGCGTGAGATGGTGTTTCAACCATTTCAAACGAGATGTAAATGTGATAGCACGAGTTTAGTCGATGGCGGATGCTCAGCCTACTATATTGTTATGACATCTGTACCGCAGGCGCAACAATGCTGATGATTCATTTTAGTGACCATCTTTATTGTGATATGCCAATCCTCAAAGTGACAATAAAAATAGAATATACGACGAAGTGCGTAGCATTCATCCGTTCAATATAACACACCCAGCAAATGCGTTCCACTGAACCTCGCTTCTATATCTGCGTCCAGCATGCATGGCATGGCAGACGTCCTGTCCAGTGGCTCGGCGGAATCGCTTCGCCCGGCATCTCTTGACCACGAGCCGACCGTCTGCCACACGCTGCGGCGCCGACCACACCCGCACCAAGTCCACCCCACCACCGACCGATATGTTCAGTGAGGCTTTTGCTCCGGCAGAGTCTACCCAATATGTGATAGCTTATCGCTCCATCTTTTAATCCGGCATTCTGACGTACGACGAACTTTAGCAAGAGCTTCAGTTTTCAGTTGCTGGCAACTGTCTTCTGCAGAGCCCTTTCAAAAACGAAAAGCTTAAGAGTGATCAACGGCGGCTCCCACCGGCTGAATCCTTCTGATGAAGTTCTGTGGTCGGCTAGCAGCTGTAATTTGAGGCGGTGGCGCCAGAGATACGGTCGTCTGCCGCCCGAAGGTAAACAAACTAAATTTACTTCTGCTAACCGAGAAATAAGATCCAGACATGGCAGCTCCTCATCTACTGTACTGTCCCTCTGCGATGTTCTCGATTGGCTGGTTGTGTTGGTTCAAGTTACCACGTATGGTCATGCACACACACACACACACACACACACACACACACACACACACACACACACACACACACATATATATATATATATATATATGTATGTATGCATGTATATCGACATCCGATCTGTACACCTAGTAGTAGTGACAAAGAAAAACAACGGCTGCCAACTTACTAACAGTCACCAAAAACATGCTCTCGTCATGAGAAGCAACTTATCGCGCGACTCAGTCACGCTCAAGCAGGCCAATGTAATTTACCGGTTCAAACTTAAATCTGGGGACTGCGACCCGTCCGGTTTATTACATCGGGATGAGCATACCGACGCTGAGCAGGCAGTTAACGATGCACTTGAGAGAAGGCGTCCCCAAAGCACATCTGCAAGAACACCACCATGTTGGCACGATGTCGCGACCAGAAGCGACTGCGAACAAAGAAACCAAGAACCATCCACCGCGAAAGAAAAGCAAAACGCAGAACGAACACTGCAAACTGGACGCCTGGCAGAACCGACGCCAAATCGGAAGCATCCGACTACACGTGGAGGAGGCAACACAGGCTGTTCAACGACAGCCAGCCAGCCGCTGCACTGCAGCAGGGCCATACCTGCGGCTGCAGCCTTGAAGCCACCCGACAGAGATGCCAGCCGCTGCCAGCCAGCCAGCCGCTGCACTGCAGCAGGGCCATACCTGCGGCTGCAGCCTTGAAGCCACCCGACAGAGATGCGCTGACGCCATTTTGGCCGCTCAACCGAACTCGACCGCAAATCGCCCGACCAGCCTGCCACCAACTCGCCTACTTCTTCACTACCGACTTCTAGCTCTGCTCTACATCTTCAACTCGACTCCAGATTGGTCCGGCGGTGCCGCCTTCTCCCCCCCACACTCCGCCGATATTTGTAATACGTGTTCACCTATATTTCTAACCCCAACGCCAAACCCACGACCCACTACAATCACCAAACATGAACACTGGCACCACGCCAAACACACCGACGGGTGACTTCTTCCTCTGCCGCCGGGACGATGGGGAGCCCATGGGCTCCCTTGACCCCTGGACGGTGGAGGAGAAGATCACTCGTCGGACACGACAGCCCCTACACGCACGCCAAATTCGATCAGGGGCACTTCTCATCCAATCATATAACTCCTACGACGCAGACATACTGACACGCATCACAAACATCACTGACATACCAATCACCATAACACACCTCAACACACCTCAACTCATCACAAGACACGATATGCGCTCGGGAGGTGGCCTGGATGACGGAGGAGGAACTGGCTCTCATGCTTAAGAGCCAGGGGATCTCCTCCGTCTACAGGCCACCCACCCCAGCACACAAACAAGACTCACTTACTCTCATACTGACTTTCAACACAAGACAGCCACCCACACACGTTAAAGCCGGCTACATTAGATATAGGGTCACGCCACGAGCACCCCTCCCTCGACGCTGTCTGTTCTGTCAACGATACGGACACTCGAATGGGGTGCCACGACACAACACCCACCTGCGCGAACTGCCGCACCACACGACACAAACACATGCACCAGCAGCACACTACGCTGGGTCGGTTGCGGCGGAGACCACACCTTCCGGGACAGGGCCTTCCCTCGGTGGACAAGGGGGAAAAAGACCCTCCGTCTTGTCCACCTAGAGGGCTGGGCCCTGCCGCGGGCAAGGTGGTAGGTCAACGACCAGCAGCCGACGCAGCCCACATAACACCACAAGGCGTCCACGCGCTGTACACAAACACAAACATCTCATACGACTATAGCACCTACCAAAGCAACACAGACAGACCCAGCAATCATAATCAGGCCGCAACCCAAAGCACCAAAACAAAACAAACCTCGACACTACTCACCCACCCACTCAACACAGGCACAACCCCCAGTACCACAACGCAGAACACGCAAACCATCACCAGTGCCAGGCCCATCAGAACCATCACTGACACCCCACGCAGTACGCAAAAACCTACGCTTTCAATGGGAGACAACGCGCGAAAGCTTCCAGACGCAGCCGCCAGAGCGGCGACACATGCGAGTAGGACGTGAATTGCCTGCCGCATTAGCCGAGATACCTTTACTTCACATCAGCTGCGTCCATGCCTTTCGCTTGTGAAGAGCGAGAAATTGGAGTGGAAGAAGATTCCTAAGATAAATTATTTGGTGTTGGTGGGTTCGGAGCTGAGTTCCTGGTTTCGCACATGGGTAACTTCTGTGTATGGGTAGAGCCAGTGACCTACCGAAGGAGGGGCAAAGGGGACAGTGCCCTTTTGTCCCACAATCCCTGAGAGGCTGTTGAGCCCCCAAGAATATCGCCGGGGTTCGGAAAAATTGCGCCGGATTGCGTAAAAATCCCGCTGGGCCCCCCAGGGATCGCACCGGAGCCCATGAAAAAATCACATTGGGGGCCCCAAGAAGTCGCGCAGACCCCTGAAATTGACTGGGCCCCAAAAAATGCAACGAGGCCACTGAAAATTACATTGGGGCCCAAAAAATCGCTTCGTGGCTCACAAAAATGACCCTGGGGTTGCCAAGACGTGGGACCGGGCCCATGACAATTTCATTGGGGCCAAAAAAGTCGCGCCGGGCCCCATTAAAATCACGCCTGGGGCCAAGAAGTCGTGTGGTGGTCATCGAGAATGATGCTGGGGGACCCAAAAAGACAGGTTGGGCTCCTAAAAATCACGCTGGGGACTCAAAAGGTCGAGCCGGGGACTCTGACAGTCGCGCTGGCCCCCACAAAGTCGCACCGGGGTACATAGGCAGGACTCATTCTTGGACCTTGTCTTCTCAGCTTAAAGTGATTTAGTTCAAGACTTGACTGTGGGAGAAACTCTGGGAAGAAGTGACCATAACATAGTGAGATTCAAGGCACAAGTAGCGGGCACAATCAAGGATAATTTGGCAAAGGTTCCTAATTTTAACAGGGCAGACTTTGACTGCATGAGAGCGGCTTTAAGTGTCATAGAATGGGAAGAAGAATTCTCAAATTTAAATGCCTGTGAAATGTGGGAAAAGATCAAATCTTACTTGAGGGAAATTCAGATTAGACATGTCCACCAAAAGCAAAGGCGTAAAAGAATGGTAGGAAAGCCAGCATGGCTTACGCCAGATTTGATAAAAGCAATTAAGGCTAAGAAAGATGCAATTAGAGTGTTTAAGGAAGCTTCAAATATCGTAAACCTAAGGTCGTATCAAAAAGCTAGAGACGCTGTGAAGCAGAAAACCAGAGGAGCAAAGCGAGCAAAAGAATTGGATTTGGCTACGAACTGTAATGGGGACAGCAAAAAGTTCTTTAGTTTTTGCAAGCTGAGTAAAGGTTCTAGCATAATTGGTCCACTGGCAGTAAATGGGACTATATTGAGTGAGGATGGTGAGATGGTTGAGGAGCTGAGCAAGCAGTTTAAATCAGTGTTTACATTGGAAGATATGACTAATCTGCCAACCGTACACCACAGTTCAGTGACAGGTGATCGGATAAACGATGTTGATTTCATTGATAGTGATGTTGTTTGTGATGGGTGACTAAGTACTATCTGTGACTAAGCGAGAGAAGGACTTAGGTGTTATTTTGAACACAAAATTGGGTGCATCAGAACAGACCAATGAAACCAGGAAGAAGGCACTAAGGATGCTTGGAGCAATAAATCGTTATGTATCATACACAAGTGAGGAAGTTATCAGGAAGCTTTACTGTGCCTATGTCAGGCCACATTTGGAATACTGTGTCCAAGCTTGGTCCCCTAGTTATAAGAAAGATTGTTGGCTTTTAGAGAGACTACACAAGAGGGCAACAAAAATGGTTAACGGTATGAGCAACCTGGCATGTGAGGAAAGATTGAAGACATTGAACATGTTTTCACTTAGATATAGAAGGCTGAGAGGAGATCTCAAGGAGGTCTTTAAATTTGTTCATGGTCAGGAACAGGTATATATCAGGGAAATGTTTGAACTTAACAGAAATGATGCAATTAGAGGTCATCAATTCAAAATTAAAGTTCATCACAGCAGGACAAGGTTAAGACAGTCTTTCTTTACCAACAGGGTAAACAGGGAACACTGGAACCAGCTGCCAGAAACCATTGTCAGTAGCAGCACACTGAACATCTTTAAAAACAGCATAGACAATCATTATAAGAATAGAGGGCTTGCTTTTCGGTATTCCAGGGAGGGCTGATCGACGAATTTGGTGGGCAAATGGTTCAGTGTCCAGAGTGCAACCAAGAAGGGCCCTTGTGGCTCATAGTTGCACTGATCTTTGTATGTCTTTATGTCTTTATGTCTCTGCTAAATCTTACTGTTTAGTTCTTAGGGCTTTAGGGCGCATCGACTTCATTGGTTATGTTGCGCCCATTAAATCTTACTTCATATCAATGTGGATCACGTGGGGAAAAATTGATGGTTTTTTTCGCGAGTAGATTAGCCGGTTGGCTTTTGAGATCTCGGAAGGAGTATTTTGAGATCTCGGAAGGAATATTTTGAGATCTCGGAAGAAATATTTAGCTATGTACCCCTGCACAATTTTGAGCGCCTAGTCCTCCCGTACATGTTTTAAAGAAACGCTTCATCGGATTTTATCGGGAAGCGAAACACACTCCTAAAAACGATAATTATGTAATCCAGGAGATATTCGAATGTACAAGCATTCGTCTCAACCATGTTATGATGAACAGCCATAACGCGCTGACAGGAAAATGTAAGAACCTTTCATATGCAGCCAGAAGCAGCATATCCTATTTGGCTGCACGCACCATCACATGTTCTGTTAACGTGTGGCTTCCCTTGGCTGGCGACTGATCAATTAGAACACTAAATTGACGGACGCCTCAGGGCATAAATACGAGTGCTATATGACAGCAGTAAATCAGCTTACGTCAAATCAGATTTCTATCTGATGTTTTTTTACAGACAGGACGCCACCAGGCATTAGTAGGACGAGTGGCCTTGACAGCGTCGTTGACAGGTAGCGAGCTAGTAGTAGTTGGGTTCTTTTTACGACGCATCCGTCTGCTGGTCCATATATCGTCGCCAATCTCTCACGCCGGTTGGTCGCGGTTCGACTCGGTAATCCCGTCGGTTGTGGGTTTCTAACCCACGGCCTTGTGCAGGTAGCAAGCTAGTAACACAAGACATCATCGTGGCAACATTATAAAATTGTGACAGAGAGAGCATTGGGAAAGGATAGACCAATGATGAAATCATCGCGATGGTCAGCGGCCACACTTAAATCATGTTATACGCCGGCGTCAGAAGCAGCCCCGTTTGCTCTTGCTGTACGCACATTTGTCGTTAATGTGATATTGATATTCAGTCGCTCATTTATTCATTCATTTAATCACTAGGGAGAAGGTGGCCTGCGCTTATTTCCTCCTAGCATGGTCTTGAGTGCATAAATCAATGAAGTGAGTTTATGACTAGTGTTTTTTGTATTCCTTTCTTAGAGGCCCCTGCCCCAGAGAGGGGAATCTTGGACAGATTTGACGATTCCAAGCATTTGGTGCAGTATATCAAATAGTATTCATTCTATAGAACCTCAATTCAAATTGTATGTGTAAGTGTTGAAAAGGTCTTTCATTATTTGTTAATGATTACCGAAACATTTCAGCTATTGATAAGTGGGCCTCATAAAGTTGCATTAAGTAGTCAAACGGGCAATAGTAAGTTTGTTCTGGAACGATATGAGGGAAGTATAAATATATAAATATGTATATATATATATATATATATATATATATATATATATATATATATATATATATATATATATATATATATATATATATATATATATATATATATATATATATATATATATATATATATATATATATATATATATATATATATATATATATATATATATATATATATATATATATATATATATATGTATATATATATATATATATATATATATATATATATATATATATATATATATGTGTGTGTGTGTGTGTGTGTGTGTGTGTGTGTGTGTGTGTGTGTGTGTGTGTGTGTGTATGTGTGTGTGTGTGTGTGTGTGTGTGTGACCCTTCCTTTTGTATTTTCATACACATAGTTAATCTGGCCGTCCAAGTGTGTCACCACAGTATTGGACAGTAGCTTGAATCGAGAAGTATCAATGTGTTATATAAATTTTGAAGAGTTAACCTGTGATCAGTTTTTGCTCTCACAAAGATGCCCAAATTTGTACTGACTGTTGCAATAACATATGACATGTGGTCTTTCCATATACCTTCTATTCATGAAGTACAATACAATGATACGTGATATACTGTTTCATGCAAACTTTTACGGAATTAAATTAAACGCAAATACAAAATGACAACCAAAGATACGTCTTCACCATTTGATTCTAGCATAGCAAGTGCAGGATTCGATGCCCGATGTCAGGTATTGATTAAGCCGTTTGCATCATTGGTTCAAGCAAACCAGTTAAACCAAATGGATACCAAATTTCGTATCGACCTAGAAATGTGCTACTGACTATGAGAGGTCAGTTACGGTAGGTCCAAAATATCTGCATCAGCAGTATGATGAGGGTACTGTGCCGACATCACGGGAGTCCCGCAGGAGCGCAGTCCCCTGTGACGCTGTCCCTTGTGCCTCATTCTCAGCAGCCGCTCTGGCTCTCGTCTAACACCAATAGTGGCACCTTTTGCAGGTTATGAGCGAAGCCAACCTGAAGGAGTCTATTCTTGTATATATGTATATACCAAGACGGCTTGTATGAGCGACCCGTGCTGCGCCACCCGGCCCGGCCCCACCCCAGTGGCTAAAACCTTAACAACCTTATTTTGCTGTAGCGTATCAAGTTCATCCCTCTTCGGTTATCAAGCAGAACTTGACCTGCTTCTTAAGTTTTGATATTTGAAATCTCCCATCGAAATCTGCTATGTGGTATCCTTACCTTCCTTCACAAGATGTATTCTAAGAGGTTTTTGCGTCAACATGTTGCGCAGCCGTCCAGTTTTTCGGGCTATCGCGCAGCAGCCAGTGGCCAGTGTGGCTGGCGCGGCTGGCGAACAGCGATTACATTCTGAGCGGCAACACAGCCAGGATTTTCTTACGAGGGGGTCCGGATCCCCACAAAATGTGACGAAACAGAGAAAGCTTCCGGCGCACCGAACATTTAGGGATTTGCGTGGTGAAATTCCCAAAATTTCTTGTTTGATCTAGTGTATTGTTGGGTGTTGGGAGGGGGAGCCCTTCCCCCATTTAGCTACGCCTCTTACCCGGAGGCTCTCTTGTTCAGCCATATGATTGTGGATTGGTCTTATCAGTGGTCTTAATGATTGCGAGCGAGAGCGAAGACTGAACTAGTCCGTTCAGGATATGCCAGGTTTGTGGAAGCGACTCAACATACCGATTTTCGTACAGCGTTTGAAACCATATTTGTCACTCGTAATTAGACTTGCACTCTTAAGTTTGATTTTGCAAACTCTGGACACCATATTTCCCTTAAAGTACTCCGACGAAATATTGTTCTGTACAGTGGTGTATCAAGGAGGTGAAGGGGCCTTCCACCTTGAGAGGCTAGGATCCCTTTGGTCCTTGACTCTGACAGGCTTCTGACGGGAAATCACGGCTCTTTATGGGCTGTGATTTCCCCCTTGAGAGGTATGTGGGCCCTTGCCGGGACTGCGAGTGCGAGTGCCATTTCGACAACTTGCAGGGATGAACGAGATATGCAGAAATATTTTGGGGAATAGCAGGCCTCTTTGACACCGATAAGGATCTCTGTGACATACGCGAAAGCTCTTTTAAAGGATATGAGGGCAGCTTGAAGCCCTTAGAGATACATCAGACTCTTGCAAATGATAGGAAGTATGTTATGGAAGTGCCATGGAAAATATAGGCGGGCCATTTTTCTGGTGAAGTTCAAGAATTGCTCGGAAGAAATTGATAAAATTGCGAACATAGGGTACTCTCTGGAGGACCTCCAGATATTGCTGAGTACACTGTGGGGTTTCGTTCAAAAACGGGACAAAAGGGCTGTTGAAATTATTGAGTATTGCAGCCATCTTCAAAAAGCTTGGAGAGCTCCTCACTATCAGCACTGTTCGGAAACGTGGCATCATTGCACAGAACTTCTTGCGTATCAACTCCATGAGTTCAATTGTCATCCACCGACTTTCTTGACGAAATCCTGGGTGCGACTCTGGTTGTGTGACGTCAGTAACGACGCCGTACAGCATGCTGCGCTACCCATGCAGTATGCAGGTAGCCGCCAGGCAACTGCCCACACCAGATGCCAAGAGAGGACAATTGTGGTCGGCTGCCAACATCTCCGACAACGGCATGGTGCCCAATTATGCGCGTCAAACACGACTGACAGCATCCCAGCCAATGCGGTCTGACGGTAGTGTTCACCATAGCTGACGTACGCAGAACCTCGTCCGACTACACTGCGCTCCCAACACATACCGTCGTATCTCCAGCGTCCCTGTGGGCGCGTTGTACTGGCATGCTTCATTGGCAGCGAGGCGGGCGCAATTGTTGGAGATCAAACGTGAAGGGATGGCCAAAAGTTATTTTTCAGCCGGTCGTGGATTAAACTAATTCACACTCATGCTGTGCCACCATCAGACTATCAGCACCTACTGACCAATGGTGGCTCTGCGGCATTGTCAGACGTGGCTGAGATAAGTGCGTGCTTATCTAGCCATCGGGTCACGTAATCGGATTGTGTGGGGGGGGCACTGGCTGGCTCGAGGTGGCTGACCGACGCCGTGGGTCGTCTCGACCGTGACCATCCCCCATGTCGACCACCGGCAGTGTGAGGAACGTCGAACACGCAGTTTGTAACTCAACGTCCCCCTGGGCCTATTCGGGCCCAAAGGAGCCTTTGAGCACGCTGTGTCTCAACATAGGCTATGATGAAGTACAATATAAATTGGGCACTCCAGGGGCCCTCCGAGCAACCAGTGAGGGTTTCGCGCCAACGTGAAAAGCCCCTGAACCGATAAAAGAGGTCCCGAAGCGATAAAGGGGCCCCGGGTCGACGAAAAGTGTCCACAGACAGACGCTGCCCTGGGCCGGGTCAACGTAAAGGACCACTATTCCGACGGAGAGAGCCCTGTGTTGTTGGAAGCACGCCCGGGTCGACGGAGATGGTTTGAACAAGTAAAGAGACTTCTGAAACCAATGTACAGGGCCCCTGAGCCGACATAGAGAGCAATTAGCCGACCGAGAGGACCCCGGGCCGTTGGAGAAGGTCCCGGGCCGATGTGTAGGGCCTCCTGGGACGACGGAGAGACCCAAGCTGTAGAAGGGGTCCCTGGTCTGACAGAGAGGGTCCAAGCTTTTGAAAGAAGAGTCTCGGGCCTGGTGGAAGAAAAGAAGGCATTGGGCCGCTAAGGAGGGCCCTGTACCGACGGAGAGGACCTCTAGCCGCTGGAGAGGACCTCGGCTCCCAGGAGAGGGTTCCGAGCCGATGTGAAGGGCCTCTGAGCGGACGCAGAGGCCCCAGCCATAGAAAAAGCCCCTGGCCTGACGGAGGAGGCCCAAGCTGTTGGAAGAGAGGCTTCCGACCTGACAGAGATGGCCCTGGGCTATTAAAGAGGGCCCCGGGTCAATGTGCAGGGCTCTTAATCGACTTTGGCACCCATGCTGATGAAGAGGTGCCCGGAGTTGACAGAGCGGATCTCGGGCGAGTAGAGGCCCACGAGCCACGAATATCAGCTTCAGAAGGGGAGAGGAAGGAGGGGAACAATTTCAACGGGCACTCTCAGCGATAGAAGGTCCAGAGGGGAATCAAAGCTTTGGATGACCCTTGTCCAAGTATTGGATCCGCCGCTGAATACAGCACTATTGGACAACATACTTGCAAATGTTGCTCAGATGTTCCAGCCTGTTATATAACTGCTGAATAACTCAGGGTGTTATATCTCGGAGACCAAGACTCTTTCAGTCTTCCCTTCTTGTTGATTCAATCACGCAGCCATTGTTTAGCGAAGACGGTAACTGTGTTTAAATCCCACCGATAAAAGGAACCGCCACGCAGACCAGCAGTTTACCGCCGCTGAGACCGGCGTCTCTGCGCCATTTCAGACGAAGATTGATCTGCGTGTAGCGGCGACGGCGACTCAGGGCATTTCCTCCGCACTCGAAAAACAGGATGCGGCCATATGTAGAAAGCCGGCGTGGGAGAGCCGTGGTGTGCCGGTTCAGGAAGGCATAAATTCGCTGATCTGGAAGGAAAGACAATGGCGGCCTGTAAGCCCCTGAGTGTTTTTGCCGTTGCCGGACCATTTCTGTGCGCACTGGTGCGTGTGCTGGCGCATGTCATGGCGATGGTCTGGTTGGTGCCTGTGTGAGCATCATCTCGTGACCTCCAGCTGTTGATGTGACATGCCGTCCCTCTCACCTCCTACGGTGTTAAAAACGAGCTCGATATACTTCCACGAAAGCCTGCACCCCGTTTCGACGGCATTTTAATGCTGTGAAGAACGGGATTGGCGGCTGAGTTTTGTGCCTGTTTGCCGTCAAGCATGCATCAGGAAACATCACCGTCTTTGTGCATCACCGTCCCTGCATGTGTAAGGTATGTTTGTGTGTACGTTTGTATGTATGCACCTAAAGCGCCTTCTCAGGCTAGGCTTTAAATGATTTGCTCAATGTGAAAAACATCGTTGGAAAAATAGCCAAATTTCAGATTCGTGGCTCGAACGATTGGGATGTGGCGAAAGGAATGCCTTTGGGGCAGAATTTCCCCTTGCACAGAATTAATTCAGCGGTTATGGTATAGAATCTTTCAACAGCCTTGTAATCTCGATTGAAAACGTGGGAGATAAAAGTAGAGAGATAAGAGATAAGATAAATAAATGACGAAGCAGACGAACATGGCAATTTTTTTTGCAGAGCATGATCGGAGTTTCCTGAATATTTCAATATTGGATAGATACTTAGGCTGAAGGGAAATGCGAACGAATATGAGGGGTTTTCTGACGAAACCTAAGATATTGCACCCAGGAAGAGAGCTCCGTTAAAACCATTAGATAATCAGGCGATTTGGCTCTGATGCAAGACTATCGTTGAGAACAACCTTCTATCTCACAGAGGCAGGCTTTCGAAAGCTTCCAGAGTGTAGTTCCTGAATTAATGACACAATTGTTTTAGTTTGTGGACAGTAGGCTGGATCCGGCAAGTGATGGCGGGAGCAGCATTGTCTGCAGCAGTATTACTGAATGTAAGTCTTATCGGAAGCCGTAACTCAGGTTGCATTATCGTCATGTAACGGCAATGTCGCGTAGCAGAGCTGTTTGTATCAGTGATGCATGCAGCAGTCATGTCGTGTAGCAGTAATGTTGCGTAGAAGTAATGTGCGGAGCATTAACGCCTGTAGTGGTAATTCCGCGCAGCAGCATTGTTGCGTTGAAGTGATGTCTGAAGCAGTAATGTTTATAGCAGCAAGGTCGTGCAACGTTAATGTGGATAGCAGTGAAGTCTGCAGCGGTAAGATCATGTGGCAGTGAAGTCTGCAGCGGTAAGATCATGTGGCAGTGAAGTCTGCAGCGGTAAGATCATGTGGCAGTGAAGTCTGCAGCGGTAAGATCATGTGGCAGTGAAGTCTGCAGCGGTAAGATCATGTGGCAGTGATGTCGCGTAGAAGGGATGTTGGGTGATGCACCAATGTGCATCACCCGACATCCCTTCTAAAGTACTTTCACTTTCACTAAAGTAGCAGATTCTGTAGACTAGCTCTAAAAAACCTGCTGGAAGATGTCGCTGAGATTAAAATACCTCTATGTTTCATACGTCATACGCACCTGTCATTTCATGATGTTTAGTGAAATCTACATCGAGATAAATCAATCACCGTGGCCAATGTCGAACCAATTTGGTGTTCATGCTCCCGAAAAATACTCACATCTGCACACCACTGGTTATTGAACTACCACAGAACTGATGCAAGTCAGCATTGATGGTGCACGTTTGTACACCAAAATTCACCTAAGCCGGAGCATGGCTGTCCTTTGACATCTCTCTTGGGGAGTTACTTCATTTTCTGTAAGATAAAGCGATCCAAGCCAAGTGCATAGCAGTGAAGTCAACCGTAAATTATCACCTAACAGCCTTCATCCCTGCATGAACAGCTTAATATCGGTGCCTCCCTAAAATTTGCACCTGAAGGCACCATGACCACAGAGCTGTTCCAGGATGCATGCCGGATGCAGATATACACCCTGCGATATCGTTCACTCATTTTTCTCTCCAAAAGCACCCATATGTCGATGTTCCTTTCTTTCCTGGCTCAGCCAGCCTCCTGGTTTCATGAAACATTAAATAACTACAAAAATGTGCCTATGCTATCTGATCGAGGGCATGATAAAACAAACAAAACCCATGCGTTCCTGCCAAACCCTGTCTAATATATGTTTGTTTCTGATCCTGCTAAAATACCGGTATGATTAACACAACCAATACTGTGTCGTTGTAGCCTTCAAATACTGGCCTTTTTCTAACCATATTTCACCCTATGAGACTAAATGGGTAGGCCAGAGTGTATTGATAGGCGTGTCGGTCTCGTAACCGAAAGATTATGTGTTCGATTTCGGCCGACCGCGCGGACTTGCAACTGCCCGGTGGCATTCGATGGCATTCGATGCGTGGAGTGGCAATGCTATATCCCACACCAGCTGAGGGTGGCGTGGAACAATCTAACGTTCTTAAGGAAATTTGAACCCAACCCGCTGATTAAAGATAGATCGACATCTGTATGAAAGCAGAGACACCCACAGCAACAGAGACAAATGCATGGATAGGGAGAGACAGAAACAGAAACAGAGACAGACAGAGACAGAGACAGAGACAGAGACAGATATAGAGATATTGGCATACACTGACATATTGACCTATATATATAAAAAATAGAGGGAGACGGAGACGGAGACGGAGACGACGACGGAGACGGAGACGGAGACGGAGACGGAGACGGAGACGGAGAGGAAATGGAAGAGGAAGAGGAAAAGGAAGAGGAGGATGAGGATGAGGATGAGGATGAGGATGAGGATGAGGATGAGGATGAGGATGAGGATGAGGATGAGGATGGAGGTGGAGGTGGAGGTGGAGGTGGAGGTGGAGGTGGAGGTGAAGGTGGAGGTGGAGGTGGAGGTGGAGGTGGAGGTGGAGGTGGAGGTGGAGGTGGAGGTGGAGGTGGAGGTGGAGGTGGAGGTGGAGGTGGAGGTGGAGGTGGAGGTGGAGGTGGAGGTGGAGGTGGAGGTGGAGGTGGAGGTGGAGGTGGAGGTGGAGTTGAAGGTGTAGGTGGAGGTGGAGGTGGAGGTGGAGGTGGAGGTGGAGGTGGAGGTGGAGGTGGAGGTGGAGGTGGAGGTGGAGGTGGAGGTGGAGGTGGAGGTGGAGGTGGAGGTGGAGGTGAAGGTGGAGGTGGAATTGGAGATCGAGATCGAGATCGAGATCGAGATCGAGATCGAGATAGAGATAGAGATAGAGATAGAGATAGCGATAAAGATAGCCATAGGTATGGATGGAGAGAGGGAAAGGTAGAAAGACGAGCGAGAGACAAGTGAGAGCACGAGAGGAATAGAGAGATGTAGGCCGATTGGTATATTGCTAGACATGGTGGGTAGCGAAGGAGACTATCTCGTCCCTCCAAATTGGTTTTGTACGACATCACAATGCTGAGAATCCGCCACCAGCGCTCACACCATTCCAGATGAGGCATAATCAGTCTGTTTCTATAGGACGCTCGCAAAGGGCTGGCTCAGCAGCTGCGCTGGAAATACGGCTCGTATGACGACCCAATCTCCGAGCGGCCTGAATCGCACCAAGGTCTCCCCACCCCCCACCCCACCCCAGTCCTCCCTCGCTCTGCGGAAATCCGGCCGCAGAGGCCCTTCGGGAGGATGGGATCAATGAGGGAGGATGGGATCAATGAGGGAGGATGGGATCAATGAGCCCGTCCGGCGGCTGAGTGTCTTCTGCCTGTGCAGGGTTTTCCCATCGGCTCACCACTGTTCCCCACCCACCCCAGGAACTTCTTAGTAGGAGCGTGTGTCACAATTAAGTTGTGTTCATTGCACTTGTAACACTGCAGAAGAACATCCCCAACTCGTAGCGACTCCTTATAAACGAAGGTTACGCAGCTATGTTGCCTTGACAAGCGGCAACCGTTGCAATCGTTCCAAGGTCGTGCTAGGAACGAAGTTGCGTGTGAAGAGGCATGGAGGAGTAACCAGGAGTAATCGTAATTAGAAACTGAGATTAAATCAAGTATGCAAAGCGTACAATATTCGCTCATTGTGTGCCACACGACAATTTGGGAATAGCTAACAAACTTGGAATCGGACTCATATCCAAGATTATATCAATAGTGGTGTTACTTGGGTACCAATAGTGGTGTTACTTGGGTACCAATAGTGGTGTTACTTGGGTACCAATAGTGGTGTTACTTGGGTACCACGCAGGTCAAAGCTCGTCACATGCTTATGATGGGTTGGCATCCAAGCAACAGTGATTATTTACCTTTGGCTTCGATGCCCATTCCTGTAAGCTTACCCCAGGAGTTGCATGTTGTATCTCGGTTATCCCACCATACATCCTGAATATGTGGTATGAAAGGGTGCGCAAGGGGATAAACATGTTGCAAGAAGTTACAAAATGCAGGGGTGGTCGGCCAATTTAGGCACTAAGGTGCCTAAATGTGCCTCACCTCAGTCGAGCTGGGAAGTATTTTTGTATATTATTTTCGTACAAAATGATGCTTTCCTCCACAGACAAATAGCACAGTTGAAAAACTGGAAACAAATATGCATGGGTGACTCATAATTATAGTGAAAATTTAGGTTCAGATTTACATGTTAACTTCAAAACAGTTCTATTACTGGTAGGCAAAATAAAAAAGCAGGGTATGCGACCTTTTTGGTTGCACTTTCAATGGAGATCGCGGTATCAAGGACACTTTTGAGGTACATCGGGCTATGGTTTTCACAAAAATGTTCCATTAATTCGTGAAATCAAGCGAATTTGCGGCATTGTGAGGAAGAAGCAAGTTACCCACTTAGGTAGGTATGAGAAGTGAAGAAGCAAGTTACCCACCCATCCACTTAGGTAGGTACGAGAGGTGAAAATACTAGAACCGAAGGCGCAACGAAATAGTCTGTTCAGGATCAGTGGGCTCTTACTGCGTTTTGATGTGATGCTTAGTCAGCTCTGTAAATTCCATGCATTCACTGTATCCAGGAGGGACATCTTAGTCCAGTCAACAAAAGAAAAGCAGCCTGATTTGGAGCAAGCTTATTCTTCAATCTCAAATTATGCAAAACCATGTAAGCCACCATTTAAGCATTTTTTTTAAAAACAATGTTGCTCTGAGCTTATGCTTAGGTACCTGGGTAGGCACCTACTATGCTTTCCAAATCCAAAAACATTGAAAATTTCTGAGCATTAGTTTTTACTTGGCCCTACCAAATGACTCAAAACAAATTTTTAGGATCTGCACAATGCAGGTAATTTGTGTAAATAAATAGAGGCCCTAGTGCACTTTTCGTTTAAAATGTTTTTTTTTCAGTGTCTTGGTGTACTTTGAAATTATATTTTTTTAAATCTTTTGAAAATGAAAACCATTTTTGACATAAGCATTTCAAGTTGTACTTATATCTCAATAAGCAGTCATTTCACCAATTCAAGAGCATCAAAATCAATTAAATGACATCTAAAACAACCTAACCTAACCTAGCCTAATCTACTCATGTTAGATCACCTAAGCCTATTGATATTGAATCACCTAAACCTACTGATGTTGGATCACCTAATATCATTACATCACTGTAGGATTATGTATCATTTGCAATATCAAGGCTAGGTGATGTGATATTAAATAATGAAAATCTTCCTTATATGTGATTTCCCAAAGAAATTGCACCCAAAGAAGTTGCTGGGTAAGCTTCAACAAGTTCAGTCCATGTATTCTTGTTTATGATTTGCTATCAGGGGTTCTATAGCAATACAAAAAACATGCTTTTTGTTTGGGCAGGAGAAACTGATTGGATTTTCCTCAGATGCCTCTTTTTGGTGTGCTATGCTTGTGTAGAATGGACAGAAGTATTCATGCCTTATTCGGAAAAATTGTGGACAGTCCATGCAGTATATTTTGTTTGTATGAAGAAGTAGTCATGTAAAGACCCATTTGATGTAAAACTACCTTGCTTCATGTTTATGAAAGTACATCCACAACTTAGTATGACTTATATATATATATATATATATATATATATATATATATATATATATATATATATATATATATATATAAATGTTATCCATGGCAGCCTCAAATATATAAGCCATCATTAAGCATACAAAATATCACTGATAAATCCTTGAAACACTGTTTTCTTATCTATCATATGAATAAAATTACACGTCATCAAGGAAGGACCAGGGAGGCCAGCGCTATTTTGGGAAGCCCAGGCAGGGACGGATACAGGGGGATCTGGAAGCATGTGCTCCCCATGTAAGGTGGCGCCCCTCCGACCGGGAAAAGGCTCACTTCCGGGAAGGTTTGAGTGCATCTTTACGTCAAGTTTTTCAGCCGGAGCCCCCCCCCCGACAGAAACAACTGCCGAATTGTATGTACCAAAGAAATAAGATGGGGAAAATCCGAGAACAATTTGTATTGGGAGGGGTGCAGTCGCCATTTTTCTGCCTCACCCCACTTGGGTTCCCCGGACCGCCCCTGACGAGATGGGATGGTAAAATGATTCGTGGAAGATCACCAGGCTGAAGCTGCTTGTTCAAATCGCACACTTGTTGTTTCCAAACTTCGTAGCACGCCAATGCAAAGAATGCCGGTGCTCGGCTGTAAAGGTCATGTTTCAACTTTAATACCTGCGCAACTACGTGAGCCAACTAATTATGAAGCGTATTTAGAACAATAGAAGAGGTGCCAAGTAGACTTGCAGCCCACGAAGTCTGTTAGTGGCTCTAAGTGCCGTCGTCGTATTAATCGCCATACATGGGCACGCTAAAGCGATTCGAGTGGAATTCAACGGGAGTCTGGCTGTAAGGTGGCACAAAGGTCACTTGCACCAAACTGCGAAACTAAGTACGTACACGCATCAATGGCACAGTATGTAAATGCAGCACTTAACTGGTGAAAGCCGACTGCATCATACCAGCGACGGCCTTGCGAAAACTCCCCGTACACACAGGCAGGAAATTCTGCACAGCTTTCAGCCGCATGTGAGGTGGCTGTCAAAAGGTAACACGCTGCTCTGGCTTGGCTTTGGCTCGGCGAATTACTGCGCTCTGAGTGCACACGGCATCTTTCGCTGCTGATTTGCGTGATTTCAAGGTCATGCAATCCATCGTTAATCCCATGATATATAGTGAGCAATAATATTTAATTTGTGGTGAATCGTATATACAGCGAACTTGCAGTTGAAGCTACTGACGACATCTACCGCTGAACGCCGTAGCCAATCATGACTACGGTCACTGAGAAGAAAGACTGAAGGGCGGCTGGCAGTCTCAATAAAAGGTATAAGTTGAAATATACCAGAAGTAGACAGTGCGAAAAAAAACGTGCGAGTGGCAGGTCATTCGTAGTATGATTTATCATGTCCTTTTCTCACCCGTATGATAAACATATCAGCTTATTGTCGTATATGAAAGCAGTATGTCTCAACATATGTCTTGCAATGCGATGCGAAATGAGCAATACAATGAAAACGGTCTGTCTGATCAATCGCAGGGAGTCGCATACGACATGAAACAGGACAGGCTGCGCCATCTATGAGACATGGGCAGAACCAATCAAGAGCTCACCGCCTGGGAATTACTGATTCCTCCGGTTACTGGCTGTGGAGGTCAACACGGATTGCATTAGCCGCATAGGGTTACGATATCATTGGATATGGAACGGGTTGAATAGAATCATGCAAACTTTTCGGATCAGACTTGGGGCACATAGTAGTCTAGAAACTCCACAGCTTCTGGACTACTTTTGAGCTGAAAGCCAAGCGCCATAAAGAGCTCATAAAGTCATAAAATGTTCAGACCTAATACGAGTCACAGGCGCCAATCTGGGTTGAGTGAACTAGGGGACAAGTGGTCTAGGGGTAAGATGCTCGTCTCACAATCGAAAGGTTGTGGGTTCGAATCTCACCTGTCGCTACTCTTTCGCCTGCGACCAATCGGCGTGAGAGATTGGCGACGCTATATGACTCAACGGTCGACGTGTCGTAAAACCAATAACCAACCAATCTGGGTTGAGTCTGTAAAGGGAAGTTGCTATAAGTCTGGGCAAAAAGATACTCAGCACCCGAAGTTATACCAAGAAACTATCCACCAACATGTGCCCTAGTGCCCCGCCACGCCAACTAGTGCCCCGCCAATAATTTTCAACTCCATCCATGCCTGTCTAAATGTCCATGTCCTCCACGGTGTGCACCTACTAGCATATATCTCACCCCATCCACCACTAAGTATAATTCAAGGACAAGATGAACTAACCAAAAAAGTCCATCCTATTTTTAAATACGTTCATTGAGAGACTCCCCACAACATCAGCCGGCGGTCTATTCCCTTCATCAACCACCCATTGACTGAAAATATCTTGTCGCTTGGCTGTCCTACACATTGACTTGTCTAACCTGAATTGATAACGACTATGTGATACTCTTAGTACAAGAGCATCATTCAGATTGACCTCATCTAACCCTTTAGCGATTGTATGCATTTCAATCATATCACTCCTTAATCCCCTATACTTGTGAGTATATATATAATGCCGTAAGCCTCTCTCCGTGTTCTAAGTTACTTAGTTCACTCATGAGTCTAGTGGCTTTGTGCTGCACTCTTTCTGGCATATCTATATATCTTTATAAGTAAGGGCTCCGTGCCTGTGCATAATATTCCAAGTGGGGTCACATATAGGCTAGGTACAGTTTTGTTTCATGACTTTCTTGGTCTTATACTTCACACTCCTATTAACCCGCGCCACGTCTTTCCGGTCAGATCCTCAAACCCGGTCTCATGGGGGTCGATACATGCCCCCTCTAATATCCAAACTAAGCGTCGCACGAAAACGGAAGAGGTGTCATCGGAAAGCGCTCGAAGAGCGGGATCCGAAACCACCTACAAAATGAATGATGAATGACGAATGAAACCACCCACCAAAGTGACGTCACTATGGGGATCTATGTGATCACGACTGACATCATTTTTTTGGCTCTGGGAAGTTCATTTGGGGGGAGATTTTACAAAGAAACATTATTTGGGATCAGAAATTGAAGACGAAATCGACTATGGCCCTAAAATGTTATTAAAATGTTATTAAATGTTCAAAATGTTGTGGGACAAAGACCTAGGATGACCTTGACCTTTACTATGATGCACAATTTTGGTTTCATTCGGTAATGTAGGTCGTGCAATGCAAGTTTGATACCACTTACCCCATGAGAATGTAAAACAAACCATAAAAACAGGAGTGCCCAAATGAGTTTTGCCCACTTAGCGCACTTTATCTTGACCTGGCCTCAGGTCACTTGACGGAGGTCAATCAAATTGGAAACGTAACTTCACTTTATGTATGCATGCATACCAAAGGACAAAATTTGGTACGAATAACATAGATATTACACAAAATAGGAAAATGTGTTCGAAATTAGCCATGACCTGAAGTTACTGACCTGATCTCAAACATAAATCTCTGATATTTACGTTTTGTAGGCACTGCCTAATTATACTCACTTGCCAAGTTATATTTCTACATCTTTTCATTTACATGCGTTGTTTATCATGAAACACTTTTGGAAGTGGTCCTCTGATTTCAACTAGGTCAATGACCCGAAGTTGAAACTTTCACATCAGACGCAAACAAATATGAGGTCAAAGGTACTCAAAACTTCGCATCACTGCGCGATGATGCTTTTCTCTATCGCGGAAAAACCTTACCTTAGGGGGGGGGCATGAAAGCCCCCTGAGACCGAGGTAAATTTTTCGTACGTTGGCGAATCAATCCAGCATAATAAATAATTGGTAAGCGAAAACTGTTGCATATTTCGACAGCAGCAACATGTACAGTAAGAAATGACACGCTGGCAATTGAAAACATGTTGGAATGCGAATTCAAACACGAAATCCAATTGGAACGTGAGGTATATCGTGACAGTGAGCTTTAATTGGTCACCTCACTTAAGATAGATGCAGTTAAGCAAATATTAAGATTAGGAACCTGTGACAATCATCATTCTATCTTATGGTTTCATCTGATAATATGCAGGAAGGGCATCCCACTACTGTAGGGAAATCGATGCTCATTTTCTGTCAAATATTGTACGTTAGAGTGTACAGTGTGTTTTCCATACCAGCTGAAATAACAACATTAAAATCATTCAGCACTCTTACTTTAATAAGTTTGGGCTTAAAGGCTGACGACAGTTTAGCCGCAAACGATACAGTTTAGGAATGGGAGGGGCAGGTATGACAACCTTTTGAATCACTGTTCAACTGTGAAAAAATACATTCCTTTGCTCGTTATCAATGCGATTGTGGTCTCCTGTATGATGACATATACATTGCGGGTCTTTGACGTCGGAAGCAAAGAGCAAAGAAAAAGTGGTGTATGAGTCCCCAAGCATTGGTCTTGTTAATTTACTGTAACTTGTTGTTACTTTAAAGTGGTGACATTGTTAAGCTTAATTACCTAATAAGTACATGTGGTGACGCAATTACACGAGCCATTTGGGGATACCATGTCATCGTTCATGGAGAGATACAGGGTAATTGCATGAATGTTCAACCGATAAACGATAACCCATTTACCTGTTGTTTGACATCCGAAGTATGCAACTGACAGGTATATCTATGCAATGCCTGTATGCGCACTTGTTCTTCATATATGTGAGTCGAATGGAATATATTCAAGTACCTAAGTTAATTGGTAGTGTAGATTGTTTGAACAGTTTGCCATATTCTGGAGCTTCTTCTACGTGTGCGTCTTCACCACCCCACAAACTCCACCACTACAGAGTACCGTGGTCGTCTGAAGGACGTCAGGACGTCGCCCGATTCACAGCGCAACAGGGGTGGGTGGGGTGACACCAGCCGATCAACACACTCGCTGGCGGTCGGTATTGAACGCTCACCCCACACCACCTTTACAACTTGTGTCGCTGCCCAGCCTATTTTGCTCTGAGTTTCCTCCGCCTGGCCGCTTTCACTTGAACTTCATCCAGACCGGTGTTGACTGCGAGTCACCTCTGCAGATTGGGTGTCAGCACCGAGCCGCCGCCATTGTTCGTGTCGCCTGCTGCAGTAGGCAGCCAATGCTTCCGCCATCTATTCACCAGCTGACCTGTCAGATTGAGTGATGTTTTCCCATGTCTGCCCGGGGACTGTCCTGCCGTCTGACGTGCGAACATGGCAGACACGCCGGGCACGGTCGGCAGTCCGCCCGCGCCGGGCGGCCACACGTGCGGCTGACATTCCATGGCAGACACGCCGGGCACGGTCGGCAGTCCGCCCGCGCCGGGCGGCCACACGTGCAGCTGACATTCCATGCTCGTGGGCGGCAGTCCACGACGGCGCCCAGCCTGAGTGTGGCTGGGGCGGGAGCTTGGGCCAGGCTGGAGCCACTAGCCAGCCACTGGGTGGTACACTGGAACTTGCGTCGGCACAGCGCGACAGGCTAGACACTGGGTGGTA
>JAOTOM010004657.1:0-12500 GCA_034440615.1 Ashinkailepas kermadecensis | reverse complement strand
CAACGGACCAACAACCGATACGTCCAGATATCACCGCCCAGCAACCTAAGGCAGGTCACGTTCCTGCCGAGTGGTGGGCTATAGCCGGCGTCTGACACGGGCCGGTCTCGGCTGTGTGGGGGCCACCACTAGCCAACAACCGAGAGGTTCAGATATTACCACCCTGAGGCAGAGTCACGTCCTTGCCGTGCGGAGGGCTGCAGGAGAGTTCGATACGAGCCGGCTGCGTGCAGTAGGGAGACACTGTGGACCGACAACCGAGATATCCAGATATCACAGCCCGACAGTCAAAGACAGCGAGCACGCAACAATGGGAGCATCCGGAATCAGGAGGTCCCTCGGGCTCAGTGAGTAGAGTGGAAACTAAGCTGGTGCAGTTAGATAGTGTATATAGAGGAGTAATATACACTAAGTAACAATTGGAGGCCTTGCCCAATGTCCTTGTGCCGATTTGGCATGTTGTAGTAGCTGCAGCCTCGTCAGTGACGACCCATATTAGTGTGACACTTCGACATGTACGTGACTAAACTTTTCCAGAGTAGCAAGAACTGCTATGCATGCTGTGCAGCCGTGCGATGTTCCCACACATGGTCGAATTATCAAAGCGGAAGCCGCAGGCCCAAGTATGTGTCGGAAGTGATGCAACAACTGTATGCAAAACTCATCAGGGCCAAAATGCAGAGAGCAGAAGCGCTGCACGCAACGACACTGTCCTCGTGAACCTGTCAACAGGCACATGAAGCAAAACACGCAGATGGTCGGCGTGCAGACCTATGAATAGTTGTACTACAATCCTCAGTAGGACGCAGATTAGAGAGAAGTTTACTATGCTGCTGGACAAAGGATCGGTGCTTGCATCACTCTGCAAGGAAATGTGGCTGTCTTCTAAGGGTCGAAACGAGGCTTAAAAGCATTTTCTTGCCAATCAAATGGGATTTGAAAACGGAGTATAAAACGGCCAGGAACTCGGGAGATGTTGCGCCAGATGCTGGCAACGGCAATATTCCGCCGCGACATTCATTCCCCGATGCAGCGGTGTCTCAACCATACAGATGTATTGAATACATAGGAACCGCTTTCAAATAAATTAAAAATAACATCATGAAAGCCTAAAAGCATCACACGAATCCTCACGCTGGATCACAGTCCCGAGACATTGATACCGGAGCTTCAGAAAGGCCAACGAATCTTGTCAAGCCATCAGACTAATGTACGGGATTCATAATCATGAAAAAATTAGATTACATAGCAAACACGAAAACAAAATTACCTGAAGGCCATATCACCGACTGCAAAGCCAAACAACCGGACACGAAACAACCAGAGAGCCGGACCTTAATAAACAATACCTTAAAGAGAACAAATGTCCAATACATCTGTTTTCTGTCTTACCACATAGCTGTGGCTCGGTGGCATTGCACGGGCTGTCCCAAAACCATAAGTCCGATGTACCATTGCGCACGTCGTATCTGCATGTGGGGACGCTGCTTGAAAAGCTCTCGTGGGGCCTATCAAGCACTGGCATCCAAATACCCACACCCGCCGAAAAATAGCCGTTGGAAATGAATATATTTGAACGGCTAAAGACGACCTCCCCGTCTAAATTATCAGCTGGATGTATCCGGTCGGATATGGATGTTCGTAACTGTTACGGAAGCCGGAATTTCCCTCAAGGACCTAAGCAATCATAGCTTTGCTTTCTCATGTGCTTACAACAGGTTGGTCAAATAAGGTACAGCTATGCTTAAACAGGTTAAGTGAGTGGCAATATGTGATCGCTGTACACCACCGTTAGCAGTGGTGTTCATGCACTCATGCACAGCTCGAAAACTGAGTCCCTGTCTGCGACCTTTACCCCGTGATCTATGTGAAATATTCGGGTGACATTTCTGGCTCCTGAACTGACGGAATTAAGTCGTGTATGTACTTCTTTACCAGGATCAACAGCACCCACCCGAACATACAATGTGCATTGGACGCGCACGGTCGCCTTGATTTGCATTCCGCTTCTGGACACTCTTCAAAATTAACCCAGACGGCTCCCAATCCACAGCCGTATATGTTAAGGCCTTAACGTCACTCACCATTCTAAATTACGAACCATTCCATCTCGTGTCCTGTAGAAATGTCGTCCTAATGTCGCAGATGAGACGATCAGTCAGACTGCCATCCGACCGGGACGCCATGGAACAATGTCAGCAGCAAATGTCAGCTCCCGGCATCGAGAACGGACACCAAATCGTGGCGAACTTGCGGCCCAATCAGCTGTACCCAAATTCAGTTATCAGTGTGAGTGTTAGGGGATGGATGAAGCCCCTCCCTAAAAATGGATATGTTCATGAAGTTCGCCTTTGCCGATGGCGTACTTGCCCGATGCATGGATACCATCATCAAATAATTCCAACTAAGACATGTTGCAGCAGCTTGGCAAAATAGCCCGCACTCAAATATAAACTTGTTACTTGGGCCCTTGAATCCCCTACATGTCCAGGTAGAAACCGTGCGTGGCACACTTATAGTAATGGGCTCAAAGGAAATTGCATTAAAATAATGTGGCATGCCAACTTGCATGCAAAGTCTTTCATAATATTGTATACGTAGCAGAAGTAAACATACACGTATTCATTCAATACAGCTTCAATAAATGGAGAATATGGAATGGAGCTATTGCAACTGTAACACTAACTGTTGTGGTAGAAGCTTATCATGTCCATCAGTTTCTCTCATTTTGCGTACCAGGCAATACCAACGTTCACTCAACTTGTATATCTTGGCTTAACCTCATCGGCAATCTTCACCCAGTGCAAGTGGTTTGGTTACGAGTGGGGGCTGGCCGCATCTTCCCCTTTGTAGGTATATACGATAAAATCACATGTGAGCGACCCTCTTCGATCCAGCCTAAACATAACGCTTTTAAAACCATGTGTCTTTTTTGCTGCAGCGTTACGGATGCTAGTTTACTCACTCAAGTTATTCTTTAAGTTCCCATTTGCACCTATCTTCCATCACACTATTTCCTCTGAAATGTGTGAAGTAGTTGTTCAAATGAAGGTTGATGTGTGTTTGGTCGGCGTCGTGGGTCGCGGCCGTCCACCATACCCCCACATCCTTGCACCTCGGTCGGCCGCCAGCCAGGCAGTGGGCACGCTCTGTACCAACTGGCGGCAATCCGAAGCCCATATTTTCAAACTGAATGACGGTAGACACGTTTTATGAATGCTTTATTGATGCAATTTGCCGAATGCACTGCGTGTGAGGATACTTTAGCCCCCATACATGTTTGAAGTCGTGTGACGACAGAACACGAACTTCCACGCTACCTCGACCGACATAACCGGAATCACATCCGACCTCACCGCGCTTTGAGCACTCGCCCTCGCTCGTGCAGGACCCCCAATGGTGCCTTGTGCCTACCGGTGATAACGTCGCAAGGGGGGAACATATTGTGCATGGTGCATGGTTACGGCGCCACTCCCCAACAAAGATAAAGAAGTACTCTTGGGCAGTTTTATTAGGTTGGAACCATTAGGTAGCTGACTGGTTTTGCCAACCCATTTCAATCATGGTTTAAGCGAGTCGAAGCCATGAAACGACAAACACTTACGAACTTCCAAGATGAAACTGCCTCGTCAGTGCTTGTCTGTGGTGGGCATCGGCGTGGTTCGTATTGATCTGTAACGGGAACGGTGTCGTTGGTGCTGACATGTGACAAAACTGGTGTAATTGGTGCTAGTCGGTCTGTTATAGAACTGGCGTCGTTGGTGCTGGCCTGTGATATGACTGGTTGGTATCTGATATGCAGCTGATAGTGTTGCCAATGATAAGCTCAATAGTGCAAGCTTGATTGATCTGGCTGCTCCGCTGCAACATATCTTGCCACCTCTCTGGATGAAAACCTCTCTCGATGTTGTATAGAAGCTTCTAGACCCTGTGTCATGTGTAGTAGCTGGTATATCATGATCTGTTTGTAGAAGCGATGGGATGTGCCATTTTCGCAGGCAGTTACTGATGGAGTGCTGTGGTTGGCTTACATTTTACATTGTCGGTTATCTTTGCATTGCATGGACGTTCAGTGTTCCTTCTGTCCTGTTTCGTAAAGGTGAATATCCATCTGATCCAAAAAGGCCAAGCGACTATCGAATTTACTGTTGAATCAGCGAGCAGCTGGGACTCGTGCACCTGACTTGGCTATCGTATTGTCACGCGCAAAGTCTTGACGTAAAAATGCATGGCATATCAACTTACACATAGCTATGCAAGTATTCATCAACGGCACAATGGATCGTTCGAGTAAAGGCTTCTTTTGTCATCTGCGGCATGGTTGCGCGTCCTCGAGCGCGTCACTTTGTATTCAGATGTAAAATGTATTCGAAGAGGCCGACCCCCAATCAATATTTTCAGCTTCTGTGGTACAGTCAAGTTTTTTCTCTCAATTTCACTTGATCAAAACGCATCATGGTTATCAAAGGCTTGGGAGCCATTTCTGCCAACACGACTGTCATCGCTGCGCGTTCCTGTTTTTTTGTGCTTTTTGTGCTTTGATTTCTGAAATTATTTGGGGGTGGCACAATATATGAAGGCAATGGGTGGGCCCAAATGGATTGGGGGACATACTCCATATGAACCCATTTTAAAAGTTGAAATTATTGGGGTCAAAGCCAACATTTAGGGAGCCTCCCCCTCCCCCCAAAAAAAAAAAGAAGAAGAAGAAATAATAATAATAACAATACCAATGACTGAAGTGCCAATCCATAAACGCTGAACACAGCTGAGTTGATTATAATTCAGTTCCGTTCAGTTAGGTACATCCCGCAGTTTACCGTGAAGCGTCCCGGTAGACATGTCGATTATACAGTGAGGTAGAAATTGAGGACGAAGCAACTGAACTGGAGTGAACACGTTACACGTATTTGCAAAATCGTTTTCATCTAAATGGTCCTGCCCACGAGCTTTCTCACACCTGAAAACTGCTTAGCCAAAGGTCTGTCGGTAGTACACTGAATGTGACCTCATGCAGTTACGCTTCAACAGCACGGGTTGTGCAGTATCTTCCATCCACCGCCATCACGGAGGGGGAAATAAGACAGGAGAAAAAAAAACTATCTGGGGTGAAACATTATTTATCGTAGATTGATGACTGCAAGAGCATTGTCATATTTCGCTGAGCACGATGAGATAACGTGTTTATGATAGCAGGATGCATGTCCTCCACACACGTGTCCGAGGTCGGCAGACGGTCGAGTCGCCCCGCCGCCCTTATGGCTCGCATCACTTCTCTGTTTCTGGGCGTGTCGGGGCGCTCCAGCATCAAACGTTCTGTGTCGGCGAGATGGACGAGCTGTCCTGACACCATTGGCACGCGCTGATGCCTCCATGATGCCACTGCACCGATGAGCCCGGCCGCATACATCATGCCGGCCATGGCTGGTGCGGCAGCGCCACCCTCACCGCGGCACAGCCAGCCCCCGCCTGCTCCCCAGCCACATTCATCTGAGGCATATCGAGCTACTTAGAAAATTGGCTGCTTGGTTGGTTAGTGGGCCGGTGGCGACATTGCGGGACCGACTCGACCCAAGATGGATTTCTCCCGAGAGGCCAGTGTCGGAAAGGCTGTCTCTTCCCTACTTCTCACGCGGCGTCTCACTGCCAGATGCTCGTCCTCCGCTGAGTGTATGGAAACTCGAGCCTCCGAGGAGCCATTTAGCTCGGCGGGTCTTCAACTCTGAAAATGTTTAATGTATGGTTTAAAATGAATATCCGCCTGGTCAACATCGTTGCACATATACCGTATGTGAAGGAGTGCAAGGAATATGTTCTAGGACAAATGTACATTAGGACAAATGTACGTACGTCGGATGTACGTATGTAAATGTACGTGAGCAAATGTACGTATGCGCAACAGTGCGTATGGCAGATGTACGTAAGCGCAGTTGTAGGAAAGTGCAAAAGTACGTATGGCAATTGTAGGAATGGTAGATGTACGTAGGAACAAGTATAGGTATGGCAAAAGTACGTAAGCACAAATGTACGTAAGCGCAAAAGTGCGTAAGCGCAAATGTACGTGTGCGCAAATGTACGTAAGCGCAAATGTACGTATGCGCAACTGTACGTAATCGCAAATGTACGTATGCGTAAATGTACGTAATTGCAAATGTACGTAAGCGCAAAAGCGGTAACAGGACAAATGTACGTAAAGCAAATGTACGTATGGCAGATGTACGTACGTAAATGTACGTTAAAAAATGTGCGTAAGGGGAGATATGCGTATGCCAAATGTACGTAAGAGCAAATGGACGTATCTGCAAATGTACGTTAGAGCAAAAGTACGTAAGCGCAAAAGTACGTAAGCGCAAATGTACGTAAGTGCAAATGCACGTATGTGCAACTGTACGTGAGCGCAAATGTACGTATGCGCAAATGTATGTAAGCGCAAACGTACATATGCGCAAAAATACGCAAGTGCACATGTACGTATGCGCAAAAGTACATATGCGCAAACGTGCGTATGCACAAATGTACGTATATGCAAATATACGTAAGCGCAAATGTACGTAAGTGCAAATGTACGTAAGCGCAATGTACGTAAATGTAAAAGTATGCAAGAGCAATTCAACGTAAACGTAAAAGTATGTAAGAGCAAATGTACGTACATTTACGCATACGTACCTTTGCGTTAAGGCACTTTTGCGCTTACGCACTTTTGCGCTTACGTAATTTGTCCTTACGTACATTTTCGCATACGTACCTTTGTGCTTACGTACTTTTGCGCTACCCAAATGCAAGTGTACGTATGACATGTACGTACGGAAATGTGCATAATCAAATGTACGGGTTTCAAAACTTCGTGTTTCAAACATATGTGCTTGAAGTGCGCGTAAGCAAATCTACGTACGCATAAAAGTAAGTATGGCACATATATGCCCAAGCACAAAAATACATATTACAAATGTACTCATGGTAAATCTACGTAAAAAGAAATGTACGTAAGAGCAAATGTACGAACGGCATATGCACCTAACCAAATGTGCTTAAACGCGAAGACACGGGTGCCTAAATGTACGTACATCGGCTCATACGTTAATTTGCTCTTGCATCCTTTTACTTTTACGTACGCTTGTCTATTCTTTGACGTTTCCGTGCGTACCCTTTGACGTCTATGTGCGCATGCGCAAATGTACGTACATTTGCGCTTACGTACGTTTGTGCATACATACTTTTGAGCTCACGTACATTTGCGCTTACGTACATTTGCTCTTACGTACATTTGCGCTTACGAACGTTTTCGCATGCGTACATTTGCGCATACATACATCTGTGCATACGTACATTTGTGCATGCGTACATTTGCGCATACGTACTTTTGGGCTTACGTACATTTGCGTTTACGTACATTTGCGTATACGCACTTTTGCGCTCACGTACTTTTGGCATGCGTACATTTGCGCTTACGTACATTTGCGCCTACGTACATATGCGCATACATACATTGGCCATACGTACATTTGCGCTTACGTACATTTGCCGTACGTACATCTGCGCTTACGTACAATTGCTTTACGTACATTTGTCCGGTTACCAGGAATAGTCGTCTGTCTGCCCTATTTGATGCTTTTACACGAAACCGTAATGACCTGATGTCGACAAAAAGCATAAATCACGAACAGCCGCGGCGACTAAGACTTTCAGAGACTGTCAGACTTTCACAGACAGAGACTTTCATACATCAATACTCACAATCTGACATGCATCTGGCAAAATTATCGGGTGGCCGTTCAGCCCGCCCTGCCTCACGCTACTTGGCAGAAGTTGTGACATCTCAAAGTGACAAATACATTCACACAAAAAGCATGCCGGTGGAAATTGACATATATATATATATATATATATATATATATATATATATATATATATGTGTGTGTAGATATATATGTGTATAGATATATATATATATATATATATATATGTATATGTGTATATGTATATGTATATATATATATATATGTGTGTGTGTGTGTGCATACATGTATGTCAAGTGAAAGCTCGTGCAGTGGCAATTTTGTCTGGCTAGTCAGGTCGGTCGTTAACATGCGTCTTTAAAACAACGTCCACAAAACCAAGATTGTCGAATTTTACGTTGCCACAAAATCACTAACATTACACATCGCCAATTCAGGCGCAGACTTCAAAACAAAGCGCCGATTAGAAACATCATTTGGAGCATTGCTGAGACGTTTTTAAGAGAGGGATCTGTTGAGAATCTGTGACGTGGGTCAGCTCGCACGAAAAGACCAGTCGCGTCGACAATCAACAGTATTCTTAAATCATGAGTCTATCAATCATTTCAAGTGCATGCATTATGAGTGCCTATCAGTGCCCGATCAGTGAGGCAATACAACTGTTGAAGAATTAAGCAAGCATATTGCATGCATTTTCTTGTCATGTACATTGCAACAAATGATTAAATGTTGACGCAAGATATGAAATAATGTAAGCTGGTGCAGTTTATCGCATGCATCAAACCTAAGCCATGGAACGCTGCGCAGCATACCTAAACCAGTATGAAGCTGGAAAGAGGTTGTTTATCACATTTTTTTGTTCAGAGTCCACCACTGCCGTCCCCTCCCATAGTATAACTTTCAGTGTTTTCACACGTGCTTGATGTTTTTGTTTTTTTTTGTAAACACTGGTGAGAATATCCCATATGTGGGTCTCAGTTCCATTGCATATGACTGACCACGTGCTGAGTTGGTGCCGGTCTTGATTACGGCAGCACTTCTGTAGTTATATTCCGTCGTCCCTTCAACGGCCAAGTAATTCAGTAATCTTCTAGTGGGCTGAATCGCTCAGTCCGACACAGTTTCAGCAGAAAAGCTATTCAAAGCAGAATACGTAAACCGCTGGAAGACGACTGCTGACTCCGTCTCACTTCTGTGCATCCAACGAAGAGCGGAACCCATCATTCGTCCTGCTAGCATCATCCCACCGTGCCATCATCTCATTGGACGGGAACACCGACGTATCAACACATTTTCAGACGGTCTGCCCCGACCGGCTATGTGCTAACTCTTTTGCACAGTGAAGAAGTGTGAGCAAGAGGTCTATCTATCTATCTGTCTGTCTGTCTGTCCGTCCGTCCGTCCGTCCGTCCGTCCGTCCGCCCGCCCGTCCGTCCGTCCGTCCGCCCGTCCGTCCGTCCGCCCGTCCGCCCGTCCGTCCGTCCGTCCGTCCGTCCGTCCGTCCGCCCGCCCGCCCGCCCGTCCGTCCGTCCGTCCGTCCGCCCGTCCGCCCGTCCGTCCGTCCGTCCCGTCCGTCCGTCCGCCCGCCCGTCCGTCCGTCCGTCCGCCCGCCCGCCCGTCCGTCCGTCCGTCCGTCCGTCCCGTCCGTCCGTCCGTCCGTCCGTCCGTCCGTCATCCGCCAGTGAGCCGAGCTATTCACGGCATTCACTCTTGGTGGAACACGAAACCTGAGGAGGGGAAAAACTGCTTAACGTTTCGCTATCCGGCTCATTGTCAAGCTCGTTTCTAACTGAAGCCACATCATCTGCTGCCCGCAGGCCGCAGGATGGCCTACTCGAGGCCGCGGTGAGCTCGATGTGCAGGTTGTGAGGTTGTTTTCGGTTCCGGGTTGTTCCGGGACGACTATGACTTCAGATTTATCAACTTCATATCGACAGTTATTACACAAATAATCGCCATCCTTGAGTCTTCCATTCGCCGCTTTAATGCACTTGGCGGATGTTTTTTTCGCAGCCCGCGGTATATGGTGGCACAATGTTTCTTAAATGGATCGGCGCACACTACGCTTTCTTCGCATTATAAAAGGCAGACAAGAACAATTCGGATCAACTGATCCTAAAATGACAACCCTACCCATTAGCCAAGGCACGAATCACCCTCCTGTGTGCGGTTGCTGAAAGCAAACTTCGACAAATTCCTGCGCAGACCCTGCGATGACTAGCCAGCTGTTGCACGTGCAGCTATAAACAGAGCCGTCATTGCATCCGCCAACCTCCAATATGCGGAGAGCGCCCGGCGGATACAAGGTGAAGATGTCAGATTCTGGAAATAGAGTGGTAAATATCGCTAAAATGAATGTCAGCTTATTCGATATTGCGAAAAATGCAATATGCAATCTGCAATAAATGCAATAAATGCGCTGACATTTGAGATGGTCAGTTGGCGTAGACCGGGTTAGCTTTCTTAGTCGCATAAAACATGAAAACTAGCTAAGTAGTTGGATTCCTCATGCCATTACGAATTCAATGTTTATTAATTATTTGATAGTAATTGTTATTGTATAATTGTACGGTTGTAAATTATTGTTGTTCCTTAGGGAGATATAACTTTGCAACAAAATCGGTGACCCGAAATGTCCTCGGGCTGTAGCCCTGCCTCGATGATCTGAGCGCGCTATATATGACACACGCCGAATCAGCGCATGTGAAAATCGTTGTGTGAAATTTGCATCAAAGTCGGTGACATGGTAGTGTACGACCCTGGCGATCTATCATCACACAAGTAAAACGTCTTCACTGCGCCACCGATGAACATGTGTGCCTTGACAGCACCTGCAGAACGTGCGGATACGAGGAAACGCGAAAGCCAGGTTTGGAGCTATTCCTTTGCAGTAAACGCCATCCTGTCACTCTGTCGATGAGGGAAGATGCCTCGCCACGACTCCCCAGTAGTTTCGCCGTCCGTGGTCCTAGGTGAGCCTACAGTAGAGTGAAAATGAATTGCAATTGATCATACAATACAAATAATAAATAAATCAGATAATTCAAATTATAATTGACCAGGAAATACAGCGAAGGTGTACTACCTGGTTCGTGGTAAGTGCCCCTGTCCGCTCCATGATAAATATGCTCTATATTCGTTTCTCTGTGCACTGTGCCATTGAGCAAATAGTAGGATAATAATTCGATCTCGGCTTGTCGGTCACTCTTAGGGTAGTAAAAGAACAAAGAAAGGATAGCGGCGAGGCCACTGCACATTTATCCTCTTCAGGTGTGAATTTCTAGATTTTTACGTGTCTGTAGCCTGTTTCATAAAGCAAAATTTCGGTCTAAATAGTAAGTAATAAGTTGTAGTTGTAAAATTATGTTTCATAAATAAAAATCTACAATTTGTATTTATTACTTCAAATCTACTACTTACAATTTATTACTTGCTACTATCCTGGGCTAAATTCAGGCAGGCTGTTTCATAAAATTTACTACTTACAACTACAACTACAACTTGTAATAAAAGTGAAGTAGAACTTACTAGCAAAGTTTACTCTGCCCCTTTCATGGTAAATGTTTCTCTGATCTGATATTATCAAACGATTATATCTGATAGTGAGACTGTCAAGTGATCCTCGGCCAAGTGATTCTATCTGAGCAGTAGGGACATTAAAACAAGCTGACTGGATGGATTAAGCATGGATGTTGAAAATAGGAGGCGACGAAGGTCACGGAGGTTCAGGCCACGCATGAACATGAAACTGGATCTGCCAGTCATTTCGGTAAGAGCTAATACTGCTGTTTTTGTCAAATGAAAGGCAAGTAGTTTGTATTGATGGTGATAGATTAGCTCCTGACTCAGTGAATTAGCTGATGGGGTGCACATTTTCTCGGAAGTGCAATTTCGGCGGAAAATTCGCTGAGCGGGAAGGATGCACTCAAGCATACTGAAGGGCGCCTTTTCGTCTCAAAAAGACCCCTTTTTTATCTGAAAGAGGTACCATTGGCAGACAAATCATTTGAGGGGACGGAACGCTTTCCCGTCTGGAGGGACGCCATGGGTGGGGGCACATGCTCCAAGTGTCCCCTGTACCGGCCCCTGGTCCAAATGGCCTTGAGAAAGTTTGATGGGGGCATTTCCGCTCAGTCGATCAGCTGATGTAGTTACAACAACCGCCAGTATAGCCCATGTCGCAACGGTCACTCGCAACGCTTACTTTTTCCCCGCTCGCGCACTTTCTTGCAGTTACCGCAGTCACAGTCAGTTACAGGGATGGTGAACCGATCGAAGTGGTCAAGCCATGGAAGTGATGCACTGTGGGGGCCTGAGTCAATTTAAAGTACGTGGGATGTCCAAAAATAAACGCGCTTTGTCAATATCAGTGTCTGTGTGATTCACGTCCTAACTGGGCATTTTAGCAATCCGGGCGGTGTTTGACATGCGCTGAGGGAATATTTTCGTGCTGTTTCTCATTGGCGGCGGTCATTTGGCTTCCACAATGGAGGCCGCGTTCTCTTCTGTGTGTAACAAGGAGCACTACTATTGATACCAGAGCAAATTGTAAGTAGAACGGATGCTACCACTTCTGGTTGCTTTGTCAGTTGATTGTGCAGGTTGATTTATCAGTTGATTAACGCCCATTCTCTATTTTGCATGGTTGTGTTCTGTGGTAAGTACCAGTTCAAGCTGCATAATATTTTCCAAAACGTGGTATGAAACATTATTGGCCTTTAGGAGCGCTCCACGCACGTCCGGGGACCCCTTGGATATATATAT
>JAOTOM010004656.1:242500-383280 GCA_034440615.1 Ashinkailepas kermadecensis | reverse complement strand
GCAGAGTTGCTAGTTTTTGAAACAAATCGAACTTGAAGCATTGTTAACGGCAGCGGCCGCATGCCTCAATGCTTATTTCAGATCGATTATTACTGTATCGTCTTTTGTGTGCGTATCGGGCGCATTATATATCAGGTTGGATACCTAATACAGTGTCGCATTTAGTGCAACTGCAACACTAGTTTAGTGCTTAGTAGTGAAGCCCGTGGCGTTCACAGCCTCCGACCTAAATTACTGTGTTGACTTGGCAAGACCACATAGTCTAAAACTGTGGTATATATATATATATATATATATATATATATATATATATATATATATATATATATATATATATATATATATATATATATATATATATATGTATATATATATATATAATTGAAATTACATTTTGAGGGTATGGGTTCAGATTTCCCGTCAGCCCGATGATCCCACGTGACTTTCTCCGAACAAACCCTCCGATGATTCCGCATCACAGTCAATAAGCCATGACGCGGGTTCCAAGTCGGTGACCACTCGTCGCGCCTGGGCGGCCACGTATTGGTCGAGTTTGCGGCGAGTGGTTGCTCTCATGTGTGGCAGGGCCAGAAGCAACAGCGAGAGAGAGAGAGAGAGAGAGAGAGAGAGAGAGAGAGAGAGAGAGAGAGAGAGAGAGAGAGAGAGAGAGAGAGAGAGAGAGAGAGAGACAAAAAAAAAAGACAAAAAGAAGAAGAAATAGCTAAGCTGGCTAAATAATGCAAGCTTAATAAAGGTTGTTGTTTTTACAGACAAAACAACAATTCCAGTCATAATACTCGGAAACATCGCCGGTGCCACAGACTTCGGATAGGAGGGGTACGTGCTCATTTTCGGGTATTTTTTTTTGTTTCACGACGTTTCGGGGACGCCTCATTGATTGGCGCCGCCCGTGCTCGCAATGCTACACTCAACGGTCGTAACACAACCAGAAGTGCCATGGCCGAAGCAGGTCACAGAGCTGGCAATTTGTGGTCACGCGTGAAGTTTTCAGGTTCGCGTTTCTGACTCACATATGAGTACTCGAAGCTGACAAGCGCAAATCATGGTAATAATTGCAAATGGGCGTCAGGTGGCCGATTGCTCTGGGTGACGGCACAATGACTCGTGATGACTTAGCATGACTTCTGCACAACGCTGTTAGGTATTTGTAGGCGATGTGAAGCATGCAGATATAAGGGGCCAAACTTCTGCAATGTCACATGCGGCAATGCGGCATCATTATGTGAACATAGCCTACAGCTGGCAACATACAAGACTGTTTTCGGTCAATCGGTATGTTTTGTTGTTTGTTGAATCTAGCAATGACGCTTGCTACATTTCAATAAAGATTGCACTACGTATGTTACGTTATCATTCCTTCATTTGGTGCTGGAGTCATGTGTGTCATGTGTGGAAGATATAGGCACCGTTGTTCATTTCAATAACCTCATTGCAACGAAAAGCTATATTATAATTAATTGACTTGCTCATGAATATTCAGCTACAAGGTTACTTCAAGAGCTTTCTCGAGGGGAGCTTGACATGGCTCGTAGGCAAAAACGAATGAAAAATAACCGACAAGAAACACAACACCGCGCGTTCGGCGTGACGAAATCTCTCGATGTGTGCCCGATTTTCATACCTTAGATCGCTGGTTGACCTCCCAGGTTAGTTTGAAGGTCAGTTTTCAAAAGATCGATAATTTTCACGTTTGATGACGTTCTCTGTGTAAAACCAATGGCTAATGCGTGCATGAAATATTGAACACAATATTTCTGAATATATTTGAGTGCTGTTCGATGTTACATCTAAGCCCCTACGTCAAGGATCGATTAAGGTCGAAATGTTGGCCTCATTTTGGAGACCCCTTAAGAAGGGCACGAAGGCAATATTTTCTTGTAACTGGTGGTGAAAGTTATTTGGTTATCTTAAGGCGCACTCGGCTGGTCTGCTATGTGGCGTGGTCACTCCCTCGTGCCGACTGGTCGCCCAAAGTCGCAAAACAGCGCCGTCAGCCAGTTTCGAGCCCACAACCCTTCGATCACGCACTGACTGTGACAGAGTCCGTGGTCGCGGATCACGGCCTTTGAAAACATGACGCTGTTTATAATAGTGCAGACACAATCCTGCAGATTTACTTCATAATATGAAAAAGCAAACATGCATGCTGTTGTAAACGTGTCCAATGTTGTATTAACAAAATATACACTTGCTAAATTGAAATAGTTCAATGTCATCGGTCAATTCTTCTCCGTTCCTCTTTTTATTCGCCATTATTAACCATTATTGTACTCGGCTTCATTGTCACCATTAAGCACGTAGACGCGCAAACGATTGAAGCGCATCCGGTCGTAAACCACGTGCGCGACGCCCGTAAATGCTGCAAGCAGAACTGCCGGTGTGCCGCCGCCCTGACGCAACAGTTGCCCGGCCGGCACGCCACCCGCTTACGTCACCGTGACGTCATTCGCCGAATGACCGGACTGGTGGCCCCCTCGGGAGCCGCCTTCTGCGGAGATATGTACGTCAGTGCGAGAGATGCGATCTGACACTTGAGACCACGGCTGGCCACAGGATCCATGGGCGTCGCCACGGTGGGGGACGAGGGGGACGCGTCCCCCACCCCAAACTTCGTGAAGTTTATCATTATTCCGATGGCGTTGCATGGGAGAAAATCGATCAAAAACGCTTTCGTCCCCCTCCACCTATTCAAAATTCGTAGCGACGTCCATGACCGAAACGCACTCAAATATTCCGGCATGGATGGGGTCCGGAGAGTAGGAGTGCGGTGTTCGCGGCGCCAACTTCATCTCCATATCAATTCACTCTGTGTGTTTTACACCACCATTTCTATTTGACTGCATCATGCGACATAATCTGCAACGGCGGCTTCGTTGGCGACCTGTGCAAACGTGATTCAGTGGACGAGAAAGGCGCTTTGATTTTAGGGGTCGCCCGTTTTGGAGTCGCTGCACGGGTAAAGTCCACCCATTCCGTTCCACACCAGGCCGGTGAGCTACTTGGTCATGCGTCGAGTATGGTCGCAAGATGGTTCAGGGTGGATGGTGCCAACACAGGGGTGGATCCAGGAATTGGCATGGGGGACACTTGTCTGGAGGTGCACCATTTCTTCGGAGGAGCGCTTACTGCGAAGGTACCCGAAGGGGCGCCTCGGGCTGAGAAATTCGAGGATGTGCACTCGAGTACACTGAAGGGGCACCTTTTTCTTCAAAAGGGTGCTTTTGCTGACAAATTCGAGGGATGCATCCGAGCCTCGGGCTGAGAAATTCGAGGGGGAAGACTCGAGCCTTCCCGGAGGAGCGCCCCTTCCCGGCCGGAGCAGCTCCACCTTCCATGGGGGAGGGGGTACATTCCCCAGTGCGCCCTGTATCCGCCCCTGTGCCAACATCATATGAATAGAAGGTAGTGGGATCCACCAAATTCAGAACACATTTGTGGGGAGAGTCACTACATAGTAGCATGTTAACTCCATTCTTGCGTATATGTGGAGGGCGTGGATTCCGCACTTGAAGGTTTCTCGTCTGCCACTTACGAACAGTACGTTAAAGCTCGAAAGCATGGTGATTAAAAAAAATAATATTTTCATGCATCCTGCCAAAAAGCAATACATCGTAGTGTTACCAGAGCTGGCTCCGGGGAGATATTTACGGAGGAACGTCCTGTCAGTTTCATCGTTTCTACGAAGTCGAGTCACCATTTATATATCCGCTGTATCTAGGCTGTACAGGGAAGCGATATGCCACATGTGGCTGTTATCTAGGCTGAAAGGGGATGTGGTATGTCACAGATAGCTGTTATCTAGGCTGTAAGGGGAGATAGTATGTAGCAGGTGGCTGTTATCTAGGCTGTACGGGAGGTGGTATGCCACAGGTGGCTGTTATCCTGGCTGTACGAGGAAGTGGTTTGTCACAGGTGGCTGTTATCTAGGCTGTACGGGGATGTGGTATGCAACAGGTGGCTGTTATCTAGGCTGTACAGGGAGGTGGTTTGTCACAGGTGGCTGTTATTTAGGCTGTACGGGGATGTCGTATGTCACCGGTAGCTGTTATCCAGGCTGACGAGGAGGGGGTTTGTCACAGGTGGCTGTTATCTAGGTTGTACGTGGAGGTGGTATGTAACAGGTGGCTGTAATCTAGTCTGTACACGGGGGCGGTAGAACATGTGGCTGTTGATTTCGTTGCTCTTGACAATGCAATGTGTCGGAAAGCAGTGGCGTTTCTGGGGTGTTATTATTTTTATTTTTTGTGGGTAGTGGAGGGGGGGGGAGGGAGGTTCCGCTCGCAACATTTTGGCTGTTGTCAAAATTAACTCCTGGATGCAGCTCATCCATGTTATAAGTAGGGGGTGCATTTCACAAACAGAACTTCTAGTGTATACTTATGATCATCAGTCATGGTTGTAGGCAGGTAAGTTTCGAAGTTTATGTGACGAGTTGTATGCAGACGAATCCTGAGAAGCATTGACATGTTGTCAATGAGTATTTCCCCAATATTTCGCACCTGGCGTCTTTGAAGAAAAGATTACTTGCAGGCATGGGCGAAGAATGCTCTATGGCAGGTATGGCCAGTGCCAGACCAACTTTAAAGTTTGTGTGGCATTGTTGCACCAACTTTCTGAGATAGCCTACATTTAAACAAAGGGAATTCAAACAATTTCACCAGTTAAAAGGTTGAGTCCACAACACTCCCTATAATAATGTTACACACTTTGAGGGACCGTACAGCAGAAATACCAGCCCAAAATGCTATTTGTACGTTTTTGCTTACGCCCCTGTCACATTTGTGAAATTTTGAAGTTGTAGATTGATAGATACTGTATATTAATAATTGGTTTGCAAGGCCTGTGATGCAATCGGAGGGTAAATCTTAGGTCTCAGAGATTGGTGCAGAATTCCACTCCCACAATTCAGTTTTGATGATCTCCACAGTTTTCTCTCATGTGTCCACCGAATTGTCATAAATGTGCCGCCGGTGTCGCTATCAATGGGCCTGAGGGTCTACTAAAGTCATAAATGTGCCGCCGGTGTCGCTATCAATGGGCCGGAGGGTCTACTAAAGTCATAAATGTGCCGCCGGTGTCGCTATCAATGGGCCTGAGGGTCTACTAAAGTCATAAATGTGCCGCCGGTGTCGCCATCAATGGGCCTGAGGGTCTACTAAATTCGATGCCAATAAAACGCTTCACGTGTTGCCGTTTGCGTTCATTGGCGTTGATATCGACTCCATTGATTGTTATGCATCCTGCGAACAATTTTTTTCCTGCGCGTGACCTGGTATCCTTAGCATTGATTGAGTAGCGATCCGTCTCTCACGAGCCCAGTATCGGTAGTAAAGTGACAAATTGTTCGATCTTTTCGATATTATTATAGCGATATAAAACAAAGTTTCGGCTCAGGTTATCTAAGGTTTGTGCTACTTACTTCCTTACTTACTACTTCGGAATTTCTGGTAGGATAGGAATGACTCATGCCAACTCATAGATGTGGAGCCATAACATAGATGTGGAGACACATAATCGGCAAACTATTTGGCTTCAGCTCCCAAGATGGTGACGATAGGCTGCCATAATAAATACGAGGGTAATTGACTCATTTGCGATTCTCCATTGGAATATGGTAGGAAATGGCGATAGCATGCCCTAGCCTTCCGAAGTGTTCTCAAAATTGTGTTTGCATGCAAAGATAAATGTGCTTTGTCGCGAGGAATGGCATGTCACGAGAAATGTGTGGTTGCTGAACAGAGCTGGAAGACAATGGCATGTCACGAAAAATGTGTGGTTGCTGAACAGAGCTGGAAGACAATGTCATGTCACGAGAAATGTGTGGTTGCTGAACAGGGCTGGAAGACAATGTCATGTCACGAGAAATGTGTGGTTGCTGAACAGGGCTGGAAGACAATGTCATGTCACGAGAAATGTGTGGTTGCTGAACAGAGCTGGAAGACAATGTCATGTCACGAGAAATGTGTGGTTGCTGAACAGGGCTGGAAGACAATGTCATGTCACGAGAAATGTGTGGTTGCTGAACAGGGCTGGAAGACAATGTCATGTCACGAGAAATGTGTGGTTGCTGAACAGAGCTGGAAGACAATGTCATGTCACGAGAAATGTGTGGTTGCTGAACAGAGCTGGAAGACAATTTTCACACCGGGTGATGTAACCGGAAATAACTTCTACTTAAATGGCTTCTACTTAAATAGCTTCTACTTAAATGGATCAACAAACAGCCATTGAGTGGCCGTATTGTAGTAAGGGGTCCTTCTCTGCATCACGGGACATTGAGGTCCAGTGTGGCTGATGGCCGAACCATTTGCAAACACACCGTCGGTTCCATAGCGTTCATCGGGGAGTGTTGATATCGAATGACCTTTTGACGTCCACCCGTGTCGTACCCAGACATAACTTGCCTGCTAGTGGTGCTGTTTGTGGACCACCTCGGCCGTACCAGTGAGGATTAGGGCTATATTGACAATGCTATGCTTTCAATCAATCAATGTGTTTGTGCATATGAACAGAATTCACCTATGCCACGACTACCTTCATCGATTTTTCTGGCCGTTTACAGTGGTATTGTGGCCCCCGTTTATTACAAACAAACACTGATTGCCTACCTACCATTAACTATAGCATAATGAACGCCGGGAAAAGCCTGCCTTTACCGCTGCTCCAGCTGCTCGAGCAGCGCCCAGAAACGTCTTAGTGTGGCTAATTGGCATTATTAATCTTAGTGGCCTAAAACGATGTTTTACCGTGCTAATTTTGGCTTAGGAATGGGCTGTGAACGTTGCGTTTTAAGCTGAAACTTTTCATGCGGCGGCAATGCAGAGGTTACCATAACTCATTTTAAGTATCATGCAAAGCAGGTGCCAAGATCAACGTCTTCCGCGTGGGACTCCCGTTTCCACTGGCTTTAGGGTTGATCGAATACACTGTCTGATTCTAATAGAGCCCAGCCGTACAAACAAACTGGAAATTTCCTGGAGGTATTTACTTTGCTTTACCCGCTTACTTTAAAGAAAGTTTAAAGACGGTTTATTGCCCCTCCAAGGCTGAAACAGAACCATTTAGAAGGTTCGAAAATAATCCCTCCAAGACTCAAATTTTAGCCCAGTCGAATCTGGAGGTGATCCCCGTCACCTTTTTGCGTCTGCCACTTATTGACATCAAATGGATATTCTTCCCTTGCAAAGTATTCGAAAATGGTACTGGTTTAAAAAAAGAGGTGCCAGGATCCCATACTGTGTTGCATTTGATTTTCCCTACTCCCACCCTCATAGGTGATGCGCTCGCCCACCTGAAGGAAGCGAGAACAAAATGAGTCCTTATTTTTGCCTATTCTAAAATATAAATTTAATACACTCCAAACGTTTTATGAACCGTCCTAGGTTTTCCGAAGGTGTTGGCGTGCTATTAAGTTCTCGACTGAGCTACATGGGTTGTCCCGTCCCATTGCCACCTAACAGGGAACAGTAACGCAGTGTCTGTTGCCTCCGGATTCTAAAGTCACAAAAGTCAGAAAGTGTTCGCACTTAGAACCACAAGGGCCCATCCATGTCAAATCTGTAAAGGGAAGATACCGTAAGCCTGGACAAAAAGACGCTCATCATCCCAACCAATACCACATCCCAAGTTCCAAAGGAACTATCCACCAACATCCCACACACCCATCCATGCCTACATACCCATCTTGCCATATTCACTCGATCCCGCGTAACACACACATGGATTGAGTGCCCTACCAATAATTTTCAACCTTCATCCATGCCTGCTTAAAGGGGCCTGTACCGTGCACACCAACTTGGCATAAATCTCACCTCATCCACCACTAATTAGAACTCAAGAGCAAGATTTTCCAGCCTAAAAGATTGTCCACCTCATTTTTAAATGCATTCAATACGGGACTCCCCACAACGGCAGCAGGCAGCCTATTCCACTGATCAACAACCCTTTGACTTAAGACCTGTTGTTGCTCAACTGTCCTACACCTCAACTTGTCTACCATAAATGGATGACCCCCATGTGATGTTCTAAATAGAAGGGCATCATTCAGATTGACCTGATTTAGCCCTTTAGCGATTTCATGCATTTCAGTCATATCACCCCTTAATCTCCTATACTTGAGTGAGTACATATCTAATGCCATAAGCCTTTCTCCATATTGTAAGTTACCTAGTCCACTAATGAGTCTAGTGGCTTTGCGCTGCACTCTTTCTAGCATATTTATGTCTTTTTCTAAGTAAGGGCTCCATGTGTTGATATCGAATGACCTTTTGACCGTGTCGTATCCAGGCATAACTTGCCTGCTGGTGGTGCTGTTTGTGGACCACCTCGGCCGTGCCAGCGAGAATTAGGGCTATATTGACAATGCTATGCTTTCAATCAATCAATGCGTTTGTACATGTGAACAGAATTGACCCATGCCACGAATTCCCTCTTCGATTATTACTATCTTTACTATACCATCACACAGGGCCTGTACAGAGTATTCCAAGTGGGGCCGCACACAGACTAAGTACATTTTTTTTTTTCATGACTTCCTTGCTCTTATACATTACACGCCCATTAATTATTCCCAGCATTCTGATTGCTCTGTTCCTAGCTGCGATACCCTGTTTTTTTTTCTGTTTTAAGGTCATTTGGAACTAGCACACTTATGTCTCTTTCCTCTTCAATATCATCCAATTGCCTACATAACATTGTATGTCTGAATGTCTCACATCCAGACCCGAGACGCATAACATTACACTTTTCAATTTGGAAAAAAAAACATCTGACATTGATCAGCCAACTTTCTAGGTCCTCTAAGTTAAATTGAATATTACTAGATTGATCACTACTGTTAGCCACTCCTACCAGCTTGATGCCATCAGCAAATTTGAACACCCTATTCCTCAACCCTACGTTAATGTTATCACAAAGATGATAAAGAGAAGTGGTCCTAGAACAGAGCCATGTGGCGTTCTACTTAGAACATCTTTCCATTCAGATGCACAACCATTTAGCACTACCCTTTGTTTCCGTCCCCTTAACTGGGGACGAGTGGTCTAGGGGTAAGATGCTCGTCTCGCAATCGAAAGATTGTGGTTCGAATCTCACCTGTCGCTACTCTTCGCCCGCGACCAATCGACGTGATCGACCGTCGACGCTATATGACTCAACGGTCGACGTGTCGTAAAACCACTAACCAACCAACTGTCCCCTTAACCATGCTTCAATCCAACCTATAACTTTTCTATCAATCCCATGCTGCTCTAGTTGATGAACTAGACGTCCGTGCGAAACTTTATCAAAAGCTTTGCTAAATTCCAAGTACACAACATCCAACTTGCTTTGATTGTCTACTTTTTAGTTACATACTCCATGAACTGCAATCGGTTAGTTAAACCAGATCTTCGAGATCGAAATCCATGCCGAGTATCCCTTAAAAGGTTGTGCCTATCTATATGAGGCTGAACATTCTGTTTGACCAGTTTTTCTACAACTTTGCAAACTATTGAGGTCAAACTGTCTGGCCTGTAGTTTCCTACACACTTCATACGTCCCTTTTTGATAATTAGGACCACATTTGCGTTTCTCCAATCTTCAGGTAAGGGGACGAGTGGTCTAGGGGTAAGATGCTCGTCTCGCAATCGAAAGATTGTGGGTTCGAATCTCACCTGTCGCTACTCTTCGCCCGCGACCAATTGGCGTGAGAGATTGGCGACGCTATATGACTCAACGGTCGACGTGTCGTAAAACCAATAACCAACCAATCTTCAGGTACCTCAGAATACTCCATAGACCGCCTGAAATGATACCTAGGGGAACTGCTAAAGCTTTAGCACACTCTACTAAGCTCCTAGCATATATATCGTCCTGTCCAGAAGCTGTATTATATTTTATATTCTGCAACAGTTTTTATAAGATTTTTAAGATTATAAGATTTTTATGTAAGATATTCCAACCGTTCACCTGCTATGGTATATCCTTCAGTTGTTCCCAATGTACCAGAGTTCTCTTTAGTAAAGACTGATGGTAATGGCTTGTTTAAGGACTCCACTATATCACAATCATCAACCACTATTTCACCATCTACCTCCAGTGGCTCTACACTACAATTGTAGACTTATATTTGTAGAAGCTAAATAACCTCATAGCATTGCCTGCTGAACATCTTCGAGCTAATTTTATTTCAGCAAGTTTTGTAGATGCCCTAAAACACCTAACTTTATTTCTAACTATTCTATATACTTCTAGGTTTTCCTCAGAGTTAGCATCTTTTAGTTTCTTATGGTATTCTGGGGTCATTGGACTGAATAGCAGGATGGCCAAGATTGGCGAAGAGCTTGGGGTGAGGTCCTTGGAACTGTGGGGGGATTTTTAGATGAGACTGAAATGTTTGCATTAGATGGGTTGCATATGAGCAAGAGATAAGAGCAAGCACATAGTCATTCCCCTTCTTTTTATTGTGCATCAGCGCCGTGAACTTAAAACTGCATGCGTGCACATCTACAATGACGTCAGACGCGTCCGACCGATGGCTGTCCGGGACCAGCTTCACTGCGACATTTGACGGGTGAAGTGAAGATAAGTTTCAGCATTTCGCAAATTAATTGTTAGCGAGCTTTCGGAGCGCTCGGCCAGCGGATAGTTGAGGTCCTTCACAGCCCGGTCCGTGCACATCTGCCAGGACTCGGCAGGTCCCTGATGACGCGGAGGTCCTTCACAGCCCGGCCCGTGCACATCTGCCAGGACTCGGCAGGTCCCTGATGACGCGGAGGTCCTTCACAGCCCGGCCCGTGCACATCTGCCAGGACACGGCGAATCCCTGATGACGCGGGCAGGCGAAGTCCAAGCCCCTGTGGCAGTAGGAACAGAAGCCGAATTATACTGACCGGAACTCAGAACCGTGCCATTGTGGTTCTCTACTGTACAGCCTTTTTGATGTAATGAGCCATGTACGGTATGCTATCGGGTGTGGGTTTGTGTTATTTCGTTGTGATTATAATTGTCACGCCTGCTATTCTAGTTTTGGACTGACCATGTTAGTCATGAAGTTTGGTTGCGTTAAGGCAATTCAGTATGTCGTCATGGAAAACACACGTAGATTTTAATCCTTTGTGCTGGAACATTGACTTTTTATCGATGCAGTGACTTTTTAGTGACTTTTATACCTATCCAAAAACGTTTCTTGAAACCGAAAAATGATAACGCTGGTAGAGAAAAACTCTCTCTGAGCCAAACGAGCTAGCGTACTCAGCTCAATACCCCGGTACGGTGGACGTTCTCTTGATTAAGCACAAATTCAAACGTTGTTCAATGGATGTCTGTGTTCGGCGTTGGAATTTACGTTCCGCTAAAATGTATGCTCCCTGTGGTTGAACCCGTCACCGTGAATCTCACAAACATCCAATGCAAAGTAAGCAAAACGATCGCGATAGTTTGTTTCACAGAAGCTCGTCCAGTGCCTCGACACACCCTCCCTCGCCTCCCCCTCCCACACAGCTCCCCTCCCCCACACACGCCAAAAATAGACAGTTGGAATGTGCTTGGCGGCTGGGGGTGGCAGTTGGTGGGACAGTCACCCGAACTCACCTTACGGCCCAACCCACCAACCACGAATCATTTGATTTAAGGAATAATCTCTGGCCACAATAAATGATGCTAATTAACCACAAAGCACTCAAGCTGGAGATTCGGTAATTCGATGGGGAGACAACTATGACGTGAAAGTACTGTTTAGGATAAGTTAGGATAAGTTAGGATAAGTTAGGATAAGTTAGGTTCGAGCTATTGCAAGTTCGAAGAAATTATCTTTTAGTCGAATAATCTGTAGTATAATTGCGTTTGGATGGAATAGTGCAGGCGTTTTGTGACAATCGATTAGATGACTTCCGAGGAAAGTGAGCAACGAACCGGTGCTTGATCACGCCATGTTCCGATCACCTGACCTTGGCCATCGTGGCTGGTATTGCACGGGGACTCATGGACGACTTCTGTTGCTGACACTTGGTAATCGAGGGTGGCTTGGAGGCTCCTCACGCAGCTCGGGGACTGGGCTAATGCTGACCAGCTGATTGGTCTGTGGTCTCGAGTGCGTGCTGCTCGCCGCCGACACAGCCACGGGCAAGATGAGGCTGCGGTAATATGGCGGTACGCTATCCTGCTGTAAGCGGCGCAGATATGCAAATTTCTGTCTGCATGTCCTCGGCCCGGTAAATGGCTGCGAGGTCTACCGAATCCACCCCTGGCCGCCCTACGCCCTATCCTGGTTATTCTTCTCGATGCAGTCTTCCCCATCTCCCATAGTAGAGAAGTGGCTAAGCCTGGGTGGGCGAAGAGGCCCAAATCCAGAAACGAAACAACATGCAGGCCACATTTTCTCGAGATTAGTGATGTAGTTCACGCGGCACGTTCTTATCATGCACATCATGCATCGAACGGGCAGAAGCTTGTGAAATTCCAGAAAGTGAAACTCTATACAACAGCTGCACAGTTGGCAATTGTTCCAACGTCTGTCAGTGATATGTAAACGGGGTAACGCACTTCGTTAGCCTAATCTTCGCCCGTGCACAGCGTTTTGTCACTTTCTCTAGTGCAAGGGAGGGAGAAGAATCCCTTCCTTACACTAGAGAAAGTGCAAGGGAAGGAAAGGAAAATTCACAGCGGCAAACCGACTCTACGTCATCCATGTATTTCAGCATAGGCCGAAAGTGGAGTGCACTAAAGCCACTGCCGCTGCTAATTCGTGCATGAGATATGAGCAACAATTGATCCAAGTCAGTCAAACACGGGAAAGCTCTCAGTGAAGAGCTAGTATTTTCAGTGCAGAGTCTCTTTTCAGTGAAGAGCTGGTCTGCGCTATGAACTAAACCATGGCTGGAGATCCCGAGTGGGTCGAGGGTCCGGACCCCTTCCCCTGGGTTGGAACCATGCTAATGTTAAGTTATTATTTGCCCTATTCAATCTGAAAATGTGTCTTGAAAATAAGTACTTGGTGGCTTCGTGAGGGATATCCAGCACTGAACTAAACCCGTATAGCCTAGGCAGCCTGGAATCGACCTTCATCGACAGTAGCGATGAAGACAGTAGCGACAGTTCACGCAGTCACGCGTGATTTAATTACCCATGACTTTCACCTTTAGCCCCATGGCTGGTGAGAAAGCAGGGCAGTGCTCACTTGTCAGCTGGCTGAACCCAGTAACGATCCAAGGCCGTGGACGTGTAAACAAATCAACCGGAACACCTACCTGGCTTGAGGCAGGGTAGGCTTGGATAATTACTTTGTTTACATCTGAAAGCTTTGGCACATCTAACGTTCAGGCGACAAAACTAACACGGGCCACGCTATTTAGCGACTAGTAACGTTCTGCAGGAGAACTGCCGGGCGGGGTGGGGAAGAGTGTTTAGAGGCGTGTCGAACCACAGGGGACATCTGTGACGCCTTGAAAGCGAGTAGGTTTTGCATGCAATTTCAAGGCAGGTGTACATGTAAGCAAGTGTTCGACGCATAGGTCTGGGGTCAGATGAGATAGAGGTGCTGACCTTGTTTTGGGACCTTTAAAAATACTGCTCTCATCACTATTTTGTAGTATGTAGCGGTACAAACAGTTGCAAAATTCAGCTTCAGCGAGCACATCAAACCCCGAATGGGTCATTTGCCGAAAAGGTTCATCTGAGGTAAGGTCGGGTTAATTATCTGGAATAATATGTTAAAGATCAATGGCATAGGTAAGCATATCATATATATATATATATATATATATATATATATATATGTATGTATGTATGTATGTATGTATGTATGTATGTATGTATATGTATATGTATATGTATATGTATATGTATGTGTATATGTATGTATATATATATATATCTATATATATATATACATTGGCGGATCTAGCCCACCGGTTTGGAGGGGGGCCAACTTTCGGTTTTCGGCGTCAGCCCCCTCCCTCCCCCTCCTCCAGTGGCGTACCTAAGAATTGTATCAGGGGAGGGATCGAACGGATTTGGAGGGTGCCCATTCTCCCACTATTTTTGGTTAAAAGCACCGGATTTCGACCACTATTTGGCAAAGGGACCCATTATTAAAATAATAATTAAAATAAAAATAAAATAGGAAGTGACAACATAATTTCCTGTGTAGGGGCCCCAGCCTACCTCCACCGTTTCTATGTTACCGGATTTTTGTTCTTGTTTACCAAAACCTTCACATTCACGTTCAACGTCTTTTACCACGTCAACGTTCGTGCACGTGCACACACTGGCGGATCCGATTTTGTAAACTCTTGCTGTAAGCAGAACTTGAGCAGCATGGAACCCTCGATGTGTGTTAGAATCTACTATGCTACCATACTGGCTTCCAAACAATTTTTTTAATTAAAAATTCCTTTAAAATTGGAGATTCTTTCATCCAGACGCTATTTTTTAACCTCGGCAAGGGTTACTGCATTTTAATTTAGTTGAATTCTGTTGGTTTCGGGGGGTCAAAAGACACTATGGCCCCCCCCCCCCCCTTTTTAAGCGCTTCGGGGGGGGGGGGGGCATGGCCGGAATGGCCCCTCCCTGGATCCGCCAGTGTATATATATATATATATATATATATATATATATATATATATATATATATATATATATATATATATATATGTATATATGTATTGAACAGACATATTCAATGGTTTTAAGATCGATAATAATATTTGTGATGACTCTTTTTTAAAACAATTCATGAGCTTTCGGACCTCCTAGCGGCTCTGTCGTCAGATCGATTAAAAGAGAAGACAATTAAGGTTTTTCACAAAATTTCGAACAAAGGACACGAGCAGTGAGGAATGCGGCACTTCAATGCAATAAAACACGGCAGAGACTGTAAAACATCACACTTGAAACTTCCACATAGTAAAAAACGGTAGACTATAAAATACATCACAATTGACATCCATAATTCTCCCCCACCCCTCCCCCAAGACTACTGTTCGTCAATATTAGCTACTCTCCAGATGGTCGACCATTCTAAACCCCTATCCCGATTCACCTCTGGTCGCGACTTTCTAATATAGTAAGATTCTAACAGCTTCCTTCTCCTAAACTGTGTTTCACGTCCCAGGATCTCCACGTCATTCCAATGGATATCGTGCTGAGTATCTCCACGTGTTCAGCAACTGCGGACTTTTCTGGTTGGGCCCTGGAGAGAGCTTCAGGCACTTGTCCAGCGGCCGACCACTCTCGCCAATGTACGTTGCGTTGCACTCGCATGTTAGGCGGTAGATGGTTCGCGAGTTTTGCCCCCGATCTCTTCGGTCTTTGAGACGCTTGCACAGCCTGTTTTTTAGGATTGACCAGACGCATGAGCGATGACAACTCCCAGGGGCCTCAGGCGGCGTTCCAGGCGCTCCCCAATGCCCGGGTAATATGGAACTGAAATATATATCAGCTTGTTATCCGCTTCCCTTTTTCGGTCTTTGTGTTTTCGTGCAGCAGGCGAAGCGCTTTTCTTTCGGTAGCCGTTAGCGGCGAAGACATTGTCGAAGGTTGGACAGTTCAACTTAATGCTGTCCTCGTCGCATATTTTTCGGGCCCTTTCAGTGAGACAGCGCACGACACCTTGCTTCACTATTTTTTTGTTGGGGGGGGGGGGTCGACTCTTGCCGCAGGTAGACGTTGGTATGGGTGGGCTTCTTGTAGACGGAGGTTTGGAGTCGCCCATCAGTTTTCTTTAAGTTGACATCGAGGAAATGAAGGCATCCGTTTCTCTCCAACTCCATGGTGAAATTGATTGATGATCGGATGCTGTTGAGATGATCGAGGAACTTGTCGAGATCTTCGAGACGGTGGCTCCAGCTGGCAAAGCAGTCATCAACGAAACGGAACCAGACGTCTGGTTTTTATCCAATGGAACATGGAACGTATCTGAGATTTTTGGAATCTGGAATCTGTAATATTTGGAATCTGGAATCTGGAACATGGATTTTTTTCCGAAGAGAAGGCGCTCAGCGAGGCGGAGAAAAAAACCAGACATCTGGTTCCGTGCTGAATTCATTGTGGTGGAAATATTTCAGATACGTTCTAAAATATCAATTATATATGTGTAGGCTCCGATTCCGACTCCTCTGCGGACTCAATAGTCTCATGACCTCGGTGCCTGTATTTCAGAGACAACTCTATCGGTATTCGGCCAAGTCACTACGGGCGCCGCACGCACAACCTCGCGCCATCTTGTCCCGGGCCCGAACCTCGCTCCGCCGCTAAGGCGACCCGAGGCCACCACCGGACGGCCCCGGGCGCCCCGCCGCAGAGGCGCACTCAGCAAACCGCGCGCGCGCACAGCACGCGGCGCCGCCCACGCCGCTGCCGCTCCCGCGCCTGCGCGGCTGGCGGGCGTGTGGCGCCACCACGCCGCGCACCGCCGGGCATGAGCGGAGCCAGGCACGCCGCAGACTCCTTAATTATGGGCACCTTATGATTGGGCATCAATGAATCGCACAATAGCATCACACATACTCTACAGGCCTTTGCCCTCTATAATAAGACATGATATAACTGCTGGTTCCGTGAACAAAACCCGAAAGCACTGATTCCATTTTACAATACCACGTTAATCGGATCCATAAATTTGTCTCAGGAATAATAACAGGTGTTTGAGTATTTCAAGCTAGTAAATATTCCAAGGCATTCCAAAACAGCAACCTTCCAACAGCCTCCGTTTTCCTTCTTCGTGCAACGTTCACACTGCTGCATTTGATGCATCAACTCCAATGGTGAGGTAAGCGCTGCTACTTATGCCGAGCAACCGATACGATGGCAGCAAAACGACGAAGGCCAACTTGTGCAGTGGCGTAGCAAGTATTATTTATTGGAGGGCCCGGCACCGGAGGGGCACCTCTCCCGTGGGATGCCCTTTTTGTCCGTTGGTGTGCCCTGACCAAGTTACCTTTGACACTACTACAGAACATAGGAGAGACCGGGGCCCTATGATACACGGGATGGTTGATACGACAGCATTTCCTACAAAAGTAGGAAGCCTGTTTCCATGGCTACCACACATGCTACTATGGGCACCCTCTTCTCGCGGCAAGAACAAGCTCAATTCCTTTCGACCCGCGGCTGCGGAATGGTGACGATGGGGCTCATTTTTGGGTCGAAAGTAAAATTTAAATGTTGGTGCTTCCACTTAATTTCTAATTGTACGCCCATTTGCAACTTTTTAGGTGTCGGTTATCATTACCTCAGCTTTGCAACGGTGAAATACTTTTGTCGTTTGCCGCTAACCTGTACTTCACAATGTTGTATGACATGTTACAGCCTGCACCAGAAAGCCTGCGGGGTAAATTGATACAGCCTGCATCAACCCTGGCCCCACCACACAATCAACCCTGGTGAACCCTGGCCCCACCACCCAATCAATGAACTCCAGTTCAACGGCATAATTTTGACCAAGAGTTTGACGTGCCGTCAATGCACCGACACGGCCGACCCCGTAGCTCGTCCCCGGCCTTATCGGGCCAGTTGCCAGCTGACCCTCACAACCGGGGGCTAAATGCGAGCGCGCGAAGCGACCCGAACCCTGTCTTGCCAGGACAGAGGAGAAGGGTGCAGGCCGGCGCTCCAACCAACTGAGCTTCCGGGGCGGTGATGTCAATATTACTATGGGAATTTATCACCTGACGGAAAAGACTGAACGAAGGAAAAGGTGCAGCTAAGGAATGATCGCTTGCGCATTCCATAAATGGCATAAACCATAAGCTATGGTCAGCCAGGACTCAACGCAGTAGTTTTATGGTAAAAGCGAAACATAGACCTTTCAGATGGCGTAAAGTAATATGACCTATGGATAATATAATTTATTTAACTTGCATTTTATGAACTACCCCATCGTCAGCAACAACCTACCCCTATAGCGCGGTAAGTTGATGAACCGGTAGTTGCGTGAAGTTTGGCTCTCTGGTGGAAATCCTAGAGGATGCCACGAAACAAATAATTATTGGGGATGATACTAGAAGGTTTAGGCTTGACATAGGCGTAACTATCTCCTCTCTATCCTTCCAAAGTGATGAGTTGTTTTGAGTTTTTCCAACATTGTATCAAGTACACCCAGTCTCCCCTAAGGGCAAGTCACTGCCACTCGTGTCTTTGTTTTTATTCTCAGCGTTTGGTCACTCCCATTTCATTGTCAATTGGATAATCTCACCAACTTCTATATCACAAAGGCTGGGGTGTCCCTCTTCATGGTCCATGGGTGCTTCTACAGCTGTTAGAGTGCCCCTCTAAATATTGCAGGGATGCCCCTACACTGACTGGGATGTCTCTCTCTGCAAAATAATGTCCCTACAAAATAAATTTGAATATATACAAAATAGTGCCATACAACGGCTGGGGTGCCCCTCTGTAGATTCCAAATGTATTGTAGTGTGTTGCATATCGTTATGGAATCCAAAATAATGTTGGCTATGGCAACACGGAGTCGTGCAGTAAGTAGTAAAAATATACAGTTGCTCGGCTTAGACATCAAGCATTGTCAACCTTCGATCACAGAGGTGCCCTTACAACGACTGGAGCACCCCTAAAAGTCGTATTGCAGAGCTTCCTCAACAGAGTGGCAAAAACTACTGAAATTCCTGGACGACCAGTGCGCCTTACACTACCACCACCAGCCTGGCTGCGCCACTGAACCAGTGAAGCAAATTTCGGCTGAAATTGATTGCATCCCCTGGTGATGTCCAATGCCAAGCGTAATTAAAAGCCAACAGCCAGAGAGACCGTCCCGAAAGCTGGTGCATCCTATTAAGCCGCCGTACACGACTTGTTTACCTTCACACCAAGAAACTCGCAGCATGGCCAAGGCTGCCGCCGTCCGCTCTCCTGGCCTGCTCTATCAGTACATCTGACAGTGCACCCAGGTTAGCTTCCAGCAACTTCCACTTTGCCCGCTCCGTGTCGTATCAATGCCATATCAGTGATTTCGTGTCGTAGAACTGAAAGAAGCGCAGCGTCTGACAGCGGCGTCTGACAGAGGCGTCTGACAGCAACGCAGTGTCTGACAGCGGCGTCTGACAGTGGCGCAGCGTCTGACAGCAGCGTCTGACAGCGGCGTCTGACAGTAGCGCAGCGTCTGACAGCGACGTCCGACGACGGCGTCTGACAGTGGCGCAGCGTCTGACAGCAGCGTCTGACAGCGGCGTCTGACAGTAGCGCAGCGTCTGACAGCGACGTCTGACGGCGGCGTCTGACAGTGGCGCAGCGTCTGACAGCGGCGTCTGACAGTTGCGCAGCGTCTGACAGCAGCGTCTGACAGCGGCGTCTGCCAGTGGCGCAGCGTCTGACAGTGGCGCAGCGTCTGACAGCGACGTCCGACGGCGCATTTCATCGGGCTCGCGTTTGGACACGAATGGCATGGTTCATTATGCAGCTTCCAGACCCTGCGCTCTCGAGAAATGTCACATAGCCAACGCTGAACGCGTCCACAGAAATAACAATCCCCCGTAAGGGAACGCAACAATAATGCTCCCCAAGACGAGGCGATACAAATCTCTCGTCAGTCCAGCCGGTTACGTCACGCCGCCACTACGTCACGCGAAGCCTCTGCGCCTGTCCTGTGAGCTGATCTGTTGGAGCTGATCTGTTGGAGCTGATCTGTTGGAGCTGATCTGTTGGAGTTGAGCTGTTGGAGCTGATCTGTTGGAGCTGATCTGTTGGAGCTGATCTGTTGGAGCTGAGCTGTTGTAGCTGATCTGTTGGAGCTGATCTGTTGGAGCTGATCTGTTGGAGCTGATCTGTTGGAGCTGAGCTGTTGGAGCTGATCTGTTGGAGCTGATCTGTTGGAGCTGATCTGTTGGAGCTGATCTGTTGGAGCTGATCTGTTGGAGCTGATCTGTTGGAGCTGAGCTGTTGGAGCTGATCTGTTGGAGCTGATCTGTTGGAGCTGATCTGTTGGAGCTGAGCTGTTGGAGCTGATCTGTTGGAGCTGAGCTGTTGGAGCTGATCTGTTGGAGCTGATCTGTTGGAGCTGATCTGTTGGAGCTGATCTGTTGGAGCTGAGCTGTCTGAGCTGATCTGTTGGACTGTCCAGCTGAAGAGCTTGAGTCGCCCAAAAGATTGTCACCACGGTTCGAAGTGGGTTGGAATGGCTGTTGGGCGTACCCGACCTACGGCTCGGGCTCTGCGAGAACGCTGCTCTTCGGACGCCTACAGTTGTATCGTCAGTTGGCTTGAGCACCGCGAAGCGCCGACGTGGTAGGCATTTCTGCATCGCATTCACCTGCTGCTTCTCATTGAATGCTATAGCACCGAATTGGTTGGCATCTGCAACCGGCTACGACCTCAGTCGGCAATATATCTCTGTATTGCGCTCTCAATTTCAGGTACTTTTCACTGGGATCCCTGTAACGGCAGCATGCGCTTTTCGGGCAATCCAAGAAATCCAGTTGACGTCACAGGTGTGCCATCGCTAAGTCGGCGCCTTCATGTGACCGTATCTCTCTATCTCTGTGGCATAATCCCACCCAACAGTGTGAATAACGCTGTAGGGCTTGACTCACCTGCCTCAGAAGCTTGCCCTTGGTACTCCAAAACTTCCATATTTGTCATAACAATTTTCGTGTTTCTTTATGAAACATTTTTAGCTACGACCTGCCTGCCCTCACCTTCTCGAGAAACGTATGACTACTGGGTTCACCGTCTCCACGAAAGCTTATCCGATCTGAGGAACATCATCGACGTTGAGGAAATTCTCGCTCATTCTCGTAATCGGCACTACAATTTTCATCAGACGCGCCCATTTGTGGACGCGATTCTCGAAATGTCAATCCACACCACTGCCGCCACACGCCACTGTAGAGACAAACTCGGTTCGTTCGTTTGTTTGTTTGTTTGTTTGTTCGTTCGCTCATCCGTTTGTCCGTCTGTTCGCTCGTCCGTTCCTTCGTTCGCTCGCTCGTTCGTTCGTGTATTCCCTCGCTCATCTGTTCGTCCTCTCGTCCGCGTCCTTTCGTTCGTTCATTTGGTGCAGCGGTGGTGCGACCAGAAGTGGAGCGCCGGCTGCCGGTCGACAGCAGGGCAGTACCCTGACGACAGGGCCGACCCACCAACCCCTGACGACAGGACCGACCCACCAACCCCTGACGACAGGGCCGACCCACCAACCCCTGACGACAGGGCCGACCCAACAGCCCCTGACGACAGGGCCGACCCACCAACCCCTGACGACAGGACCGACCCACCAACCCCTGACGACAGGGCCGACCCACCAACCCCTGACGACAGGGCCGACCCACCAACCACTGACGACAGGACCGACCCACCAACCCCTGACGACAGGGCCGACCCACCAACCCCTGACGACAGGGCCGACCCACCAACCAAAACCGACTTCGACAACGGACCGCTTTCATCGGAGAAGGCAGAGAGCAGCCGCACGCATTGTTCGACGATGCCAGCAACTTCGAAGCAACAGTTCAGCGCATTTATCTCCCACGAACTGTGTCAGGATCGGCATCGTGCGCGGACCAGGCGTTCGAGCTCCAAGACCCGCCTAGTGGATTGAGGTCACGTTGGGTTTACGGCTGGTCACGATTGAGGTCACGCTGGGTACGCTGGGTACTGGGTCACGCTGAACATTATGTGTGGTAACATTCTGCCACAAGAACGTAGCCAGGATTCGCTCAAAGCGAGAACACTTAGCTATGATTAGTTTTCCTCGGATTTGGGACGGTTTTCGTACCTTTAGCAGGTCTTCTGGAACCATCGTACATCCTGGAGATGTGGCGACCACATTCTTGCCCCTCCTGGATGATGGGACCCGAAGGATTGGCCCGAAGTCGACACTGTTCGTGGCTTAAAGGTCTGAGGGGCCCTCTGGTTGGATATCTGGGGGGCTTCGCAGGATCCCATCCGTCCTCGAAGGAGAGGGATGCCATTTTCGTCCCCTTTGACTATGCTTTTGTTCTGTCATGACATTTTCTCATGGTTTGATCCAGAGTGCAGCCAGTGGTATTTTTTACCCAGCACGAGCTTGAACATTTCCCTACCCGAGACAAGATGGCGGATAGTTTTACCGTTTCACAGTTTCACAGTTTCACAGTTTTTACAGTTTCACATAGTTTCACAAGTCAAGAGTCAGATGAAAATCGATTTTTCCTGAATAAATGTTTCAGCTCATGACACGCAAAAATACGTTTTAAACACTTCCGACGCATTTCAGGTGCTAGGTGGTTTCATCATCTAGTTTCTGCACCTGGTTAGCCCGGTGGACAGAGCGCTGACCTGCAAAGGTCTCCCCGTGTTGGCACAACGTGTTCGGGTCGCTGCATGCTCTCGCTATGGAAGCCTCCGGCTGGGATGGCCAGTTGGCAACTGGCCAGGCAAGGTCGGGGGTGCTGGCACCAGGCGGTCGTGCCCGCTATATGGGTACGTTCAATTATCGGTCAAAATTGGGCCATAGAACTGAAATTTCCCGATCTGAAGATAGGCCCAGCGTCAATTAAGCAAGCTTGCGCCTAGCACTGACTCTGATTCTGTAAAGCCTCCCCAACAACTATTCAAACTAATTTTTCTTAAAAATAGGCCAAAGTTCTCCTGGAATCCCAGATTGAAGGGCATGTCAGGTCCTGCATCGAATGAGGTGCATTGCGATTTTTTGCGTTTTGAGTAAACCCCGAGTTATATGGAAAGTCTGAAAATTAACATCGCGCCGTCGTGTATTGCGGGACGTTTTTGAAACTGAGTGCACTCATATCTACTCAAAGGCAATCGTGGCTGCATTCATGAAAACGCGAAATATGAGTTTCACCTACGACGACCCCGAATGGGATCACGGGTGGTCGGATTTGCCGTTTGAAATATTGTGTATCAATCATATTGGAGCTCATATACAACATGCATGTCACCCACATCACATGGTGACATTGCACATCAATCATGCAAAGCCTCAACGATATCATCAAATCAATCAAGCGACCTCAGTCGGTAAGACATATCTGTATCGCGCTCTCAGTTTCAGGTACCCTTCGCGGGGATCCCCGTGACGGCAGCAGGCGCTTTTCGGGAAATCCCAGAAACCCCGATGACGTCACAGGTGCTCCGTCGCTGAGCGTTATGTGTGTCCGTACTTATGTATGTACGGTACGAAAAGTGCGCTTGAACTTACGTCTTCGACGTAATTTTAGTGGAGCCCAACATAGCCTGGCCACTGTATTCTTCCGATGATTCCTGATGACGGTTTGCAGGCCGGTTTGCGGGTCAGTGTCGCAGCTCGCTGCAGTGAATCGGTTCTGGTTGCGGGAAAGGCGAGGGTCAAATATTAGCTCCCAGCCGGTCCAGGATTGTGAACTTATTTCTTTATTTGCGCACGTAGTGCATTGTTTGAATGTAAGTTATGTGAAGTTCATCGGCAAACCTCCCCCAAACAATATACGGAATTAAGCTTGCTGTGGTGACAGCAATCCGTCAATTTTTTTTGGTGGGGTGGGGGGGGGGGGGGGGGGGGGGGGGGGGTACTTAAGGCAAACTGACACTCGACAACAGCTGATACGCCAACTGCTAATCGAGACTTCCACCACCTTCAGGCGCTCACCTGTGTCAGGGTAAACTGAGAACAATGGTTTGACTTCAGCCTGCTGCGGTCAGATATTTTTGTATTCGATGTACGACCAGACGGACGATTTGTGCAGATGTTGTCTACCGCGTGCCAGGATGAACTGGTCAAGTTGTCGCTCTAAGCGCCAGCTAAAATCGCTGGCAGATCCAGGTTGCTGTCTCATGCCCGTCTGATCACCGTATGCATTACTTCACCTGGCAGTTACGGCCATGGCTTCCGCTCAGAGGCGACGCTTTAAAACATATGTTGGAGTGCTCAGCATTGCCAAAGCTGATCAACTCAAAACGCATTGCAGCATGCCGCCCGTTGCTGGCGTGCACGGACACCTGGGTAACCCTGTTGTATGTCGCCAGTGTCGACGGGAAGACGACTCTGGAGAGGCCAGCAACCGACAACGCCATACCGCTGGCCGATCATACCCATCCCATTCGTCGACCTGCTACACTCTGCGCTCTCCGGGCAGCCGTCCGAACACTGAGCGCAAATCTCAGTCGGATGCAAACTCAGCAGTCGAGCAGTTTTGAGCACCAGCAGCAGCAGCAGCAGCACAAGCAGCAGCAGCCTGCGTGTTGCCTGGCCCCGAGTTTTGCCGTTGGATCTGCGGTCGCCCGAGCTCACACCTCAGCTCATCAGGCCAGATCAATGTCCGTGTTTAGCCGGCCCCGTCTGTCTGTGTGGATCCCGCACCATCCTCAGAAGTGAACTGTCACAGCTGCACGATCAGCGCGGTTGCAGCGTCCGCCGCCGTGGACAGACAGGTTGTGGGGATGTGGTGAGTTCCACGGCGTTCTCCACGCTATTTTCGGGCCGTCCGCCCGAGTGGTGGCGGCGAGCTAGCTGTTGCCGATGCTGAACCCGACGCCACCCGTGCTGAGCCGGGCGCCATGCGATGTTATTTGTTCCGCATGCGTGTATCTGTTCAGTCCGCATGTGGCTGAGCAAGTGTGATGGTGTTCCTCCACAATACCCCAACATGGATGGCATTCAATCATTCGTGGTGTGATATGAGCCTTTCAATAACTTCACTTCACTGAAGGGCATGTTTGATTAGGGTCGTCACATTCATCCCCCACCCCCTGTTATTCCCAACGCCCCGCCAGATCTTCACCTTATCGGGTCAATTGCTAGCCGACCTTCGTAGTCATAGGCTAAATGCGAGCTCGTGTGGCGATTCAAGCCGTTTCTCGATCGGGTGGGAGAGTGATGCTGCCTGACACCATGCGTTCGAGCTGGGAGTTCGCTATGGAAAGACACAAATATCTCGCTCTTGAAAAATAACCCTTTTTTGGCAGAATGAAATAAGGCAGGGCATTTATATCTGGCAGGCTTGCTCTTCAACCTGCATGCTGTACACACATGAAATTTGTGATGACATCAATGGCACCCGGCGAGAGCCATGTGTGGATTAAAATTGATCTTTAATCAAAGTTTACTTCAATGGCAAAAAGAAGTGCAAAAGCAGCGTGGCGAAAAGGCACTCAAATTTTGCAGCCTCGTGATCTATTGTTGCAATCAACCTGAAAACCTGAAAACTGTGCTGCTATCGATAATAATTTTCACCACCTAGAAAAACGTACACTCAAGAAATGAAACAGCGCAATATAATTTGGATTCAGTATGATACGAAGAGAGTGAACCAGCAATCAAGACGACAACGCACGAACGAATCAGAACAAGCACATCACTATTCATCATGGATTTGTATTGTATAATTGATGTGGACGAACCTAGCCCTCGAGTTCTCAGCACCCTTCCGTCCCTTGACCTGATACCTACCCATTCTCCTACCCTGGTCCTTGTTTGAGTCTATTGAGCCGGCGCCGACTAGCTGCAGTGCTCTAGAATGCAACGTCCCAAATCCCTACGTCCTTTGACATTCAGCTGACTTATTTATTCTCCTCCATCCTCTGCAATAATAGCCACCAGCTGCGTGGATGTACTTGTAAGTAAGTATAATATATAATATATAACGGAGTTACTGAACTCGAGGACGGGCAACATTTTAAACAGTGATGGAACACTAGAATAAGGCCATTTATTGGCGACTTTGAATCTGGGAAAATGCCCGACGGCTTCAGTGGTGGGAAACTGCTTGGCTTAAAAGAGGGAAGACGAGGTGGAAGCTGGTGCGTAACACAGGTTTGATATCCGTACGAATATCCGTTTGGTACGGATCGGAATAACGGATCGGATCGGATAGAGATTTGTGAGAGGAAGCGGATACTGATTCGCGGATTTTCTCTCTAACTTCTGCTGCAAAAAAAATACAAGTAGAAAAATAACCATATTTTATTCTGTTATCATCATAGCTTTCCATAATACGATGTTGTAATTGGCTGACGCTGATAGTTGTTCAGTAAAACTGTCTGAAAAAGATACGTGAAGTCACTAATCAACAATTACATTAGGTACTTTGCTATTTATAGCAAAGTATGAATATATATATATATATATATATATATATATATATATATATATATATATATATATATATATATATATACGGAAGGTATGAGTATACTCATACCTCCAGGCACCATGAATGTCAAGCACATGACTATGTAGCTTGTGCTGGATTCATTCCATTGCTCTCTCAATGTCCAGTCATCGTCACACCCTTACACAATCCAGTCCACTGCAGTTACGTTGTTATCAATGAGCATGTGAAGTTCATCATTGTCATCATCAGGCATTTCGTACAGTCCGATCTAATGGACTTCGGACAAGGTGTCGATATCACAGACTTTCTGGTACATAGGAATTCAGCGAGTGGAGTAATAAAATAAAAGTGCAAACACGGGTAACGGAATCAATAAAAGCGAATGTGGATTCAGGGATCCCAACGATCGTCGCCACCCCGCTCCCACTCAACCGTCGAAACCCACTGTTTTTTTTAGCGTCAGTGGAAGCACGATTACCGATGTTTTTTTTCCAGATCCTCGCCCAACACCTTCATGCATTGTGCTCCCCTTTCTAAAACATACACCCTTGTTAGGACATGCAGATGGATCACACTCAACTAAAGCAAACTACTAACTTTAGCTTGATGCATGATTTGTGTACTTCAAATAAAGTGGTTGTAAATCTGGTATGCAAATCTTATGTTATATTGGATAGGTACAGCTTGGTAGGTTGATTCTTGGGAGAAGTCTTCATTATTTAAAACAGTGGCGATAATAAGATGAATGTGAACATGGTGGGTATTTTGAAATATTTAATATTGACGCTGATGTTGGTACCTTTAGGTGCTTCATTCCTTGACAGCAGCCATGTACCCTGTATGCTTTCTTCATCCTCATGCACCATAAATAGCGAATGTTGGAGAACTGCACGTGTGATCTGCAACGAAATTGTATGCTTCTATAAAATATGGTATTGCTAATTATAATTGTCTACATTTCACACGAAATGTCACTTATATTGTTTGCCTTATTTTGTTATTTAAATATTGTTTATTCTTCGTGGTCTAGCTGCTTTTTATTACTGCAATCCTACCTATATATGGATACCTATATATGGATAATAACCTATATATGGATGGATAATAACCTATATATGGATGGATATCCCTATCCGATACGGATGTGGATACGAATCGTAATGGACTTGACCATTGTAATTCGCATCATGCTCTAGCGGAAGGCTGCTGTCCGGTGACGGCCTCACGAATCCACGGATCAGTGTAAAACTGCTGTAATTCCTCTTCCCTTCCCTCCCACCAAGAATACAAATGTGAAGAAATGCGAAATACTAGTGTGAGCGTGGCTCTCCGTAGCCAATTGGATCCAAAGGCGGATCCAGAATCCTGGCTTGGGGGCAATTCAAATTTCTCCGATTTTGAAAACAAAACTCATGAGCTTTGAAGAGCTAACATTCCTCGGGTCTGCTAAGGCAATATTTATATCATGAAATGTTCGTAGATTTCGAGAAAGTGCCATTTTGGTGCAACATTTCGACGAAACTCGGCCTCTTCGAGGAGGGGTGTGGGGGGGAGGGGGGCGTGACCCATTTCCCCCCCCCCCCCTGAATCCACCACTGCTTGGATCCACGTCTGCATTGATATAGGTGCTTTTAAGTAACATCAACAACGATTTCGTGAGTGATGGTCTCCCAGATGAACCCATTGACAAAGGCGGCCATTGCGTGCGTCGGTGTCAGGCAGTGGCGTCGCCACGAAATTCTTCCAGGGGGGGCAATGTTGATAGGGGGCCTCCTGCTCCCCGAAAAGGGGCCTCCACTGTGTTAGGGCCTCCTCTTTCTTTTTGGGTTCTTAGTATGGTTCCCGAATGGGAACATGATTTCATATTGATGTCTTGTTTGTTCTTGGCATGGTATATAATTTACGCAAAGCGCAATAGCAAGAATCTTTTTGTTTTCGCTAAGAACCGAGCCATATCAGGGTGTAAATAAGGAAATGTAGATAAATACGTCAGTGCCAAAACAAACCAATACCTTTATGCTTTACCGACGAGAAGAATCTTCCCGCTGGGCTCTAGATTGTAGCGAGCTGGTGGGGCTCGTGCTGAACATACCTTAAATATATCTCCCATTGATCAACCCACTTCTTTGTTCACCAAGTTTAAGTGAATATAGCTAGGTTCATCACTACTGTTAGCATTCCCACCAGCTTGATCTCATAAACAAACTTAAACGATCATTTCTCAGTCCCAGGACAACAATTTCGCGAAGGTGACAACGAGAAGTGGATTGAATTGGTTTTCTGATCGTCATCTTAGGGATTTATTAATTTTTTTTCTCATAACATTTGGTGCTGGCTGCAAGGCACTTGGCACAGAAGCTAAAATAATAAATACTCCGCGAATAAATTCACGGCAAGAACCAGCATTGAACAACCATGCATCAATGGCAATGCAACAATGTAACAATGACAATGCATAAATAATGCAAAACCTTCGAATTACACGCCGTCACGCCCATGGTTATCGCTGTGCTGTACCGTTTTGTAACTTATGTCGTTGAGAAGGTACTGAAGCTCGGAAGCTGTAATGATGGAGGCTGTAATCACAGAAGACAACTTTGTAGGAATAAAATACATTTTAAAACATCATTCCTCCCATTTAATATGGGGCATCGGTGTTGATTTGTATGCTTGTGAGGGGGAATTTACCCCCGCAATGTTGGCTTTGCTCCATGGGCGTAAGTTTCTGAAAATAATTGGGAGACCAGTGACGCACCTATATTTGCGTCAAGGGGAGGGGGCAAACGTAATTGGAGGGGGTCCAACTACTAAATAAAGTCTTTCGATTTCGACCACTATTTTGTCAAAGGGGAACGAACTTTTTAAATAAAATAATTAGTGATCAACTGAATTATCCTGTGGAGGGGCCTAATCTACCACTATCGCTTCTGATTCGTCGGATTTCAACCCTAGCTCCCTCACCCTGTTCGAATGTATTCTTTTGGTATCCCTTGATAAGTCAACTCGCACTGCTGAAATTACACCTACACAAATCACTTTAAAATGTAAAATTTCCGAATTTCAGACATTCCAGTTCATAGTGCCCGGTCGCCACGACGCCAACGTTAGTGCACGTGCACACCCATCTTGCGCATTCGGCGCATTCGCCACACTTCGTGCGATGCTACGGATTCTGCTGGGCCTCCTACGCTTTGTTAATTGCTGCCACATGATAGACTTGCGCCATATCTGACGTGATAAAATGTTTCGTATGGGCGTTCGCTGCGAAAATTCGATTAATTAAATTCGATCATTAGTTCCCTTCTTACCATATTTTATGGTGAAGAAATGCGGATATCCGCTGAGCCTTGATGCACCTCATATCTTTGATTAAACATGCTTCCAGGTTGGCTACCGAACCGAAGCCCTGCCTGAGTGTACTTCTTTGGACCCGTTTCGTATTTCTTCGTCTACGGATGTGTCCTAAGGCTCCAATTCATTTTGTTAGAGGCCCAACGCATTTTCGAAACCCCTGCTCGTTTTAGGGTTTCGTTGCTTTTTTGCGCACCGAATATTTGTTTTTAAGTTGTCGGGGCGCTTTCAAAGATCTCGATGTGTTTACTTAGTGCCCGGTATTTTTGTTCGTTTTAGGATCATGTTGCTTTTTGCGGCCCCAGCCTCTTTTCAGGCCCTTGTGCGATCATATGGCCCTTGTGTGCCTTGAGAGCTTCCGGTGTTTTTGTTTTTTGTTTTTTTTAGTGTTCCCGGTATATATAATTATGGCTACAACGCATGTTTTCGGACCCTGCCGCTTTTTACGAGACTGCGCTTTGAAGGGCCAGTCGCATTTTCGGTCCCCGTTGTGCTCTTAGGGTCCCGCTGTGTTTATTTGGGGCTTCTGACGCACATTTGTGGGGCCCCAGTACGATTTTGAGGCTTCGGTGCGTTTTTTTTGGGTCCCAGCGCGACTTATCGCGCCCAGGCGCGTGGTTCCGGGACCCAACGCCAGTTATCTGGGCTCAACGCGATTTTTGTGGATCTCTTCTGAATTTTCTTTAACTTCCGAATCCCGCCCTGATGTTTCGAGTCCCTGGTGCCATGTTTTTGTATCTCACCTCGATTTTCTTCGAGCTCCGGTATGTTTTTCGATGCCGTACGCGATTTGTCAAGGCATCTGATGACATGTTCGGTGCTCCAGAACCATTTTCCTGACCCGGACTTTTTTGCAATCCCTCCTGATTTTGGAGGGCTCCGGCTTTATTTTTCGGATACCGTTGGGACTTTTGGGGTCACACGGTGCCTATGTGGGACCATAGACGCCAATTGTTGGCAGCCCCGGCGTTAATTTTTGATGCTCAGACCAAATTTTTGGTACTACCGATGGGTCCGAGCGCGAAATTTTTGGTACTACCGAATTGTGGGTCCGAGCGAGAAATTTGGTGGGACCGGTTCGAGTTTGCGGGGCGGGTTGTACTTAGCTGTGACCCCAACGCGATCTTGGCGGTTCCTGTTGCAGATTTTCGTGCCTCCGAGCGACTTTTCTGGGGCCCGACGTATTTACTTTGAGCCCCTACGCGAATTCTGGTGGACCGACGCGAATTTTTGTGGTCCCAGCGTGACTTTTGGGGGCCTCAGCTCGATTCTTGGGAGCATATCCCTCTTAGGAGGGAGGGGCCATTTGTCCCTTTGATATGTCACTGCGGCCACCGAAGGAGTTCTATTTTTTCTATAGGTCCTTATGTGATATTTTTTGGTCCTGGTACGATTCTTCGGTCTCCAGGTGCGATTTTTTTCGGTACCCTGACACGTTTTTTTCCAGTGCCCAACGGGTTTTGCGGGGACTTTGACCCGATTTTTTTGGGCGCAGAGTGACATTCCGGTTGATAATTGATTTTTGGGGCAGCAGCAACCTTTGGGGTCCAGGCGCGACTTTTTTGGTCCCCAGTGAGATTTTCGAAGGCTGCGACGCGACTTTTTTTAGTCCAATGTAATCTTTTGTGTCCCGACGTCATTTGCTTGGATCCCTAGCACGAGTTTTAGCGACCTCGATGCTTTGTGGGTGTTCAATACGTTTTGGATGCTTTTGGTGTCATTGTTGGGGCCCAAGAGTGATTATCCATGTCCGGATTGTTTTTCGTTGCCCCGGCTTCATTTGTGTCCAAATGATACTGTTGGGGAACGGTACGACTTATCGTGCCCCTAGCGTGATTTTCATGATCCGGGCGTGAATTTTTGGTATCCATAGGCTCAGCGAGATTTCAGGGGCCCCGGTCGGATCTTTTTGGGCCCATGTCGTGATTTTCAAGTACCCCGGCACGACTCCTGCCATTTCAGGTGCTTCTAGCAAATTATAGACCTCCTCTCGCGTCTTAGGGGTCTCGTCTCATTTCCTGGAGCTTCTTTACCGGTTTTGGACGTCTTCTCGTCCGTCCTACCCTCCTCCATATTCAATGGTCCTCCTCTCCCGTTTTGGAGGAACTCCTCCCACATCCTGGGGCCCCTTTAACATGGCATGGGACTTCCTCTCATGTTCCAGGGGCATCCTCTGCCAAATTAGGGGCCTCCTGCCACGCCTCGTGGGCCTCCTCCTTTGTCCTCGCAAAGCTTGTCTTGAGGGATCTTCAATTTTGGAAACCTCGCCTCCTTCCATACCTGCTACCTACCACTCCCATTTTAAGGGCCTTCTCTCATTTCTTGGGAATTCCTTCCGGTCGTCGGGCCTCATTCGGCCCTGGAGACCTCCTACTCCATCTCGAGGGACTCCTCTCGAGTCCGGCAGGGGCCTCCTTTTTTCTTTTGGAGGCTTTCTTTTTCAAATTAGGGGCCTCCTTTTCACGTCTTCAGGGCCTCCTGTTCCGCGTTTTGATTCTATCTTTTTCCATTTTAAGGTTGGCCTCTTATCTCCTGGTGGACTCCTGTTCTCTCTTAGGTGGCTCCTCTTCCAAATTACACGCAACCTTTCCGAACTCAGTTACCTTGTCATTTCCTGGGGACCTTCTTACCCGTCTTGAAGCCTTCTTTCTCGCCTGGGAGCCATCCCTCTTATCTAATGGCCATTCTCTCCTATTTTAGGGGCTTTCTCGTGCATCATAGGGTCTCTTTCCAATCTTATATCGTCCTCTTCCGAATTAGGTGCTTCCTGCCACTTTTCTGGATTATCCTTTTCTATCTTGGTGGAACCTTACCCGTTTCGGGGACTGCTTTTACGTCTCCGAAACCTCATCTCATATCCACTGGTATTCTCTTCCGTCTTAGGGCCTTCTCTCATTTTCTGATGTCTCCCTTCCCGTATTGGGGCCTCCTTTGCAATCCTGGGGGCCTCCTTTGCAATCCTGAGGGCCTCCTTTGCAATCCTGGGGGCCTTGTAATCCTGGGGGCCTCCTTTGCAATCATGGGGGTCTCCTTTGCAATCCTGGGGCCTCCTTTGCAATCCTTGGGGCCTCCTTTACAATCCTGTGGGTTTCCTTAGCAATCCTGAGGGTCTCCTTTGCAATCCTAGGGGCCTCCTGTGCAATCCTGGGGCCTCCTTTGCAATCCAGGAGGCCTCCTTTTGCAATCCTGGGGTCTCCTTTGCAATCCTGGAGTCCTCCTTTGTAATCCTGGGGGCCTCCTTTGCAATCCTGGTGCCTCCTTTGCAATCCTGGATTCCTCCTTTGTAATCATGGGGCCTCCTTTGCAATCCTGAGGCCTCCTTTGCAATCCTGGTGTCCTCCTTTGCAATCCTGAGGGCCTCCTTTGCAATCCTGGACTCCTCCTTTGTAATCATGGGGGCCTCCTTTGCAATCCTGAAGTCCTCCTTTGCAAACCTGGGGGCCTCCTTTGCAATCCTGGGGGCCTCCTTTGCAATCCTGGGGGGCTCCTTTTCAATCCAGGGGGCCTCCTTTGTAATCATGGAGGCCTCCTTTGCAATCCTGGGGGCCTCCTTTGGAATCCTGTGGGCCTCCTTTGTAATCCTGGAGGCCTCCTTTGCAATCATGGGGCCTCCTTTGCATTCCTGGGGGCCTCCTTTGCAACCATTGAGTCCTCCTTTGCAAACCTGGGGGCCTCCTTTTCAATCCTGGGGGCCTCCTTTGCAATCCTGGAGGCCTCCTTTGCAATCCTGGGGGCCTCCTTTGCAATCCTTGGGGAATCCTTTGCATTCCTGGGGGCCTCCGTGCCAATTGTTGGCACTCTCGTGATTTCTGGGGCCTCCTATCCTCTCCCAGGTGACTCCTTCTTCAAATTAGGGGCCTCCTCTTACGTCTTGGAGGCCTCCTCTCGGGTCTCGTCGGCCTCATTGCTCACTTTTTTCCTGTGCATTTCCGGATAGGGGCCTCCTCAAATTTCAGGGGGGGCCCTGTTTGACAGCAGGGGGGGAGACTGCCCCCCCCCCCTGCACCCCCGGCGGCGATGCCCTTGGTCAGGATCCATTATTACCATTTAGTACGCTACACATCACGGTACTGACACTTCAATGACCAATTTCTTCGCATTGCCACCGCGCGTTCAGACCAGTGATTCTGTACGACGCCAAAGATACCACGCGATAAACATAAACATCACGAGCATTCGAGTCGTATCTCGGCTCGTGTCAGGGCGGGGCTCGGGATGGCTTTGCGTGTATGGCCAGCAGTTCACGCGTGCCTCACGTGCTCCGCAACTCGTCGCGAGGTCGTCCTACCTGCCTGGCGTCGGCGCCGCTCGGCCAAACAGCCCCCTCCCCTCCCGGCTCACCCGTTCCCCGGCCGTGACCTCGGCGCGGGTCCGACGACGCCGGCGCGTGGCAAGGCGGGCGCGCTCGTGGCCTCCTGCCGTCGCCCGTTTGGCAGCTGGCGCCCGAGCCCCGCGCGATCAGGTGGTTCTCGCTGGCGAACAGCTGATCGGCCAGTGAGGCTGGCGGCCGCTAGTTGTTGGGGCAGCGCGCGCGTTTGGGGAGACAGTCGCTGACGGGACGCGGCGCAGGTAGGACGTAGGTCGTGGCGGCGGTCGCCCGTGTGCCGAGGGGTCGTCGCGCAGCCGTTGGAAGGTGGCAGACCGAGTGCTAGTGCTAAGCTGAGCCGGCGTGCAAGAAGCAGCTCTGTCGAAAACTGCGATGTCGCGGATTCAGTGCGCCGCGTCGCCGGCCTGCGCGCAGGACCTGACCTCGAGTGTGGGTCGGCTGATTGACCGGCGACTCACAGGTCGGGCCAAGCCGGTGCAGAGCCGAACGCGGGACAAGCAGACAGACAAGGAGAGCGGCTTCGAGTCATGTCCCAACAGTCCTCGGGCGGAGGCGCCCGTGGAAACGGGTCACCAGTGTCAGTGTGGAGCTCAAAAAGGTGAGCTGAAGTCTAGCTTCATCTGCATCATGCTGTGTGCAATGGTGTGATGGTGAGACGTGCTAGCAAGGTGAATACATTTCACCCCTAATAATGCTGAAAATAGTTCATATTTTGTTGGGTATTTCCTACTTGGTACCTTTACTGCACAAATAATCGCCAAGAATCCAAGGTTTTTACGTTCAGTACACACCACTTTGATTCCAAGTAACTCGGCCGTGCAATTGCCATGTGCACGACCGGAAATTCTGTGCATTGTCAGTACTTGCTAACTTTGATGCGCAAGCGTGCTATTTCCCCGCATTCACTATAATTTTTTGGGACACGCACCATTTGTATCGATGTGATAAGACGTCTCCAGATGTTCCCTTGCGCTGTATGCCCACATAAGACATCAACACTGTGAGTAGTTTAACTGCGGAATGCTCGCCTATCACTTTCTAGTTCATTCCTGGTGTTCTCGTGTACTTGTGAGATCTAAACAGCTCTCGTACTGTTGCATTAGGGGATATGCTACTCTATGTACCATGAAATGTACTGCCTACCCTGGGGTATGATGTGCTGCCTGGGGCATACTTCCGTACCCTGGGGTATGATGTCGTACACTGAGGTGTGCTGTGCTCCCCGGGGTGTGCTGCCATACCGGAGTGTGCCGATGTACCCAGGTCGTGTGCTGTACCCCGGGGTGTGCCGATGTACCCGGGGGCATACGCTGTACCATGGGGTGTGTCAATGTACCCGTGAGCGTTCGCCGTATCCTGCGGTATGCCGATGTACCCAGGGGGCGTACGCTGTACCCAGGGGTGAGCCGATGTACCCAGGGGTGTGCCGATGCACCCGGGGGTGTATGCTGTGCCCGGGGCAGGCTGCTGTACGGGTAGGGCAGGTACAGCCGTGGTGCCGGCGCGGTCGATCCGCCGGTCGGCCAGTATACGAGCCCTGACCCAAATCTCGGCCTGCATCGCTGGCGACCCGGCTCGGCTCGGCGCGGCCGCCACTACCACCGCCGCCAGCCAGGTGTATCGGCAATGTCCGCACGCCCCCGGCTGGGCAGCTTCCAAGCTCAGCACGTGCCTAGATTGTAGGCTGTTATGAAATGCAAGGATGAGACAGGTTGCATCCGGTGCAGTATTTGAGCTGATATGATCGACATGGTCGATGCGCCCTCAAGCCGAATTAATTAGCAAAGGTGCACTATTTGATCCTTTTTCTGGTCTAGGTACCCCAATGTGGAATGCGTATTTTGAACGACATGAAAACTGATGGGAGAAACCGGTCACCTTCCTGTCATCGGGTACCATGAATGGTATTGCTGTCTTTATGCGGACATAATTCGTTTTACAGGACAGCCCGACCAAATTTAAGGCGGTTCCGTCACGCTTCTTTCGGCACGTACCCACCGTACCCACCCACGTGTACCCACCGTACCCACCCATGCGTACTTACCGTACCCACCTGAGCGTGCCCACCCATCCACGCGTACCCGCCGTACTCGCCGTACCCACCCGAGCAATCATCGAGCGCATTTCGATGCGTCCACGTCCGTTTCCCAGCATACCGGCGGCGAAGTCGCACGGCCACACCGGACGCGTCTGCGCCGCGTGGCCGGATGGCTAGCCGGGCCGCCCTCAGACGCCCAGGTGGGCGGAAATGCCGGCCAGCAGGAGGTACCGGACCTGGGCAGGTCCGGCTCGGTGTCAACGCCGGCGGGCTCACGCAGGCTGCATCGCCCACAGACAACCCGCTCGGCCGGGTCCCGGGGCCGGACCCAGTTCTCTGCAGGCGCACATGCCATGCTAAGTAGGTCATCGTTAGAGCCCCGGCGGCGGCGGCGGCGGCGGCGCGCACTTCCTTTCATTCATTCCGGCACGCTTCGCGACTGCTTTCGTTTCTCCTCGCCTCTGCCCGGTGTGCGCTCTCTCTCTCTCTCTCTCTCTCTCTCTCTCTCTCTCTCTCTCTCTCTCTCTCTCGCCGCCACAGCTTGAAAGGGGAGGGGGAGGGAGGACCGCAGAAACTGGGTGTGCTGATAGTGTGAAAACAGGGTTAAAGGGATCAGCTGGGATCAGACTGAAAGTTTCAGTGACACTACAATGCTCCAGTATGTGATTGGTTGTCAGTTTGGGGGTAATCTTCGTCCTCCGTGACCGCTGAGCGTCAGCACCGTTAAGCCAGCCGGTGGGCCGGCTGCCGCACGCGAGCCTCCCCTGCTCGTTGGAGACTGGTGCACAAAATCACGCCGTGATCGGCGCGCCCGACAGTCGGTCAGCCGTGCTGGCCTCGAAGTTGTGGTCGCCGCCGCCACAGCCGGTCAGCCGTGCTGGTCGGGCGCCGGCTGACGGCCGGGTCGAGCTCCGGCGCAGTTTCTCCGTTAGCGGCCGGTGGCCGCCGCCGGGACGCTGCCACCGCAGCTGTCTCTCGTCTCCAGCGCACCGCTATCGCCGCCGATCGGGCGTCGTGCAGCCAGGCCGAACGGGGCTCTTCACGCGCTGCGGCGTGCTGCGCCGGCCGCCCCGTTACCGTTTAGTAGTTCACGCCAATCAGGCCGAAAATGCGACTCGCTCGGATGGTCACGCATAAGGCGGTCGATGCCGTGGCCGACGCCGGCGACCCGGACCTGACCGGCTGCGTGGCCGATACCGGTCAGCCGGACCTGACCTATAAATCGACGGCGTGCAGCTTCCGCGCGGCGCGCAGAGTGACGGTCCCGAGCTGTGACGCCGCTGTCGGGCAGCGACACGCGCCGTGGATGGGAGCGGCGCGTTTTCCTGTCGGCGAGACGGAATCGCCGCGCCGCGCCAGGTTTCGCCGTTGCGGGCGGCAGCGACGATTGGGGGCGGCAAGGCCGCACGGGCAGCACGGGAAGTCAAGTAATGGCTGAGTCAAGGCTTCTCGGCACTACCAACCGGCGAGTTTCGCGAGAGTGGCGGCGCCGGCCCAGGTTCGCCGAACGGCCGGCCGTCCTCCCAGCTGCACAGATTGGGGCTTCCCGGAGCCGAGGACAGACGGCGAAACACCACGGCCCACTCGGCCGGCGGTGGGCCGGGCTTTCCACGGCGGCGGCGGCGGCGGCGGCGGCGGCGGCGCGCGCTGGTGGCCGTGTCGATGTGGGTCAGGGCTGTCTGTCAACCGACCGGCGGTGGGCCGCACCGGCCGTGCAAGTGTTGCGCACGGCGCGGGCGGGCGGGACCGAGGCGACACGGCGGAAGTCAGCGGCGCTTCCGCGTGCGCTCAAGACAAACACGGCCCACTGCTGCGTGTTTGTCGGCGCCCTGCCACGGCCGCTCGGCTCTCTGTCGTGATCGGTGTGTAGTCATTGGTCGCCACTCGGTCTGTCGTGTCGCCTCGGTCAGATCTGAGGACGACGGTCGGTGGTTGCTACTCGGTCTGTCATGTCAGTCGCCTCGGTCAGACCTGAGGACGACGGTCGGTGGTCGCCATTCGGTCTGTCATGTCGTGTCACCTCGGTCAGACCTGAGGACGACGGTTGGTGGTCGCCACTCGGTCTGTCATGTCGCCTCGGTCAGACCTGAGGACGATTGGCGTCCGGGCTGATGAACGCCCCAAGCTCGTGATTGGTACGCCACTCTGCTCTTCCACCCTCCAACCGTACAGAATATGTGTTTGGAGGTGGTGCGATATTTTGAACCATTTTAAAGCAAACTTGCATAAAATTGAGATTCCTTGCTTAATCCGTACTCACACCGGTCCTGCTTCACGCTCTTCTTGCTGCCCTATCTGATTCCACCCAATAATATAGCGATAAATGCAAAACTGACGACGGTAACGGTCTCGACTTCGCTTCTGGATATGACATGATTTGTGTGACCTGTCCCACCTGACCCCTGGCGGCCAGAGTTTGCGGCGCTTCGTCGTCAGCTGACAAGACATTCGGTGGCCACCACCGGCCAGGAAAATACAGAAACAGATTCGGTGGCCACCTCCTGTCCGGAGAGTGACGAAACAGCACCATTGGTTCCGTCAGCGCGCCGCACGGCACGTGACCCAGCTTCCCCGGACGGGCGGCTCCAAACACGACGCGTCGCCACGTCCAGACGAGACACATTTCGTCAGGTGGAGAAGTGTCGCTAGTTGCGTCATGGCGGGAGGAAGGGGGGGGGGGGTATGTCGTCGGTGCAGTCTGGACGGCGTGTCACCAGACCAGAAGCGTGTACCCACTGTGTCTGTGATGGACGGTGTGCTGCGGCGAGCCCTGCTGCGGCGGGCCCTGCTGCGGCAGCGATCCACCCCATTGCGCCGATCGACCCGGCCGCATCCGGCCACTGCGATCTCGCACTGTTGTCGCCGCCGCGCAGAAGCCGCCCACGTCGTCACCGGGTCTGTGACGTACGGCGATGACGTCACCCCACGTGGTGTCCGTGTCGGGAGTGGGTCTGTGCGGCACTGATACGGCTATTCTGGGATGCGCGCTTAGCAGTAACGAGAACCTGTCTAAAACGGCTGATCGCGGGCTATTCTGGGAGAGGACGTTTTTATGTGCGACTCGATAATACCGTGTAAAGCGACGTGAGGATTCCGCGACCTTAATTACCTGCAATATGGGATACTTTTTTCGAGGACGGAGAGCTTTGCACTCTGTCCTCCCTCCCTCTCTGTCCCTTTTTTAATCTCTCTCTCGCTCTCTCTCTCTCTCTCTCTCTCTCTCTCTCTCTCTCTCTCTCTCTCTCTCTCTCTCTCTCTCTCTCTCTCTCTCTCTCTCTCTCTCTCTCTCTCTCTCTCTCTCTCTCTCTCTCTCTCTCTCTCTCTCCTCTTTTCTTCATATATATATATATATATATATATATATATATATATATATCTCTCTCTCTCTCTCTCTCTGTCTCGGTTTCGGAGATTAGGAGATTTAGCTGGCATGTTTTTAATTAGCACTGTGATTTCAGTTCAAGATTGCATCAAATTCTTGGCGAGGTATGTTGCTACCTACTGCAGTATCGATGTGATGAATGCTTCCTACGTCGCTCCAGCACACCCGTGCCCCGCATTGAAGATGGTTCAGAATATTTAGAGGGTATAGAGCAGTGGACCGCATCCACACCCGCCGAAACCCACATTATTAGGTAGCACCGGAATGTTGCTAATGTACTGGTAGAACATTCATATGCATCATGGTTTATATCTAGGTGTACGTTTATTTGTCGTGTGGCTGCTTAGAAGTTATACCAATGTTTTTCAAACTGTTCTGGTGGTAGCTCACTTCAGAGGCACAGCCAATGGTGGCGGGGGCCTTATCATGGGCACCGCCAACAACTCAAGAGGCATGTTGATGAAATATTGCTTCGTACCTCCTTTCATCGCGATGCAATCATACAAACGGCATTTACTTCGGTAAACATGGCTACAAGGTTATCACTGCCTGAGACGATGTTCAAGAAAGACATTTGGGGAGAGCTACCTCCCATAGCTCCATATCCCAGCAATATATCGACCGGTTTGTCATCAGTCTTCGCTATGGGCAGCTTTTGCCGTACATTCGATGCTTCATCCGGACCGGTTATGGTCCAGATGCACATGCTCCCTATGTAGATGACATCACCTTCTTACGCGGAATATGGAACATCAGTTCATAATTGACTTCAGCTGGCAGCATCAAAACCTTGATTTTTGTTTCGTTCGATCGGGATGCCATATGCAGAAGTTCAGTGCAGAAAAATAGTGTTCCAGGAATTATGCAAACTCAACTTGAACTTGAAGTTTCACCTCCCTGGATCTCAGACTGACCCTGGTGCCTGTCTCCCCAGATATCGGTCTGACCCTGACACTCACCGTGCTAGATCCCGGACGGACCCTGGTGCCTGTCTCCCCAGATATCGGGCGGACTCTGGCCTTTTGGTCGCCGGTTGAGGGCTTATCCCACCGCCGGCCTCCCTGGCGGACGCTGGCCACCCCCCCCCCACCTCGGGTTTTGTCGGCTGGCTGTGCCACGCCTGCCCAGTTGTTGTCGGCCGGCGGAGGTCGGCCGGCGCGACAATCTCGCCAGTGATCACCAGCTGGCCAGGTGGCCGGCGCCGGCACGGTGGCTCCCTGACGCACCGCTCCTCGCTCCTCTTCTCTCCGCCGTTGTGGTGTGTTGTTGTTGCTGCTGCTGTGTTTGACCAGCCTTGGAGGTGATATCGGCTGTCGTGGTGTGTTGGTCGACTGACGGCGAGCGCTACAACAATGGGGCGAGTCGCTACCGAATGACGCAACACGTGCGCCCCTGTAATCGGCGTCCGGGGCCGTCGGACGGGTGCTCAGCCAGCGACACGCATAGTTCGTCACGGGCGCCCCTGTAATCGGCGTCCGGGGGCGTCGGACTGCTCAGCGACACGCACAGCTCGTCACGGCCCGTCGGCGGGCGCGTTGACGCGCCACTTCTGCCGCGGGTGATGGCGGCGAGAGGCGGTGCCGGCCGGGCCGGGAGGCTGCCGCTGCCGCCGCTGCCGCCGCCGCCGCGGCGAGACGGTCAGATGACGTCACGCCCCGCCTGGCGGGGAGGGGAGGGGAGGGGAGGTGTCTCGCTGTGTCGTGTCGAGGCGCCAGGCCGACGCCAGGCGGGTCGACACGTCGTGTGATCGGCCGGGAGCGGCGGCGGGCCGACAGTCTTCACGTGCCAACAGCTGATGGCCGGCGGCAGACTGAGGGCAGGGTGGGGGAGGAGGGAGGACAGCTGGTCGGTGTCGGCCGGGAGCGGCGGCGGGCCGACAGTCTTCACGTGCCAACAGCTGATGGCCGGCGGCAGACTGAGGGCAGGGTGGGGGAGGGGGGAGGACAGCTGGTCGGTGTTGGCAGGCTGCGGCCGCCGCGCCCGGACACCTGAGCGCGTGCGGCCTGCCGCGGCCGCTAAGACCGGCCGCGCGACAGCCCCGTCCTCGGCCCGAATAGTGCGCCACGCTCGCCATCTTCCCATCGGTTATCGAAGATGGGGAGATGGCGGCGGAGGAGCAGCGGCGCTGTTGTCGCGGTGTGTCCGCCGGGCCGCAGGTGCGGCGCAGGGGCGACGGCTGGCGCCGCCCGTCAACGACCGGCAAGGTCGTCCGCCGGCCGGCAAACCCGGGCGGGCGCCTTTGTTCGGCGTGGCCTGGCCTGGCCGCACGCCTTTGTTCGGCCTGGCCTGGCCTGGCCTGGCCTGGCCGAATTTAGCCGGCTCCAAGCGGAGGTCTTTCGGAGAGCGCCGGTCACCTATGGCTGGCGCTGCAGCAGCCGCGCCCCTTCCCGAAAGTCATCGTGACGAGGCGGGCGAACGAGACGCTCTAACCTCGAAGTCGTACGTGGCCGGCTGCCGGTACGAGACTTGGGCGGTCCGTCCGTGGAAGCGCCGCGCCGACCTCTACGCCGAAGCGTGACCATGCTGTCGGATCAGCACTGCCATCCAGCAGCGGCCCCGGCGGTGGTCACGGCAGAAGCACGGCTGTGGGATCCTATTTAGTTGGGAGGGCTCCAGCCCGCCCCCCCCCCCAACTGGCAGCGCAGCCCCCCCCCCCCGCTTGGCAGCCCCCTGACTTTGGAAGTCAAACCCATGAAAAATTCAAGCGATGCTGCATAAATGTCGAGTACGACATGCTACTCGTGTTCAACCGAGGTGGGCTTAAGATTGCCCAACAAATAATGAGTGGTGACAATATTCTCGCGGTCCTTATTCTTTAGTATTGGTGGTAACTGTCCTCTTTGATAAATTGAACTAGTACATGCAATACTATTTTAAGTTTTCTCAAATATAAAATTACACCGGTCATTTAGCATTGACCGCAATGTGGAGTATGCTATGATGGTTACATGTTGTTTCTTTTCGTTTGTTTTTAGTCCGTTTTGATCGACGGAAATTTGAAGTAGCATGTATAAGTATCGTAAAACAACAATGAAACAAGGCACAATGCGAAGCGACTGGGGAAAAAGTAGTTTCGGCGCTAAGTGGATTCTCCATATTCGGTAGTAGTGTTTCGATTAATAATTTCCTGATTATTTTGTCCCGGGATAAGCTTAGTTTATGGAAAATTGAAATGAAAAATAATATTTAAGACATTAATGTTTTCCAAGATGGCAAATTAAAGTGGCCAAAATCCGTGGAGAAATGGGTATTTGGCTGTAGCCAAGGTTGACCTACCCAGGGCTGATCTCCCCCCCCCCCCCCACCCCTAACTGATCTTGCGATCTTGCACCCCTGGACAGTAGTATACCGCTTCGTTATCACGGCTGTTAGCGATCGCACAACAAGCCCACTGCGCGGCGCCGAGACACAACACCATGGCTCCGTGGCTGGGCTGAGCGCCGAGAGTGGCCGAGACACAACACCATGGCTCCGTGGCTGGGCTGAGCGCCGAGAGTGGCCGTGACACAACACCATGGCTCCGTGGCTGGGCTCAGCGCCGGGAGTGGCCGTGACACAACACTGCAGTAGCCGAACACAACACCATGGCTCCGTGGCTGGGCTGAGCGCCGAGAGTGGCCGAGACACAACACCATGGCTCCGTGGCTGGGCTGAGCGCCGAGAGTGGCCGAGACACTAAACACCATGGCTCCGTGGCTGGGCTGAGCGCCGAGAGTGGCCGAGACACAACACCATGGCTCCCCGCCAGTGGCCGCCAACCAGCTCGCTAGCGCCGAGGTGGCCGTGACACCAACACCATGGCTCCGTGGCTGGGCTCAGCGCCGAGAGTGGCCGTGACACTACAACACCATGGCTCCGTGGCTGGGCTGAGCGCCGGGAGTGGCCGTGACACTACAACACCATGGCTCCGTGGCTGGGCTGAGCGCCGAGAGTGGCCGAGACACAATACCATGGCTCCGTGGCTGGGCTGAGCGCCGAGAGTGGCCGAGACACAACACCATGGCTCCGTGGCTGGGCTCAGCGCCGGGAGTGGCCGTGACACTACAACACCATGGCTCCGTGGCTGGGCTCAGCGCCGGGAGTGGCCGTGACACTACAACACCATGGCTCCGTGGCTGGGCTCAGCGCCGGGAGTGGCCGTGACACTACAACACCATGGCTCCGTGGCTGGGCTGAGCGCCGAGAGTGGCCGAGACACAACACCATGGCTCCGTGGCTGGGCTGAGCGCCGAGAGTGGCCGAGACACAACACCATGGCTCCGTGGCTGGGCTCAGCGCCGGGAGTGGCCGTGACACTACAACACCATGGCTCTGTGGCTGGGCTGAGCGCCGAGAGTGGCCGTGACACAACACCATGGCTCCGTGGCTGGGCTGAGCGCCGAGAGTGGCCGAGACACAACACCATGGCTCCGTGGCTGGGCTGAGCGCCGAGAGTGGCCGAGACACAACACCATGACTCCGTGGCTGGGCTGAGCGCCGAGGTGGCCGAGACACAACACCATGACTCCGTGGCTGGGCTGAGCGCCGAGAGTGGCCGTGACACAACACCATGGCTCCGTGGCTGGGCTCAGCGCCGGGAGTGGCCGTGACACTACAACACCATGGCTCTGTGGCTGGGCTGAGCGCCGAGAGTGACCGTGACGGACTCCGCCGGCCAGTCCATATTTAGATGACCGTGGGACGGCTGGTGCAGAGTGTGCCGCTCATGGCCAGTGAGCGGCACACAGCACAGTGGGCAGGTGGAGGGGGGCGGGCCAGTCCAGGTGGACGGACACGCTTCACGAAGGCTGCTAATTCGGCCACTTAGCGTCGCTGATGGACCGTAAACGTGGCGCGCCCTCTGTCGTGAAACAAACACCGCAACACTGGGAGCAGCGGTCGGAGCGGTGGCACTCGCTGCCGCATTGTCCGGAGCCAAATCCTGGCCGGCATGCCACGTGCAGGCCGGCTGGACGGTGGACTGCTTCCCTGTTGCACTCACCCCAGGGTCGAGGTCCGCCGCCAAACAATACAGGCACACCGGACCACACACGACCCGGACCAATACACGGCCCGGCGCTTGTCGGTGAGCAGAGGGACGGAGTGGGGGAGGATGGCGCCGGGGCGGGAGGGGGGAGGGGATTGACCAGTGTGTTGTTGGACCCGTGACGCTGACGGCGCCGGTGCCGCGCCAACTCCAGGAACCATGGACTCACCATGACTCACGCAATCTCCTTCCTTTGCAGAGCTACGTCACCAGACGGGCGATTGCGCGTCGCTCGAGTGCTTCAAGTTCATCAAGAAGCTCGGCTCCGGAGGTAAGTCGCGCGCCTATCGGTATGCCACGCGCCTATCGGTATGCCACGCGCCTATCGGTATGCCACGCGCACCAGTCAAGCGTGCCGACCGCGGCCGGCAGCCGGCCGTAATCTGTTTGCGGCCCGGTGCGGAGCCACTTCTTTGTGCGCGCGATCAGCGTCGGTATTTGTTCGGCTGGCGGCGGGCAGGCGAAGCCGTCCACCTGCCGCCGGGAGGTGGCGATGTTAGTGGGTCGGTAGCGACCTGCCTGCCGCCCCCTCCCTCTCGGACGGTGGGGGGGGGGGGGCATGTTTGCGAGGAAGCAGTGAAAACTGGACTGCAGGTGGGCTGTGCTTCGTATCGATGGGGTCAGTCACACAGTTGTTGTCAGTCCGACAGTGTCTGTATGGGAATTATGAAAAGTCCGGTCGTTCGTCGCTCATTCCGATGGCGATATGACCAGTGACGCTCTGTCGGTGGCCGACACCGCTGCGAGATTTGTCGTCTGGCTGGACGGGCCGGGCATATCTCGGCGGCGCGGCGACGGCGCTCGGGTGTACGGTGAAGTCCCGGTCGACGGCGAGCGACGGCTGACGGATCAAGGTCGGCCATGCCGCAGGCGCGACAAAGTCCGCCGGCTCCCTAACCGGGCGTCGCCCCCGCACGGCACACGAGGTCGCCACGTCCGCGGACTTTCCACCGGGCCGGCGTGCAAAGTTCACCGCCGAGACCGGCCGGCCGGCAGCGTGGCCCCCCCCCGCCGCGGCGTGCTCATCGCGAGCAGCTAGCGGCGCGGCGGCCGCCAGGTGGACGCCGTTTGGCGGAGCGGCCCGCCTCGCCGTCCACCTGTGGCTGAGCCCTGCCGCCGGGCCGCCCGGCCGCCCGCCTGCCCCCTTTGTCCATGGCTGGCGGCGCGCCGGAAATGTCGGCGCACAGATCGGCCGCTAATGGTGATGGCGCTCCAGTCGGCACCGCTGCCGCAGTTGCTCGTCTCAGCCGCCAGCTGCAGCGGCACGGCTCGTCGCCGGAAACGGGGCGCGCGCACGACCGGCCGACACAAAGCGATCGGGTGGAGACGACCTCAGATGTGCGTCACCTCGGCCGGAGCGATGACCGACACCCACCTGGCTTCCGGCGCGCTTCCGACGGCGTGGGAGCGCCGCTGCCGTCGTGTGGCAGCTGTGACGTCACGGCTGTGCAGGTGTGACGTCACGGCCCGCGTGGTCGGCGGTGGGCGAGCCGCGGCGGCCGTGGGTGGGCGTGCCAGGCGGTCGGCCCGGCTCAGGTGGAGCCGCCCTGGGGACGTCCTCGACGCCGCGCGCACCTTTCGCCGATCGGCGTTGTGCCGGCGGGGTTTGCCCGGCCGCGGACGCCACGGTTTTCCTCCCCGGCCGACTTTACCGGGTCGATGAAAGGGCGGACAAGTCAGAAGTCGGACCGTCGCATGCAAGGCGGCGGCGACCGGCTGTTTTGCAACTGCGGGTCGTTAGCCATCCAGTGTCGGATCGGCGAACCGGGCGGCGCGCCGCGTCTGGTGTGTGTGCGGCGGCGCGCGTGCGGCTTCGCATGCGCTTTAATCTGAACGGGAAGGTCGTTCGGTGCGGTTTGCCCAATGTGTGGCTTATTACGCGACGTCGTCGAGTGACAATGGCGCCCTGGCCTTGCGTGCTTCGGGCGCCTCCCCTGGCGGTGGGTAGCGCACAGCACAGCTCCCACCGAACCGATGCCGCATCGCCCCCGTCCTGTCGCAGTTCACTCGATGCAGCGTTCTCCTCCTGATCGCAAGGTGGTGGGTTGGATCCCACATACCGCATACCGCGGCCAACATACCGCACATACCGCATACCGCATACCGCATACCGCAGCCGGTGGGACGACCTCGTCCACCCGCGACCAGTCGGCGCGAGCGATGGGCAATGCTATGTAGCCTTGCGGTCGAACGCGTCGTAAAAGAGTCCACGGTTCTTCATGTGTCGGATGTGGCCAGACCGAGACGCAGTCGGCGTGCCGTACTCGGCCGGCTTCGGGACCTCGGCTCAGATCAGGCAGCCACCTACCTGACTGCTGTGCAGCCTCAGACAGGGTTCTCAGGCAGGGTTCAGGCAGCCACCTACCTGATTGCTGTGCAGCCTCAGGCAGGGTTCTCAGGTAGGGTTCTCCTCAGGCAGGGTTCTCCTCCGCTGGCTGGCATGGCTGATATCCAGAGACCGGCAGCAGCTGGCTGGAGAATGGTGGCCGTGCAGCCACGTATGACCGTCCGGCTTCCCTCGTGTCAGTCGCCCAGTGTGGCCGTGGTCCACCGCCCAGTGTGGCCGTGGTCCACCGCCCAGTGTGGCCGTGCCCACCGCCTAGTGTCCGCCGCCTAGTCCGTGATCCGCCGCCCAGTCCGTGATCCGCTGCCCAGTCCGTAGTCCGCCGCTCAGTCCGTGGCCATGGTCCGCCTTTGAGCAGATGACCTGATCCGTCGCACTGGCGCGGTCTGGTCGTGTCTGCAGCTTGTGAAGGCAGGATGCGAGGCATCTGAGACGCGTCCACCTCGTGCTCAACTGCTACCACTCGGGAGTCTGAGAAGTGACAGTAGGCGGCAGTTGAATCTGCTCGGTAATGGTGCCGGAAATGTAAACTTTGCCGCAGTATGAAATCTTTCCGCAAGTGAATTGGCTGACCAACGAATGTAAGCCTCCTTTGAGCCACTTCTGATAATTTCGAAACCATAAGATACGTAGAAGACTGCTCGAGACGGTAGACTGAAGACGAATGAAGTGAATAGGATGAGCAAATGTATGGTGGTATGCATTCGCAGAATGGTAAAAAGGTCAGGGATGTGCACAATTTTGTTTGATCACCGAAAATGGCACCGAGGCTTTCTGTAAAGACGCACGCAGGAAGTTCGATCATACTGTATTGTTTGCGCCAAGCCACCTTCGACTCCAAGGTGAAAGGCAGCCCGATTCGAACTTATTCACTTCCCTTGACCGATGCGGGTCAGACACCGCGCCATCGGTCCGCCCGCCCGCATCCCGCCCGCCGCCTTGACCCCGACGGCGACCTGCACTTGGCGACGGCGGCCGCCGCCACGCACCCCGACGTCGCCGTGCGTGTGCGTCACGGTGACGTCACGGCCGGTGTGGCGCGTGCCGGCGGCCGGCGGCCGACAGTCGAACCCGGCTCAAGGTCGGCCAGAGAGCGGTCGGGTCGCGCCGACGATCGATGGTAACGTGTGCACTGGCGGCCGGCGCCGCGCCGACATGTGGCTGGCCGACGGCCGTGCGTGGGCTCACAGCTGAGCGGCGCAGCTGGGGTGGGGGTGACCGCCGGCCGGGACTGTCAGCTGTGGTCGTGTCCCGGCCCGGCCGTCTGTCCCACTGCTGACGGCTGGGGGGGGCGGCCGGCCGCGACTGTCATGCTGTGGTCGTGTCCCGGCCCGGCCGTCTGTCCCACTGCTGACGGCTGGGGGGACCGCCGGCCGGGACTGTCAGCTGTGGTCGTGTCCCGGCCCGGCCGTCTGTCCCACTGCTGACGGCTGGGGGTGGGGGTGACCGCCGGCCGGGACTGTCAGCTGTGGTCGGGTCTCGGCCCGGCCATCTGTCCCACTGCTGACGGCTGATGGTGTGTAGTGGCGGCGAGCCGGCGCCGGCGTGCCGAGCGCGGTTTGATTCAGCACCGTGTGCGGCATTTCGATCGGGGATCGATGTGTCCCGGGCAGTGTAGCCGATTGTCGGGGGGCGGTTGTTGTGGGCCTGCGCGAGTTTGTCTGCCGGACGGGAGCCGATGTGCTGGTTGTCGGCGCCTGCAGACCAGCAGACCAGGTCAGCTTGGGCCTGCGGCGCCTGCAGACCAGGTCAGCTTGGGTGGGGACGTTCCCGCAGTTGTGAGGCTCCGCGGGGTCCGACGGGAGCCGCGCTAACCTGGGTCAGCGTGGGGGGGGGCGGGAGGTGAGGGGGCGTGCGGACGCGGACGCGCCACCGCACCAGCTCGTCGCCGTTGGGCAGCCGACAGCCTTCTTCGACGGCGCCGTTACATCACATCGCGCCGGTGGAACCGCGCCGGCCTTTTACCGGCTCGCGCCGAATCGGGTCAAGTTCCTGCCGCTAGATGGCGCAACCGGTGACACACAAACACATATCGGCGGCCGCGGCCGGCTTTCCACGGCGCCGCTTTCGCCGCGGCGCGCGCCGCTTTCGTCGCCGACCGGGACGAGTTGCACACGCGTGCGGCAGGCCGGAAGCGTCACTCGGCCGGAGGGCGGCCGACACGTCTGGCTCCGGCCGACACCTTGACACGGTGACCTCGGTGACCTCGGCGACGAGGTGCGCCGATGCTTGGCCGTGCCCTCGCCGCTGCGCCTGCCCTTTCTCGGCTGCACGATAAGCAGCGGCTGGCTGTTGCACAACAGGGGACTGGCGGCGCGGCGCTAGCTTCGACAATTAATGATGGATGTGGGAGATGACATCTGCGGCTGGCTGGATGTGGGAGATGACATCCGCGGCTGGCCGGATGCCGAATGAGATGCGGCACGTCTAATATCTGCCCAGTCAATTTGTTGGAGACCGCGCAGCCATGGGGGAATTTCCGGAAATGTTTGCCTGCTCGTAGACGTCAGAAGCTTTTCGGGGAAAACATTTCGAAAAAGATGTCCCCACATGGGAAGTGTTTGGATCAAAGTAAGTATTTGGACACACAAGAATCCACATATAAATCTGCGGTAACTTAGTCGTTATTGGTTTTACGACACGTCGAACGTTGAGTCATGTAGCGTTGCCAATCTCTCACGCCGATTGGTCGCGGGCGAAGAGTAGCGACAGGTAAAACACGAACCCACAATCTTTCGATTGTGAGACGGGCAACTTACCCTTAGACTACTCGTCCTTTCCGCGGTAACTTGTAGCCAAGCAGTGTCGGGTTGGCTCGGCCATTGAGGCACGTGCCCCGTTATAAGATAGCGGACGGACATGCCAGACCGACCGAAATACCGAGCTGGCGAATGTCACCACCTCATCTGAGCTCCAGAGGAAAACGCGCCGACCACTTTCCTGACCGCAGCTGACGTTTTCCTGTCGGGAGGCTCGTTGGATGCCACGCAGCCAGCGGTGCCGATATCTCGGTGGGAAGCGGCTGGACAGGCAGCGGCGGCGACTGTACCCGGCGCCGACTCCCCAGCACCGTTAGTGCCTCGCCGCCGGCGCGCCGGCCGCTGCAGCTGTGCACGTGAGCTGGATAATTGTCGGCCGACCGCCGGCAGCCGCCGTCGCCGCTCGCGTCACGTTCGCCGCGTGCTGTCCTCGCCGGCGCGTTTTCCGCGAGCGCGCCGCGGTGCATGCGCGTGGCCTTGTGGAAACAATGAGGAGGCGGTGCTCGGCCTGGCCCGCCCGATGTGCCCGCGGCGTGCGATGGCACGTGATTAGAAAATGTCACCGCACTGCTCCCGTTATTCGCAGGAAAAATGCATCAGCAAGCGGCGCCACACGATGCCTGCCGAGGAAAACTCCACTTGCTGGCATTGTGCTGGCGGCGGCGGCGGCGGCGGTAGTGCGCTGACCTTGGTAGGCGCGGCACGCCAGGCAGATCTCACTTTCGTGCCCTGCAATCAAATGGCGGCAGATTTCGCTCGCCGACTGAGCGCAGTGCAAAGCTCCGGCCGACGGCGACCGCATGTGTCGTGCACTGCACAGTGCACACGGTGCACGGCTGCAGCGTGTGTCGCCGCCGAGTCGGACGGTGTCCCACCCGCGGGCGCCGACCGATCGGCCGGAGCATGAACGGTCCTCTCGCCGCACGTCCGCTGCACACTCGCGCGCACTAGCGCTCCCGGCCGGCTTTGGATGTGGGCGCCGCGGTCGGCCAACGGAAACAGCATCGTGAGCGATGACTCACGTGTAGACTGCGACTGGTTTCTCGAAAAAAGACAAGGCGATGACTAACCATGGCTGGCCCATGACTAATTCGCGTCCATCTCACATTGGCTAAATGAAATTGTCGCATATCATTTTTACTTCATTCAGAAGCAGGCTATTTTACAGTGGTCTTCAGTGAGCTACTTGAATCGACTCTCTGCTCGTAATGTAGGACAACGCCACCTCGCCTCCAACACGTCACTGATCATAAACTACTTCTAAAAAACCGCGGTCTCTTTTCCACTGTATCTCTTTTTTCTTCTGTTTCGTCACATTCCCCCTCCGTGCGCCTGTCCTCTTTCCCGTTTCCTTCACCCAGTCTTATTTGCCTGTCTGCATTCTCTTCTCTCCCCTCCGACACTAGGCCCTTTTGACACCCCCATCCCCACCCACCCGCCCCACTCCCGTCCCCTGAGCTCTGACACGCCTCTCCGTCGACAGGGTACGGCAGTGTGGTGCTGGTGGAAAAGCGCCGCGGCCACGACCGCGGCGCTCTGTACGCGCTCAAGATGACCAGCCTGAACCGGGCCGCCCTGGTGGAGAGGGACATCCTGCCGCGGCTGCAAAATGTGCCCTACACCACCGACCTGGCATACGCCTTCTTCACTCCATCGCCACCCAAGGCCTTCCTGGCGTTACGTGAGTGCCATCGTGATGCGTGGTGGTTCAGGCAGGGCTTATATGTTGGGCGATGTGATGCGGTGTCATTGGACGACGTGATACAGTGCCATTGGACGATGTGATACAGTGTTATTGGACGACGTGACAGTGTCATTGGACGACGTGGTAGTGTCATTGGACGACGTGACTGTCATTGGACGATGTGATACAGTGTCATTGTACGATGCGATACAGTGTCATTGGACGATGTCATGCAGTGTCATTGTACGACGTAATACAGTGTCATTGGGCGATGTGGTACATTGCCATTTGACGATGTGACGCAGTGTCATTGGACGACGTGATGCAGTATCATTGGACGACTTGATACATTTCTTTTGGACAATGTGATACAGTGTCATTGGACGATGTGATACAGTGCCATTGGACGATGAGATACAGTGTCATTGGACGACGTGATGCAGTGTCATTGTCCGACTTGATACATTGCCATTGGATCATGTGGCATCGTACCACTGGAGCCATGTGACACTGCGCTCGTCATTTATTTATCTACTGTCAGTGAGCTTAATAAGCCATGTATAATCATGTTTCATGCCTAGGACTATGATGATAAGATGTTCATGTAGGGCTATGATGACTATCTACAGCAATTCACAGCTTTATCTGCTTTACCTTCTGTTTTGCCAAATTTGCCGCCACCGAAGCTTGCCGATACCAGAAAGATACACTACTCGTTCGCTCATTGTTCACTCAAATAGCCACTCCAGTCGCCGCTCCTCAAAGCCCCCAAATCACCAGTTGCAAGCTCAGCTGATCCTCTGTGAGCGGCCGGTGCTCGGTGTTTGATCGGGTGTGCCTGCCTGGCCGGTGCTCTGCCGATGCTCTGGCTCCGAACAGGCTGCCCGGTGGCTGGACATGCAGACCGGTGTCTGTCTCTGGTGGGGCGGGGCCGGGTGGGGGAGCGGCGAGAGGGCACGCTGCGGTCGTCGGTGACGTCTGGCCTGCGTCGGGACGGCTGGTGTCTCGTACGGCCCGGCTCGCCTTGTGTTGATACACCACAGGGAAGTTCAGAACTCTGGCGAGGATTCTGGCAACCTCTTGGAAGCCGAGAAGCTCGTCCTCGCTGTCCACAGTCGTGGCATTCATCAGGCACTGTGACGCGCTAGGTAATCGGCCCAGGTGCGTGGTGCCGCTGCGACGCCAAATTCTCACCGTTAATGGCATATTTTTGCATCTTTACCAGACAAAATTTACCGCAGTTAATCTGAAATGTAAAGCGGATACAAATCCACGGCAGTGTTAGCGCACCATAAGTCGGCAACGGGCTGATTACGTGCAGCGGCAACCGGCCGAGGGCGCGATACTCCCCTGACCCATTGAAGGTCTGGCGTCTCGTCCGGCGTGTGTGTGGACAGCTAGAGCAGGCGCGGCCACTCACCACCGGAGCGGCGTCTGCACGTGTGACCGTGACGTCACGTGCTCCGAGACGCAGTTACCGCCGCTCCGCGAGCCGACCACTGCATCATCATAACGAGCCGCCCGGCACTGGTCCGCCATCCAGAACACACGCCCGTCGGCGGTCGGTGGGCCGGCGGGCTGGCGGCACGACAGACGTGTCGAGGTCCACGTCACCAGAGCTGCACGACAGACGTGCCGAGGTCCACGTCACCAGAGCTGCACGACAGACGTGCCGAGGTCCACGTCACCAGAGCTGCACGACAGACGTGTCGAGGTCCACGTCACCAGAGCTGCACGACAGACGTGCCGAGGTCCACGTCACCAGAGCTGCACGACAGACGTGCCGAAGTCCACGTCACCAGAGCTGCACGACAGACGTGCCGAGGTCCACGTCACCAGAGCTGCACGACAGACGTGCCGAGGTCCACGTCACCGGAGCTGCACGACAGACGTGCCGAGGTCCACGTCACCAGAGCTGCACGACAGACGTGTCGAGGTCCACGTCGTCAGAGCTATGTACCCGCCGTCACAGGCTAATCCAGAAGTCTGAGAAGGGAGGGCAAAGGGCGGCTTGGAACGGGAGGATTTTGCGAAATGTTCCTTCAATTTCCGAAGAATACCTCGGATTTGGACAATTTACGCCAGCGTAGTTGTTCAAGCCAGGGGTGGATCCAGAAGTCTGGCTGGGGAGGGGGGGGGGATTGAAAAAATCCGGTGTCGAAAAAAAATACTAATCTAATTTGAGCAGCTAACATTCGTCGGTTCTGTTTGAGACAATGTTTATATAATCAAATATTCTTCGTAGTGCAAAATATCGGCCTCAGGGGCCACGACCCGTTTCGCACCGTTTCCTGTATTTCAACCCAATATTTCCCCTATTTCAACCCAATATTTGCCACGTAAAATATTTATATAGGTGGTGAAAATCACGTTTTTGTGCGACCCTTTTAACTTTTTAAAAAAAGGTTGCTCCAGACAGACAATTATTTTTTCGACACGTAGAACCACCAGCGCAGTTTGTGACGTCACGATTGTACCCGGACCCGCATCGTCCCGGCCGCTCGCGCTCGTGCGGAATGTCCAAGGACTCGCACTTGGCGCCGTGACGTCACGGCATCCGCTGTCCGCGTTGACGGACGGGCCGTGACGTCACCGGTGCGACGTCACGGCCGCAGGAAGCCCCGGTCGATGTGTGATTCCCCGAGTCGGCTTGCATGCATGGCGCACCCGTGCCGGCGGACCTGTCCGCGCCGAGAGAACGCGCCGTCGTGCATGCGTGCAGGCGTGCACGAGTGCACCGGTGCACAGGTGGGCCGCCGGCGTGCCGGTCGGACCGGGCGGCGCGCGTGTCGGTCGGGTCGACAAAGAGGATCGCGGGCGCGCGCCGGCGCGGCGCACCGCCCTTCCCGGGATGCCGTCTTTGTGGAAACGAGCCGCCGGGCCACAAAGACGACCTCACGGCGCCTGTTCGCCGCTCGCGTTGGCGCCGCTCGCTGCCGGCGAAAAACTGCGGGGAAAAAGCGCGCCGACGCGGCGACGGCCTTGACCCGTGCCGTGGCGTCGAACGGCTCGCCGAACGGCGCGCAACACCGCCGGCTATTTGGGGCCGCGCGGCGGTCAGGTGGTCTCCGTGCGCCGGCCGACGCCGGCCGCACAGTCGCGTGCAGTCGAGGCCGACCCGGCAGAAGGCCACGCGGAAGCCCCACGGTCACCGGCGCGCCGGTGCCGGTGCCGGCCGGGTCTCAGCCGGCTATCTCCGCCCCCGATAGTAGCGTTGGGCGCAGTGCAGACGGCGCGTTTCCCGGATGACGGCGCGACCTTGCACGAGCGGCGGCGGCGACCGCACGTGCCCGGTGACGCGACCTCGCCGGCCGGGGCGGTGCCAGGGCGGTGCCGGGGCGGTGTCGGCCGGCCACGGACGGGACGTCATGGACGCCGTCCGCCCGGTGCGGCCCGAGCTGGCGCAGCTGGGCCGCACTGTTGTCTGAGTGTGACGACACCCGGACTTCGGTTCCGGTTCCGAACGTTGCTCTCTGTCGATTTTGGTCGGCTTATCGCAGAAGGAGCGGAATTTCCGAAACCGCAGCAACAACAACGAGCCAGGTCGGCCGCCTTTCCTCATACCCACTACGACAAAAGGGTGCGCCATCCCCCTCGAACCCCGCCCTCTCGCCCTGAGGCGCGGCTGTTATCTGGGCCTGGGCTGGGCGTCCTTCCACAGAATGCGTCCGTGGGACTTGTGCGTCTCACGCAACTTTCACGTGATCCGCCTGTCATTTTCGACTTGAACGCTGGCATTGCGGGCTGGCCGTGGCACACACAGGGCCCTGCCTCAGCCGTGAGGCGGCGGCACCGTCTGCTGCCCACGCACCGCCGCGCCGGCGGCCGCCGAGACAGACCGGACCTGCCGCGGCTCAATCCCGCCCAAGGCTGACGGCGTACGCCAGCCCGTCGCTGATCTCGGTGATTGCGATACCGGAGCGGCGAGAGGTGTGCAACGGCGGCGGCGCAGGTGTGCCGCTTCAGACATTGCCAGTCGGCGTGTCGGCGCCGCGGATTGTGGCGCTGCCGCATGTGCGGTGTCATCCCCGACTCAGTTGAGTGGACGAGAGAAGACGTCTCGGCAGCAAATGGCGCTCCGCGATTATTCCTCAAAACCTCCGACTATCCCGCGGCATTGTCCCCTTCATCCCCACCCCACCCTACTCCAGGCTCCGAGTAGCCGCTGTTTGTCACATGACGAGTCAGTTATGTTCCACAGGTTGTGATGTGATGCTTGTGACTGTGGGCGCGCTGACCGAGCGGCTCCGTTTGTCACATGACGAGTCAGTTATGTTCCACAGGTTGTGATGTGATGCTCGTGACTGTGGGCTGACCGAGCGGCTCTGTTTCCGCAGCGTACGCCATCGGCAAGGACCTGTTCTCGCTGGCTGGCGCAGGTAGCCGGGCCGGCTACCTGCGCAAGATGTTCGTGCTGGCGTACCCGCACTACGTCGACCGGATACGAGTGGTGCTGGCCGAACTGAGCGCCGCCATTCGCTCGCTGCACAAGGTGAGCAGGGCGCCAGCTGGCCTCTGGTATCGCCCGCCACACGCGGCCGTCTGTCTGTCGGCTGGAAGTGTTCACTCGCACTATAGTGTGGCGGGCGCTGACTCGGACTGCAGAAGCTCCCGCCCCGCTCCCACACACTCGACCTCCGAAAAAGCGGGAACAGCAGACTTCTTGTTCGAGTCGGTTCTGAACACGCCGTTGCGTGTGGGCAGAGCTCACGGTCACGAAAAAGCGGAATGCCCTTGTGCCGCTTCCCCCGGACTTCCAGGTACGGTTGGCGGGTGAGCGAGATGTCTGAAGCGGACAGCTGTCTGGTGCGTCACGACACCGGCTGCCGATGGTCGGCGGCTCCGCTTGTGTGTTTTTTTCTTCAATGTATTGGCGAGCTGATTAGGATGGACCCAGTGTGACCCCGTCTCGCGCGCTCTCGTCTCGTCTGGGACTGATAGCCACTGGATAATTCAAGCATGAAGCGAAAGGAAAGGGTCCGACTGTACGCGGAACATGCGACTGTCGTGACCGTGCAACCGGCATGTGTGGATAAAGATATGGAGCGCTCTATCTCAGCAACGGCAGTTCACATCCGCTACCTGCTCACTCCCCTTCTCCGGACCTCCTTGAACATGTTAACTGCGCCCATCCCCCCATCCACTAGCGCGGCCTCCCAGTCAAGTCGTCACTATGTATAATCTACTCTTTCACTCCCTCCCGTTCTGCCTCTCCTCCCTCTATCACGCTCCATATTACCTACTCGGATAAAGATATGGAGCGTGATAGAGGGAGGAGAGGCAGAACGGGAGGGAGTGAAAGAGTAGATTATACATAGTGACGACTTGACTGGGAGGCCGCGCTAGTGGATGGGGGGATGGGCGCAGTTAACATGTTCAAGGAGGTCCGGAGAAGGGGAGTGAGCAGGTAGCGGATGTGAACTGCCGTTGCTGAGATAGAGCGCAGTCACGGCCGGAAATGGCGGGCCCGTGGGCAGCGGAACAGCGTGACGTCTGCGTTACAAGGTGTGCAGAGCTGAACGGCGTTGTCGTGGCGGCTGCTGGCCGGCCCGGCCGACACCAGCTGACCCGACCTTGTGACCCTACAGCATCGCATCCTGTACCGGGACCTGAAGCTGGAGAACATCCTCGTGTCCGGCGACGGCCACATACGGCTGGCCGACTTCGGACTCTCTAGGCACTTCGAAGCCGGAGAATCGGTGAGGATGCACCGCCAGAGGCAGGCGACTGCGCCAGTGGAGGTGATGTAGACCAATGTGGCGCGTCGGTCGTTGTCGGTGTGTGTGTGTGTGTGTGTGTGTGTTGAACACGTCACGAAGTGGGAGACTGCGAGACTGGAGACAGGCGCGTCGTGCTGAAGTCGGTCAAGGCTGCGAGCACGCGGTGCGCTGGCGGCCCTTTCGGTGCGTTGCAGACGCGCGCGCAAGATATCCGAGGTCAAGCAGAGTCATGAGGAAATCGGTCACCGTGCACCACCGCCGGCGCCTTGTGTCACATCGGTCACCGTGCACCACCGCCGGCGCCTTGTGTCACATCGGTCACCGTGCACCACTGCCGGTGCCGTGTGTCACATCGGTCACCGTGCACCACTGCCGGTGCCGTGTGTCACATCGGTCACCGTGCACCACTGCCGGTGCCGTGTGTCACATCGGTCACCGTGCACCACCGCCGGTGCCGTGTGTCACATCGGTCACCGTGCACTACCGCCGGCGCCGTGTGTCACACCGTTCGCAGTAGCACCCCTGCCATCCGCATTTGTTGACGCGAGCGCGCCGTGCCGGCGATGGAACGCTCTGTGCAGCGACCCCGCAGCTCGCTTTGTATTTGCATTGTTGTCGTAAGCATCAGCAGGCTCATTTGCCCAATTACTGACGCAGTCAGCGAATAAGACAGGCTCGCCCCACGTGCTGTCCACTGTGCGTCCCGTTTGAGGCACGGTCGCTGCCTGCCGCAGCCGCAGTTTAGCCGCGGCGACTCTGTTCTGAAGTCCTTCTCATCTGCGCGGCGGATGGTCGGTGGCGCCAGTTGCAGTGGTGCCGTGTTTTTGCGGCGGCCCACAGCGCGGTCCGTTATGCGCCTCCGAGGTGGCGCGTCACCGCACGTCGACTTGGCTGCGGCTGGCGCCGGTGTGCGCCAGCCCGCCCCGCCACAATCAGCCACCTGTGGACAGCGTGTGGCAGTGTCGGGTGCTGGTCACCGGGCGCGATGGACTCTTCGTGGTGCTCGGGCAGTAGCAGAGCCTCGGGGCTTTCGTGGCACGCAGGGAGTGGTTGTAGCGAGCGGGTCAAAGCAGCACATTTGTCTTGACGTTTCTGGTGGTGCATTGCAAGTTGGCACCATTAGTAAGCAGCTATAGTGCTGAAGCGGGGCTCATTGGCCGACCTGCCTCTCTCCTGGCTGCGCCATCGGGTGGCTGTCACATGCCGCTTCACACGTGCTGTGTTGACGGACGTGTGACCGTGACGAGGACAGCGTGACAGCAACGGTGACGGCTCTCCCTCCTCCACAGACCCTGATCACCGGCAAGACTGGCACGCCGGACTACATGGCTCCCGAGGTGATCCGCTCCAGCGGGAACCACGGCGCGCCCACCCAGTACAGCTTCGTGAGTACCTCGCCGCTCCGGCCGGCCGCCGGCGTCCAGATGACGCCACGCTCCCCCACCGCCACCCCACGGCATATGCCTGCCCCTCAGCTGCCGCATTCCTGCCCGCTCGCCTCTCCCCTCCCCCTCTGCCGTTCCGTCCAGCCGGCCAGACGCAGTGTTGAGCCGTGGCGCAACACCGTACAGAGCCGGCGGTCCAAAGTCGACTGCTGAACACTCAGCGCTGCCTCGCTGTGGAGAGTGGAGGCAGTCGGTCATGTGGTCAACACCCCTCCCCCACCCCATCCCACGTGCCGTCGGGTTCACGCACAAACACCGCCACCACGTGGCTCATCCACGTACAGGAGAGAGTGCGGGGGCAGGGGCAGTCGTCAGGCCAGCGTCGCTCTCTCGGAAAACACGTGAAGCTTGTGGTGCTGCGATTCGTGCATGTGGAGGCCGCGCCGGGAGCGGACCGACTCGTCTGCCGCTCAGAGGACGCTGCATCGCCGCCGAAACGGCAGCCGCCCGCTCACTGGCGATTTGTGGCATCTGGGGAAGTGGGACACACTCTCACCCGAGTCCGTCCGACTTCCGTCGCTTCCCGCATGTGTCTTCACGTCGCTTCTGCACCACGACAGTTCTCGGTGTGCCCTTCACCCGTCTTTTGCTGAACCGCTATCTCGTTTAATATTTTGTATCCGTTATGTACGTTGTGTCGCGTCCTATTAATTGGCATCCTTGGGCGCTAAATGACCAAACCTGGTCGATGCGCCCTAAAACTCAAATAACCAACCAACTAATTGGCATCGTCGCGTTGTCGCATCCATCCACAAGAGCACCGGCATCGCCTTGGTGGCGCGGTGTCGCATCCACAAGAGCACCGGAATCGCCTTGGTGGCGCGGTGTCGCATCCACAAGAGCACCGGGATCGCCTTGGTGACGCGCGTGCGAAGACTCACTAATCAGTCTTGCTTTGTCGCATACGCACTTCGTACAGCTTACACAACGCGTTGTTTTGGAAGCTCCAATCGCACTGCGCACCCGATTGAAGTATGGTGCCAAACAACGCTGCTGGCGCTGCCACAGCTGCCGTAAACTGCGCTTCATGCCCGTCCACTCTGGCGTCCAAGAGTCGAATCGGCTGGAAAACACGCTTTCGGCGGACGGCGAGCGGGGAACGCTCGGTGCTCAGAAGTGTGATCGACCGCGAGAGGTGACAGGCGGGGCGGGGCGTATCTCGGTCGCGCCACACGACCACAGCGACGTCACGTCTGCCGCGCACCGTCTGCAGTCTTCTGCGTCTCTATGGCTCCGTTGCGTCGCGCCCACCTCTTGCTGCGTCGTCGGCGCGCCGTCCGCCCCACCGGCACGTGGCCAGAGCGGTGGGGCACAGCGGGCACGGGCGACCCTCAGTAGCCGCAGGCTCCCCACTGGGTCAGTGGATCACTGGCGTGGCGCCGGCGGCGGCGACCGGTCACACACAGTGCCGCCGACCCGTCCGGTCAGCTGGCCTCCTGCGGCCGGCGTCGGCTGTGTCGACGAGCCGTGCGGCGGGCGCGTGCCAGCCCCCCCCCCCCACCCCCCCCGCGTCGCTCCGTCGCCGACGTTTGGTGACGGTGACGGGGGCGGGCCGGCGGCCGGTTGGAAAGTGAAAGCCGTCGTGTCCAGCGGCGCCGGAGCGACGAGCTGCGACGGAGAGTGTCGGCCACCGACGCCTGCGGAATCTTCCGTGGGAGACCGTGACCATCGGATGTCAAGCAGGCATTATATCACCGGCACTGGGGGCCAGGGGCTCACCGTCACTGAGCAGCAGGTGCTCACATCACTGACGGATGCGTTCTTACCGTCACCGGAAATGGGTGGCCACCGTCACCGATAAATTGGTGCGGAAATGGGTGGCCACCGTCACTGAGAAATGGGCGCCCACAGTCACTGAGGGATGGGTGCCCACTGTCACTGAGAGGTGGGTACTCACCGTCATTGAGAGACATTCTTCACTAATCATTGGGAACATATGTCGAAGGTTACCGCGATGCGCAGTTGCCTGCCACTGGGGTATCGATCGCCGTTCAACCACCAAAGCCAGCGATTTGTACCCGCCCGCAGGTACATTTGTACCCGCCCGCAGGTACATTTTGTCTTGGCAAACCAGCCGAGGAATAGGTTGCCATCGTCACTGAGAGGCCCTTACACAGCTCAGCCGTCTGTCGTGCGGGAGTCGTCTGCCGTCTGTCGACCCCCGTGTGGGTCGGCTGGTCTCTGCCCCCTATCTCTGCCCAAGCCCCAGTCGTACGGAAACTCGACTGTCGTAACGACACTGTCCACCACTCGATAACGTGCCGCCACCGAGGCGAGCACCGAGCGGAGTTGTGCACCTCCGCACCGGCGCACAGCCGTGTCGTGAACAATGCGGCGTCTGGCCGCGATGGCGGCGGCCCGCCGCCCGCTGGTGTCGCCATCGCTCCACGGACGGCAGCCGCGCCCGCGGCAGTCTCCTCTGCAGGCTGGCTGTTGCGCTCCGTCCTCTGAGGCGGAAGTCCTGTCTCGATCGACGCTTCTCATTGTCTGGTGGTGGTCTTTGTTCGACGTTCTCTTCGGTCACAAATTCCCCTCTCCACAACCTTCTCGCTCTGTCCAATATTCATATCTGCCTGTCCACTTGTTCCGTCTGGCAGGGCGCGTTGTTTTGCGTTTCTCTGTTTCCATCGCCTTTTTGCTGTCCCGACATTTCCTGGAGTCGTACAACACACACACACACACACACACACACTCTCTCTCTCTCTCTCTCTCTCTCTCTCTCTCTCTCTCTCTCTCTCTCTCTCTCTCTCTCTCTCTCTCTCTCTCTCTCGTCTCTCTGTCTCTCTGTCTCTCTGTTCGACGCTCGTTGCAGTCCAGCAGCCTTCCGTGTCCTGGTGCCCTACGCAGCTACATGATGTTTGACGGACAGATGTCCAAGGCCCGAGGTCACCAGCTGACCATCCATGCACCGCGGTTGTGGCGGCTGACCCACCGCCGGCTCCCCGGGGGCGCACGATGCACTACACTTTTAGTGGCACCGCCACGTGTCAGTCATTAAACCGGCCGTCAACTGGGAGCAATACTTGGACTTAGACATCGCTTTGGAACGCCAGTTTAATTCCAGACCGGGAAATATTTGGGTGTTGAGCGCAATGGAGGGAACCCATGCGCCCACGTGAAACGCTATGAACAACAAACCAGTGGTAGGGTGTGCAGGTTAGTGATTCAGTCGATTCGATACCAGGCGTTGTCCTTGATTTGCAGCCAGATAGTGGTTCCAATGGTTTGGTCTGGCTGGTTTTGTTGGTACGGTGTGGTATAGCTTGCAGTGGTTTGGCCACTTTCCAGCAATGCCTTGCGTTTGAACTGCTTTGTCTGACGTCATATTTGATTGTCCACATGTTCACTTGTAACCTCATGCCCCTTGATTCGGTGCTGGCAACCATCAGCTGACACTAACAGCGTCGCGCTCTCCACAGGAGGCCGACCTCTGGGGACTCGGAGTCATCGCGTACGAGCTCATCGTCGGACAGCTGCCCTTCAAGGGCCCCGAGGTCGCCGACCTTGAGGAGTGAGTAGCGACTTGACCTGACCTGCCGTGACCCGGCTCTGCGTTCGCATGCCTGCACAAGTGGTAACGGGTCGGCCCCCGGTCGGGGCTGGAGCGCGCGCGCGGACACGTGTTTCGCGACCGGATTAGTCGGACTCGGCTGCGCTGACCCAGATTCGATGGCGGTGTCAGCAGTCTGCGATGCCCTCGCCGGTAACAATCGATGTTGCGCGTGCTTCCGGGGCCCGACGGTGCTGGGGTGGTCAGGTATTGACCTACGGCGTCGCCGCGCCGTAGGCACCCGACCGCCGCCAGCGGCCCATATCTGGATCGTTTCGAGATCGGACCGGCCGTCGACGCTCGACCGTTCCCTCGGAAGTGATGCGTGCCTGAGGTCGGCTGAGATGTGGAAGGGTAGAAGGGCGACGAAGTGTTGGTCAGGGGTGCGTGGTGGCGACGCGGGCGGTCCACACGGCGATTGTGCTGTCTCGGCGGGCTGACCTGCTCTTGAAACGTGACGCCATGCGCGGTGTCATGCGCTGGCGCAAGGCTGACCAAGTGACCCAGTTCCGCTGCCACCCCCTCTCTCTTTCCTGCCGAGTCGAAAGTGAAAGGATGCCGCATGCCAGGCGGCGGCGCTAAGCCGGCCGGCGGCTCGTGCAACAGGCGGTCCGAGCCGCCGCCTGTCGCACCGCGTGTCGGCTGACCCGGTCTGAGCCGCCGCGCGACCGCCCGACTGGCGGCGAAATTTGCGCGCGCCGCGCGGCGGCGTTCGTCCACTTTCCCCGCGGCTCGCGGAGCCGGCCTGTGACGCGGCGACTTTCGCTGCGCGGCCACCGCTCCGCTCGCGCCGACTCGACTCGATTCCGCCGCGGTCGCTCGGCCGTCGGCGGCGGCCCGCATGTCGCGTCCGGCTCGTCGGCTCGTCGTCTCGTCGACTGGTCGCTGTCGGTGGCTGCCTTCAGCCGCTTCTGCCGCTCGCCGTTGGCCTTGGCGTCCGGCGGCGTCCTGCCTACACTTGCGCTGTTCGCTCGTGCTGCTCGCCGATGCGCTGTGTCTGACGCCCCTCCCCCCCCACAGGTCGATCCTGAACGACCCCGTGGAGCTGCCACACGGCTACGTGGAGGAGAAGCTGCGCGTGCTGTTGTCGCACGAGAAGCCGATGGTGTTGGCCGCGCTCAGCTTCGTGCGCGGCCTCCTGCAACGCAACCCTCGCGATCGGCTGACCGTCGACGAGCTGCCTTCGCACGTGTTCTTCCGAGTACGTACACACAGACGACGCGGTTGCCCAGTTGGCAAGAAATGCAATTGAGTGGCCGGCCGCAAAATAATTACAGGGACATTCAGAAATTTGCAAAGTCTTGAGTGGTTCGGTTTCCACGACGCGGTGCTGTTGCGAGGAGTCTGCAGCAAGGTAACAATGAGCTGTAGCACGGTGATACTGAGCTGTAGCATGGGGATAGTGAACTGTAGTAGGGTGACACTGAGCTGTAGTAAGGTGATAACGAGCTGTAGTATGGTGATGATAAGCTGTCGCAGGGTGATACTGGGCTGTAGCATGTGCATAGTGAACTGTAGTAGGATGATGATGAGCTGTAATAGGGTGATAATGAGTTGTAGTAGGGTGATAATGAGCTACGGAAGAGCGAATATGGCCCGTGCTATGTGTCACCGCCTCACACCCTGCTTCATCTCCTTGCCCGCGTGTCCGCTCTCGTCATCACCTGTCATCGCCCGGTGCGTACGTGCCGTTCCCTGTCTGCACCACCCACTTCAGCCGAGCCTAACCGAGACGAGGTCGGGTCGGGTCAGCCCTGACCGGGGTCGTCGTCGCCAGGACCTGGACTGGACGGCGATCGAGTCGGGTCGCCACGACGACCCTCCGTTCGACATTCGCCGCGTGGTGCGCGAGCTGACGCCGGACGAGTCGCCGGCGCGCCTGCCGTCCGCCTTCTCGGGCGTGCCCTCCGAGAAGAAGGAGCGCCGCGACAAGGCTGGCAACAGCTCGTTCGAGAACCCCGCTAAGTACAAGGTGAGCGGGCCCGCTGTCCACGGAAGACGGTGCACGCCGCGACCAGGAAGTGTTTGTTCGTGCACTTCAGCTTCTCCTGCTGGTGCTGGGTGTGCGTGTGTGGGTGCAACAGTGGCAAAATCTCATGAAAATAAGTTGAGTATATTACGTACAGAATACTGAATTGACAACCTTCTCGAAAGAGCTCTTGACTTTGTGCTTCCAGATGCATGTTTAGACAATGCTCGCGTATCGCTTGGAACAGCATCGTGTTTGTAGGTATGATCCTTATAGGTATGGTCATATGTTCACTAATGTTGATAGCGATATACGCACATCTCGGCAGTGCTATTCCAAGTAGCGTGATTACCTACGACGTGGTCTGCGATGCAGTGCCAGGTGCCGAGTGTAGGCGTCGTCTCCCCAGAAACATATAAAGAAATACTGCTGTCGATGCGCTATCGAGCCAGACTTGTGTTTAATTGAACTTGCACGGGCGTTTTAAATGGAATAATTTTAATTGGGAATTCCGACATCCAAATGTGTTCTTTCCAACATGGCACACCTGACGAAAACCATTCCTTTAACACTGAGGTGCAGTCACCTGATTGCGACGTCATATCACGCCAAGCATGCCTGCGTATGCCTAAATACTGAGCCAGTCTTCCCCTCTACAGAATTACCACTACTGCAGCAGCGAGTTCTCTTGGTACGACGCCGACCTGGAGAACGCGGTGCGCGTGGACAGCGGCGTAGTGCCGCGCGGCGCCATCGTCGACGACGACGATGGCCAGTGGGACGCCGAGGCGGGCACGCCGTTGGACGAGGTGCCCGGTCTGGTGGCGTTCGAGCTGGCCGCCGTGGAGCCGCCGTGGCCGGCGAGCCCGGACAGTGCTTGCGGCGAGGAGCCGCTGCCCGTCTGCCCGGCCTCGCCTGCCGTCGACGACGGCGATTCGGAGAAAGAGGAGTCGGAGCGTAGTCCGTCCTGGGGCGTGGCCGGTCGCGGCCGCCTGCCGTCGCATCCCGAGTCGCCCAGCGCTAGCGAGGCGTCCGACGACGAGGAGTTGGCCGCGTGTCGAGTCGAGTCGCCACGCGGCGTCGCCCGGCAGCGCGCCACCGGCGGGTACGTGGTGGACATGTTCCCGTCCGACGAGGAGGAGTTGGCCGCGTGTCGAGTCGAGTCGCCACGCGGCGTCGCCCGGCAGCGCGCCACCGGCGGGTACCTGGTGGACATGTTCCCGTCCGACGAGGAGGAGTTGGCCGCGTGTCGAGTCGAGTCGCCACGCGGCGTCGCCCGGCAGCGCGCCACCGGCGGGTACGTCGGTGGACATGTTCCCGCGCGTGCGCCGTGCCGCCAAGAGGCTGCGCTCGCAGCGGCGGCTGTCGTTCGACCAGCTGCGGCCGGGCCTGACGCTGGACCTGACGTCGGCGCTGACGGCGGCGCTGCCGGCCGACTCGTACTCGGAGGCGCGCGGCTCGCCCGTCTCGCCTGCGTCGCCGCCCTGGCTCGCGCCCTCCGACGGGCTGCCGCCCAAGAAGCGGCGGCGCTTCCTGCAGCCGGCGGCGGCCGAGCCGCGCGTGCTGGTTCAGCCGCAGCCGCCGCTGCCGCCCTTCAGCTCGCTGCGCCACCGCGCTGCGGAGCACTGCTGAGGCGATGCGGGCGCCCCTGGCGACCGCACGCCGCACCAGTACAAACGGGCGCGCCCCGACGTGGGCCGGCCGGACCCACGGCGCCGCTCCATGTCTAGGTAATCTTCACACATCCCGTCTGAACACACAGTCTACCATGTACGTGCAATGCAGTGTGTAACGTGTTGTGATTGCGGAATACGGTGTTTTTGCGACGGGTCGTGCAGGTGTCGCGGGGCCGTGTGGCCTCGCACGGCTCGCACGAGGCTCTCTGTTTTATCATCGTGTGATTGGTGTCTTTCTAGCGTAATCACAGCGCCGCGAGCTTTCGTATAGCATGTATTTTGCCGCGAAGGTGTCGCGAAGAAGCCACGGTATCAAGTGCAAATATTAGGACGGCTTTCAGTCCTGTCTTATAGCCAGCTTATAGCCAGTCACTTTGCCAATTGGCGACCGGCCCGAGCTACTACTGGAAGCAATAGGTGCCGTGATCATGGTCATTGACCGCTCCATCAATGCGGATGCGTATATTTTATCAGCGATGGGATGGCGCCGGTCCTGCGAGACAAGGCCGTTGATGTTTTTATCAAATATATTTATTATTGGGTTGGCTGGTGTGGTATGACAGTAGCCAGCGTGGTGTCGTTGCCGGCAGCCGAGCGGTGCGGCTAGTGTAGCTGGAGGCGTTGCTGTCCGGTCGGACCGGGCCGGCAGCGGCTACCTCCGCCGCCAGGCTGTGGCTCAGACCCAGCTCACACTCGTGTGCAATTTTTGCAATGGTGGCGTGGCAATGTGTGATATGAGCTTACTGAGCGGCATGCGTGTCCGCGTAGGCCAGCCGGTAATGTGCACCACTCGAGACGGTTTGTAACTGTACATATTTTTGACGAATATACTATCACGAATATGCTGAGGTTTTTCTGACGCGGGACCGTGTCGTAACGAAGAGAGAGATAGAGAGAAACAGAAAGAGAGAGAGAGACATAAAGAAGACATAGAGACAGAGGGAGAAATATTTAGTACAGATAACCTCTGTGTGTGAATGTTTCAAACGAATAAATAATAATAAATTGGTGATAAATGTTTCGGCTAGCTCTGATTGCTGGATTCGAATATTAGAACAAGCGCGTAGCCAGGGGCAGCGAGGGGAACTGCTTTCTCTCTCCTTCAGATCTTCAAGCCCTCGGCGGTGTCGCCTTCGCGATCCCATCACCCAAGGGGCCACGGAAAGGCAAAGGGGATGTTGTGTTTCTTCGTGTCCTGGACGTATTCACCACTGGAACTCACGGTCCGGCACTCTAAACGCACGGTATATTACACTCGTAGAGAAGCCAGACACGCGGACCTCCGTCCTGCACACCCTGCCAGCTCACCACAGTCAACAGAGGACAAGATGGCGCCCGCTTAGGTGTAAGGCGGCAGTCGTGGCAAACAAATTATATATGAAACAGGGGGTGGCCACCCATCCCCCGGGGTGCAGAAAACCTGCTAATGAACTCTAGGGCCCCTCAGTCCTCCAGCTTAGTCCCAAGATGATCCGAGAGGGACTCAAGAGGTGTCCACGTCCTCCTCTGAAGATGTAGGAGCCCAAAGAACCTGCTTAGGGTTCCCGTAGGGCCCCAGACCTCCAGAGAGGCGTCTAATGGACGATGAGGTGATCGCTTCCTTCACTGGATATCTGAGGGCCCAAAGGACTCGCTAGTAGTACCGCATGGCTCTCCACGCCTCCACAAGGCCCAGCGAGGACCCTGAGAGGATCCAAGAGGATGCAGGGGTGGGCACCTCTCTCCTGGAGGAATGGGTGCGAGGGGGCAGAGGCAAAAAACGTTCTATACCCGAGGAAAAACTAAGCATTTTGTTCTCAATGCATAGAGGTCCCTTAAACCCGGTATCCCCTACCAGGTCATCGTCCTCCCCCTCCCACCTTCCCCCGTTACTCTTTCATGGAATCCCGGACACGTCTTTATACCAGAAATACTTGTTTTGCGTCATATCACATGCATATCTCCATATTTCACCGATATGGTCGGGCAATACAAGCAACGCCAGATACCTATGACAAATCTGAATGGACATCCCCATATAACACCTTCTCTCAGGCATCGAGAGCCTGTCGGAGCCGAACATGGGTGGTTGATCCAAACGAACCACGGCAGTTGATCAGCAGTTGATCAAGTGCCTGTGGTCCAAGCGAATCATTGCGAAGCCTGTCCAGCGGGTGGATTATTGCAAAAAGACGTGTGCGGAGTAAGCTGCGAAGCTCTCACTCCTCACTTGCTATGATGTACATACACTCACACGTTAAGACTAAGAAGAAGCCAAGCCTAAGACGCTATAGATAGGCTCAGTACCCACCGTATCTCATCCTAGAAAGGTACGAAGCACCAGACAGAGTCCCGATGTACCTGTAACCCATGTGGCACATGCTCTCAGTTGGCCGTGTCCTGCTGGAGCCCCGCACGGACCTGTCCGACATGGGAAACCTGCCGGACTCGGATGGCAACCTACAGAGCGAGATGCTCGTGTTCGCGTTCGCCGTCACGCTGCTTGCCACCATCCCCATCCTGCTGGGCAACGAGTTCGACATCAACGTGGGTGTGCGCTACCGCCGCCGCCAGCTGGCGCTACCGCCGCCGCCAGCTGACGCTACCGCCGCCGCCAGCTGGCGCTACCGCCGCCGCCAGCTGGCGCTACCGCCGGTGCCGCCGCCAGCTGGGGACCTGCGGCGGTGGCCAGCAGCCAACGACGGCGTCCTGCCGGTGGGACGAATAACACCCTGGCCGATGCTAGGGCAGAGTGGGACGATATTCTAGTTCTGAATCTAGTTAGGTGGTGGGTAAAGTTAACTAAAGAATGGAGGCAATGAACTAGTTTGATCGCCTTCATAACGGATGTGTAGTGTACCGCCATAGGGTGGTACTTCAGTGGCACCAAAGTTTATTTGAGCACCCAGAAGAGGTCTTAAAATATTTGGAGGGCTTAGCAGTGTTAATGTTGATGAATTTCTAATCGAATGAATGCGTTGAGGAGTTGGATCCAGTCCTAAAATATTTAATTATTGGACGGAACCAACCAAAAATGGGGGGGCATAAGCCTCCCCAAGGAGCCTGTTCCCTTCTATGAACTGGGCATACAACACATCTCATTCGTCATAGAGTAGATGCAGGTGTCCATCATAGAATATGGACCGCTTGGTCACAAGCAATCATTCACTTTGAGCACACGACGGTTTCTGAAGGAAACTAATAATCTTACTGCTTCACGCAGTATCGATGTCACATGCTCTATTTTTAAATCAAGCGTGTCTTCAGCTATTGAATCAAGTCGGACTGTGCTTGGATATATAGTGTTCATTATATGCATGGATATCCTATCTCTTTTCTTAACCGCAATGAGAATACACTTTGGCAGCGACTCACGTGCCTTCCCGATAAATCAACATGAAATTCATCGTCTGCGAAACAAAGCTGACAATAAGCGAAGCAGATAAAAACAGCTTTAGCCTTGGCTTTAGCTAGAAGCTTCACAAAAACGCCATCAATTCCCTCAGTTAGGGCTCCGTAAAACATCGATTACAATTCATAGCTAGAATGCAGAAGTATTGGCGACTAACATGCTTAATTTTAGTGAATTTAGCCGGCCTGGAAATATAATATCGCACAGCTTGTGAGCCCTCGCATATGCATCTTGTCCTCACGTTCTGCATCAGATAACACTGTCTGGTTAAACACGCCTTTTAGCATTAGAGTGCAACGAGCAATGATTGCACGAGACGTTTTAGTTTTCAACACATGACGATTAAGCTGAATAGTGCATCGTGAAATGAACACCCACATGTCCAGCGGAGACCCGCCTGATTCAAATAAGGTACGTTAAGCAACAGTTTATGCATTGCATTCGTGGTGCTCATGTTGTGAATCGTACATAACAGTAGCTTACAATAAGATGACGTGACAACTACATCCGGATTGTTTCGAATATGCCCTCTTCACGAACCCGCGACCTGCTCGGGTACGCGGCCGATTGCCGAACGCGTCCTGCTGGGAGAGGAGGGGCGGGGTAAATATTGTTCTGATTAACCCAATTGCTATGGGGGCCAGAGTAAAAAACATCGCTGGAAAACTTACAAGGAGCATAATAATAGACGTTTCAAACATTTTTGTTTCGCTTAGATCCAAATCCTAGATCCTAGATCCCGATATAAGGACCTGAACCTGGAATGCAAAGTTTGTTCTAGGAGTGTAACGTCGGGTAATTCAAACGTCGTCGGGTCTGGTGATTCCAACGTAACGTCGGGTACGTCGGGTAACGTCGGGTGATTCCAAATATGAAAATTGCATTTGGACTGGCGAACAACAGGAACATCTTCTAAACTGAAAGATAAGAAATGAAATTTGGAAAATGTCGATTATTATTCTCTAAAGTTCTAAATTATCGAACTGTGGAAAAGTGAATGGTTAGACCACACCTATAGAAATAGCAAAGTAAGCATTGTCAGTAAAATATGCACGTGTTCACCATAACTAGGCATTATAATCCTAATTATCACTTTTACTATAACATAGCGCCATCAAAAATTAAAAACCTAAAAACCAAAACTGCAGTTGTGTTGCATATATTCACCTAAACGAACGCTGAAATTTTCATCTTTATATATTTAGTCCTGAATATACAGTTGCTTGTTAAAGTTGAAAATACATTTGGAGGAAATCTCATTGAACTTGACCTCGGTGACCTGTGATGGTATGAAACCAGAAGATCGACACAACATATAGAATTGACGTGAAAACTGGCACCAGATATTTCTGCACGCTGGTTCACGCCGTTTCTTCCCCGCCACCATAACTATGTATTAATCATGCGGCAGGATCTGCCCCCATCCCCACCCAACGTGTGATTTACCCAGACTGCAATTTTCTTCTCTTTAATTCGAATTGATCTTCAATTATGTAATTGAATTAAACACCAGCTATCCCTTGTTTACCACGTCAGCCAACTTTGCGATACCCCAGGTCGTGAGCATATTGAGCCCTGTCTGTTCCAGGTCCCGGCGGCGGTCCGCCTGTGCAGCCGGTACATGCGTGCCCTGCCGTGGATCTGTGTGCCGATGATCGTGGTAGGCATCACCATCTTCATCCTGTGCCACCACTACTCCAGCGCGGTGCCGGACGGCGAAATGCTGGTCGTGCTGCGGCACGCGGGACCCGCCATTCTGACACTGACCGGTGAGCGAGACACCTGTGACCTGCGTACGCTCCAGTCATCTCGTCAACTCGGCGCCATTAGGGCGCGACAGCGCGAGCTGCAGTTTCGGCAAACCGATGGGCATAAACCTGTGTTTATGCCATTAGACACGATTAGTCTAAGCAAGCACGGGACTTTCAGAAACACTGTGAATGTCGTTTGAAGTGGCACAGTACGCGTTCCCCACCACCACGCTGAGGTGTCGGGTTGTTTGCAGTGCTCCTGCTGGTGTTGGGCATCGTCGGCAGCTGCCACATCGGTACCTACATCTCCAGCAAGCGCGAGACGTCGCTCCAGCAGGCGGTGGCGCCGCCCGGAGACGAAACTGGCGACGACGACGGCCACACGGTGGACGGCGCTGCGAGCAGGCGGCCAACCGGTGGTGACGGTGGCGGGGCAAGATGAGAATCTGCACCGCTCTAGAAAATGTCCGTAGGGGCATGCCCTCGGTGTCTGTAGCCTCGCGACAGCTCTGCGCGCACAATGCCTGCATGCTCGACAGCTCTATTCATGCATATATGCATACATACACATACGTATATATCAATCAATGTCAATGTCAATCAGCGTCAGCGACGAATGATGCGTCGCCACCTTCGCCTGCCCAGAACGGTTTGATTCACCAGCACACATCAGTCATTCGTTTGGTTGAGATCGCAAGCAAATGTGGCAGTCAGTGGTATAAGGCATAGCGTTCCGACAGACGCAGCCCACAGAGCGGGGCAAACGTGCTCAACCACAGCACCAAGTACCGGTACCACCGAGCATCTTCACCGGCGACTGCACTGTCGTTTGTCGTATTCACGGCACACCTCAGCTTCACGTCCCGCTCACTAGATGTCAGGGCGAGCGCCATAAGCTGGCCTGTGTTGCATGGGTGAACGGCGAAGAGAAGCCGCTGCAGGACTGGGTGTTCCAGCTGAGAGACAGTGCTCCAGCGGTCGGTGTCCATCCGCTGGCTGTACACGTCCGGCACCAGCCGCCAGATCTGCTCGAGAGTCAGCGGCCGACCGGCCAGGTCACGGCCGCAGAAGTACAGCACCGGCACCTGGTACGAGCAGCTGTACACCACGTGGTGCTCGAGCAGCCACACGGCGGCGCCGGGCCGGACGCACACCACGTCCTCCTGCTCTTCGTCGCAGCTCCAGCCGGCGGCCTCGGGCGGGTCGACCGCGTCGGCGGCCAGCGGCGCCGGCGCCGGCGTCGACCGAGCCACGTACGCGCCACCCTCGACGTCCCAGTTCCCGCGCGACTGCCAGCCGTCGCCGAGCCGATCCGAGCGGCGCAGCAGACCGGCACACGCGGAGCGAAACTGGCGCCAGTCGAGCGTCGCCACCTGCGGCGTGGCTGCGGCCATTGTGGTGCACCTGTCGAGGAACGGCGCGCCTCAGCGACACGTCTCCGCCAGCGGTCGGGCGGGGGTGGCGCCGAGCTGACGGCGAGACGCTGACGGCGAGACGCTGGCCTGGCGAGACTGCGGACGGCTGGGGGCCGCACGGTCGCGTCACGAGTCGACAAGAGACACCGACTACTGTCAGCACCAACAGCATACCTGAAAGCAGTCGCAGACGACGACCAGAGCTCGCACATTAGCCATAGGCGACAAGGTCTGATATTATGCGTGTGCCCGTTGCTATCGTCCCCCTCACACAGATGCTACACATTAGCCATGGACAAGGTCTGATATCATGCGTGGGCCCGTCGTTACCATCCTCCTCAGGTACTGATGTTATACATTAGCCGTGGACAAGGATTGGTATTATGCGTGTGCCTGCGGTTACCCTCCACCTCAGATACTGGTGTTACACATTAGCCATGGACAAGATCTGGTATTATGCGTGGGTTCGTTGCGACCGTCCACCTCCGGCAATGTCACACATTAGCCATGTACAAGGTCTGGTATTATGCGTGGGCCTGTGGTTACCCTCCACCTCGGGCAATGATGTCACACATTAGCCATGGACAAGGTCTGTATTACGCGTGGGCCTGTGGTTACCGTCCACCTCGGGCAATGATGTCACACATTAGCCATGGAAAAGGTCAGTATTACGCGTGCGCCTGTGGTTACCGTCCACCCCGGCCACTGACGTGAAGGAAGAAGCAAACCATCCCGGAATATCAGTCTGTATTTGTCACCATGCTCAGCCAATTTTGCCACATTCACGGGGAATCGAAGGGGCACGCGAGTTTTCATTGAGTACTTGTAACGCTTAGCCCGTTCTTACTTCGACAACAAACTACTCCGCGATCACACCACAAAATGGCCGCCAGGTCAAACTTTACAGCAGCTTTGATCGATTCGAATAAGTTCGAAAATATCCGTATGATCGAAGAGCACACCGTAAAACGAAGTCAGAATCCATGCAAGACTTAATAGTACCCAATTGCCATCAATGAAATAATCAACCAAAAAATGCCACTCGAGTAGCTTCGAAATCAAGCCTCGCTTTTTCGGAAGGCAGCAATGTCAGTTGCATTGAGGAACCAAACACATTCGCTGATTCCCCAAACTCACCCTTCCCGTTCAATTCACATCCATGTATCACAGTCATGTATCACCGGCACTGGCATCACACGTTACCGGACAGCAGTAACCCATGGAAAAGCCATGTCAGCAACAGACTCACTGCAGAGACTTAACAAAACAGTACTAACATTCTTGTCAACAAGACATGGCAAATTATGAACTAAAACCGAAACGGTGACAAATGGGCATTGAAATGTCACGGACTCCACACACCGCGAACTGGTCCTCGATACTCTTGCATAGAAAATATATCAAAAGGCAGAGTGTACGAGCATACAGACAACGCGACATACACAAAATCCGAATTGTGTTAGAACTTTGGGATTAATGAATGGTCGACGCAGCCGGATCGGAATCAAACCGGATCAGTCTTGGTACCTGGTAAGCGCCATCGCAACGGAAAAGAAACTAGATAGAATGGGGGAATGAATCCAGCCAAACGAAAGCGATCAAACTGCATGTATAAATGCTCATGATGGTATGGGAAACGTTCAAATCTGGCGTCACATACCACATCAATGCTTGGGCCCATGCCAAGATCCCCTTCATTAAATCTACCACATATTGCATGCGAATTGTTCACAATACCGCTGGTTCCACATACACCCACACCACGCTAATTATCCGTCCGAACACAGCCCTGATTGCGTCCGCGCTCGACAGCGTCCATCACCGCTGCCCGCCTTCGAACATGGTATAGTCGATCACCATGTTGACCTTGTTCGTGACGTCCTTGCACCCCACTTTTGCGAACACGCTTTGCGCGTCGTCGAAGCGCACCTGGTCTAGCACGTAGCGGATGGCCTCGGCGGCGCCGGCGACGACGCCTCGCCGCCGCAGCTCGTCCCGCACGCACAGCTCCACGTGGCGCCTCTCGAGCGGCAGGAACGGCAGGTAGAGGTCCACCAGCGCCGAGCTGACCAGGTCCGATCGGTACAGTCCGCCGGTCTCGCTGAACGCCCGCTTGGCCAACAGCGAGTCGAAGTGGTCGACTGTGGTCTCCTCGCGCACCTGATCGTCCGTCCACCGGTCGAGCATCAGTTTGTTGATGGCCCGTCCGCCCGTGTTGCTCAGCAGAAAGAAGATTGCGCTCCCCAGCGTCGCGCCGCGCATCTCGCCGTGGAAGTCCATGTAGGCGCGGATGCCGTTCAGCACGCTGCTCGGCATCTTGTCCACCTCGTCGAAGATGAAGAGGCTGTGCTCGCAGTGCGACAGGTTGCCCAGCACCCACCTGCGCAGGTCGTTGGAGTACCGTACAACGCTGGCCGCGTCGTCGTGCGGGAAGTCCATGCTGCCCACGAACAGGTGCACGAACCGGCTACGCATGCCCTCCTTGTAGAGGCTGGCCGCCACCTGTTGGGTGGCGAAGTTCTTGCCGACGCCGGTCGAGCCGTGCATGCTGACGACGAGCGGCTTGCGTGGCCGCTCGTTGCGCACGTGGTTCTTGATGACGCGCGGCAGCAGGCTCGTCACCAGGTGCTGGCCGTGCAAGCTCTCAGACAACCTGGAGCTCAGCGTCTCCACGTCGCGCGTCACGTACGGCGTCGCGCAGCACTCGCGCACGACACACTCGATGGCGCGCATCGCCGCCGAGTCGGCCACGTGGCGAACGACTGGCGCTTCTTTCAACGCGTCCCAGGCGAGCGAGACGGCCCAGCCGGCGACGCCAGCGCCAATGGACGTGGCCGCGAACGAGAGCGGCTCGAAGGCGCGCGCCGGCCGCGCTGCTAGTAGCGTCAGCGTGCTCAGCGCCACCCACCAGGACGGCCGCATCGCGACAGTGACGTCACGGCGCTGAAACACGACCACACTGAGACACCGCCGACTGTGACAACAACACCGGTGGCTCCTTCGATATTCGCTGTTGGATATTTCCACCGCCAGTCAAGGTCTGTCATTTTCACCGTCATGGAGAAGCCGTCACGTTTGTCTGCGTCGTGTCCAGCACTAACCCACGACCACTGAAGATGGGGCACCGTGACGCCAGCGGCTTAGAGCAGCCATAACCTCAGCCGCTCGGACCAACAAAGAAGATCGAACGATCCCCATGAGAAAGTGGCTGGTGCTCCATGACTGCACGTGCAGGAAATCCGACCGCTAGACGGTACACAATTTGATGAAGATGGAAGAGTGGCATAAAGCGACTAGAATGTCCCCATATTGGGTACCACAAAGTGGCAATACCTATACCTGAATTTTGGACCAGCATGATTACATTCTGCTGAGTAAATAAAGAGAAGTACATTGGCGATTAGTTGGTGTGTGCAATGCTTCTTGAGCGATGGTCGCAACTGTCGATGCAAACAAAATATTAGTACAAATATGGATCCAGCTCACGTGGCTTATGCTGTTCAGGAAAACAGAGCTTTCTGTATTGCACACTTATGATGCGAAACAGACCACAATTACATAAATAGTGAGGGACTTGCAGATTTACCTAATTCTTATTACTACACATAGGACAATTTGCATCATTCATGAACTATTCATGAACATCATTTATGTTGCTTACACTTCTGTCATTTATGTAAAGCCACGATAAACTGTTCATTTCCTTGCTTACAATACTTCTCACTTTATCAGCTGGTGCGTTCCACGTCAGATCGACCAATGCACTGCACCCCATAATTTTTTATTGAGACTAAAATTTGGTCACATGGTAGTCTTTGGCTCTGAATACGGCTGTGCAAATTTCAGCCCGATTCGGTCAATTGTTTTTGAGCTATAGCCTCCGGCATTATTTTTAGGTCAAATAACCTGGGTTGGTTTGATGATGGACATATCATCAATAAGAAGGGGGAAGGGTGGCAAATTATATATATATATATATATATATATATATATATATATATATATATATATATATATATATATATATTGCAGAAGAAAAAGGATCAACTAAAACATTCCTGAAATAAAATACCAGTGTTTCCTACATTTGACCTCGTGACCCCCCGTGACCTCTAGCCCATCGAAATTGACAACTTTGAAGGCGGAAATAAAAGTGGGCATGATTTCGCTGAGTAAGCAAAACATAAAAAATGTGTTGTTATAAATATAATAAAAAGCCGCTCCGTTCTTCGTGACTTTTTGCAATTTTGCGTTTTCCGGGTAAGACGGATTTCGTGTAAGCTTTCTTTCATTGGAAAGCTACATGAGATAGAACAATGGCATATGGACATGTGATTGGAAAACGTTTTTCTAAGAGAAAAATACGCCTGGTGAAAAGAGGTCGTGGTTATTTTTTTTCGACGTACATGAACGCCACAAGCAATTGTGATAGTCACCATGTCGATTCTTATCGTCGCCATACACAGCGAATAAAAAAATGTTGCTGAAGTACCAGCAAGCCCCATTGAAAACGTGAGTATTCCCACATTATGAGAGGTGTGGCTATGTGTGTGAAATTTCCAATTTGATTTTTTTCCCTAAAAACTTTTTTTTAAAAAAACACCTCCAATTTTTAAAGATCTGTTTTTCATAATCAGCGTCAGAAATGAAAATAATGAAAAGGATAGACCGACGGGAAACTTAATGCAAACAAAATTCGGAACTCTGGCATGCTTAGAAGAACAAAACATGCCAGAATCGACAAATATGTAAAATTCGTTTTGCGGAAATGTTTGAACTCAAAATTGACTTTCCATCAAGGAAAAGATGTTCAGTCAGCTGCTGGCTATCTGTACCTGTTGAGAAGTCCCTGAAATATGCGATATTCCAAGCTCTGGTTGGTTATTGGTTTTACGACACGTCAACCGTTGAGCCATATAGCGTCGCCAATCTCTCACGCCGATTGGTCGCGGGCGAAGAGTAGCGACAGGTGAGACTCGAACCTACAATCTTTCGATTGTGAGACGAGCATCTTACCCCTAGACCACTCTTCCCCAATATTCCAAGGTCTACAAATTTCTGAATGCACATGTAATTTCAAAATTAACTCATTAAAAAAACTTTTACAGATAAAAAAAATGTCCTGGACCAAAGCGATGCACCAGGATAAGCTGTTTCAGATGCCATCTTAAAATCATCTGTCAATTGATATTTACTATCTAAAGACATGTCCGGAAATCCAAGCTGTTTGTCCCACTTTTATTTCCAGATTTGATGCCCTGCTAGGCGTTGCAGTGACCAGAAATCACAGAAAATGGCTTGAAAACGTCCTTGAAAACCCATCGCCCAAAAATACAACGTTTAGAATGTTCCTTTGGTTGGTTATTGGTTTTACGACACGTCGACCGCTGAGTCATATAGCGTCGCCAATCTCTCACGCCGATTGGTCGCGGGCGAAGAGTAGCGACAGGTGAGACTCGAACCCCCAATCTTTCGATTGTGAGAAGAGCATCTTACCCCTAGACCACTCGTCCCCCGAATGTTCTTTTTTTTTGAATTTCCGAGAATATTTGGACAATTCTTAAGGTGCCAACGGCCCCAGATTCCATGTTCACCCCTAAAATTCGGTTTCGGTGAACTTCGAAATCGACGCCGTTTGTAACGATTTAGTCATCAAGCCAAATCGACGCCGTTTGATCTGCTTTAATTTTTCCTACCATTGTGGGATCCTACTTACCGTTCATACCATTACCATTGTGCAGTACTACACTCGTACCATTGTGCAGCACAGTGTCCCATGCAGAATGTCCACATGCGCAGTGTCTCAAGAACGTGAATAATGAAGTAACATGAAGGTTGTGAAAATGATGTTTCCGGGCACAGCCTACGTGCACTGTGACAGCAAACAGCGGCTTGCAACAGGTGTTCGACTGTACGTCCATATAAATGATGCTCTGAGGTGGAAATAAAGCATAATTGTACTTCTATTTGTCCGTATCCTCATTGACCTGCCAAGTTTCCCTGAACCCCATTCAGAGCCTCCTCATACCTATTGCTGAGCAATTCCAGTCCTCTCATACTGAGATGTAACCCTAATGCAAACAATTCAGTCCTCACCCCAAAATCTCTTCACAGATCTAAGAACGTTATCCCATGCTCCTTGAAAATATTGGCTACCCGGCAATTCAGTCAAATGGCCCCAGAATACCATTCTACACTTGCGCTTACCCTTGGGAGGATGTATGTTAACATTCCTTTCTTGCAACTTTCTGCTAACCAACCTATGAAAGCTCTACTCTTTTATTGCTTCCTCAGTTTTATCTCTTCACACATTATTCACACCAGTATGTACAATTACTGATGCACCCTCCCCACTTCCCTTCATTACTCCTCCACAACCTAACCCCAACATCTCTTGCTATGGCCCCTGGGAAGCAGACTTGAGTCCTACTCAAGTTCTTATTACAAAATGAATGATCAGTATACCTAACTCTTGACTTCCCGATAACTAAAACCTCTCTCACACCATCTTTAGCAATCTTTTCACTCGCACCCTCATCCTGACTAGCATTACTCTCCATCTCCTGCAATGCTTCAAACCTATTATGCATATTGAGGCCAGGGTCCATTTTTTTTCATGCTAGCCTACATCTAGTCATGCTCCTACATCTAGTCATGCCCACTCTCCTCTACCAACCTGGGCCTCACTACTATCACCATCACTACCACTACTGGAATCCTGCACCTGGCTGACTTGACTATCACTACCCACATTGCAAAGTATAGCAAAATATGATGTGCTCAACAAGGCACATCAGCATTGAAAAACTGCATCAAAACGCACCAAGAGGGCAAAAATATGTACCAGGACGATCAAATATATGCACCAAATGCCAACAAAAACATGATGTAAGAAAATCAAGAGGCTAAAAGCGAACTTGTATTCTACATAAACATGTCCCAAATCAAATCAATACAAAATGTACATATGTCATGAATGAAGTGCAAACAATCTCCTGCACCCTCCACCCATTTATTTTGAACCACATGGGAGACAACAGGGAGTTTCTGCCACCAGATGGCATAACAGGCGACTGAAACCGGAGGCAGCAAACTGTGGCCCACTACCGTTGGAAGTGTGTGGTGGGAGGTTGTTGATGCCAGATTTCAATAGCTTTGCACGTCATATTCCAACAACCATTTGGAGGCCTGCTGTTGGCTGTGTTTCTAAATTCATGGCATTGGTTCCCAGCCGAGGAATCCCGAAAAATGGAATATATCAGGAGGGAAATATCAAGAGAAGCCTCCTTCATGTGAATTAAACAATCCTGTGTATATGCGACACCTTTCAATGAATCAACGATGCTATGTTATTGAAACGTGGCATGATGAGTACTTCTTGACCAACATGGAGTATGCTAATGCTTGCTTATCGATGTTTGATGGACGATGTTTCCTCGTAGTGCTATTTTTCATGGTTTACGATTAGGGCTGTAACTGTTGTTTGGTTGAAGTCAAGATATGTTGGATATCAGCATGGGTTCTGGGCAGGCACCAGGTACGTTGTTGTACATACTTTTAGATGGCACCTTCCGCAGCAGATATAGGGATGAAATTAGGGGCACCATCCCCTATGAGGTGATAACCCTCTTACCAGAAAAAGGTGCCCTTCCAGGCAGGCTACAGTGAAACCCATCTTGCTCAAAGGATATTTCAGCCAAAGATGCTATTCTGCGAGGAAATGGCACCCTCTTGGAGGTAAAATGCGTCAGTAAAACGAAACACGTCCAGTACGTCTGAGTGCACCCCTTCCCACTTGCTCAATGAATTTTCAGCCAATAGCACACCCCTGAGGACTTTCGCAGTCGCGCAATTCCAAGGAAAAGTGCCCCCCCCCCCCAGAAGAGTGCCCACTCCCATGAAAATCCTGGATCTGCCCTTGGTCTTCCCTTATGTGCAGTGCTGAGATCTTCCGGCCGAAATTATGTTTGGAAAGCTCATAATCAATGCACAGTATGGTAGTTCAGTTCTGAAATTGCATAGTCTGGTTAGGAAATTACACTCAGATAGGGGTGCAACCAGAATTTTCTTAAGGGGATGGGTGACCCCCAAAAAATGTGACGAAGCAGACTACATTCGGCGTGCGAAGCGAGCTGAAACTTTCTGGTTTTGTGTGGTGAAAATCTCAAAATGTCCTATTTGATCTAGTGTATCTGTCGTTGCTAAGGGGAGGGTGGCCCACCGGCCCCCTCCCCTTGGCTACACCTCTTCACCCAGGCAAGAATAATTTCGCAATTTGTAATGCTCTGCTTTTGGACAATTAATATTAATCTCCCACTTTTGTCCTAGACTATGAAAAAAATGCAAGTGATCAGACAAAAATAAAGCGTCTATGATAGAACGAAATAAGAAAGGAACAAGAAGTAGTGCCATGCATTACGTACGAAGCATTACACCAACCGCCGGGAACACAGGTACATAATTCAGATCACATCACACGAGCATGTACAGGTCTCATCCGTGGCGGCTCCAGGGGGCCAAGGGAGCCATGCACATACTCCACGTAAGTTGAGGACAAGGTGCCTTCCATGCAAAGCACCACAAGGGGCCAAGTCATTCAGCTGGGCCACAGGCAAGATGACATAATCTGCCATGAAGTGTCCTCTCAGGGTGGATAAGGGGGCCTTGACTTAGGCATGCATCCCTCGTGGAAAGGTGCCGACCTTGACCGAGAAAAAGCACCGATGGAAGGCCCGAGTCCACCCGACCCCCGCTCAGCTGACCTTTCTAGCCCAAGGCGCCCCTCTGAGAGGACAAGGCACACGTTTGAGAACAAACATACACAGTACTACGGAGAGCATTCACTGCTCATGGAGCCCCAAGGGGATGGAGTGCCTCAGACGAGTGCTGTCATGAAATTCCTAAATTCCTTAGCTGGGAAATCACCAACACCAAGTAATCGATTTCACCAAGCTTCTACAATTCCCATCCAACACTATTCACAACCCAAATGCATGTGTGGCGAATGAGGCGAGCATTTCATGTCCTGCTTGCATGTGTCACCACTCTGGCAGCTGCATCTGAAAGCTTTCATGCTGTGTCTCCCATTTGGCAGCAGGGTTGTGTGTGGTAAAAATTGGCAGCTATCAACTGAGACAAATTTGGTGCACTCTGTTTATTTTTGTAGTTTTCTCCAATTGTTACCATTTTCTTCGTCTTGTGACTTTTGAAGTTGTGTGTGTGTGAATTATCAGCAGCTTATTGGCCCACCCACACCAGCCACACCACTTGCCACCCACCCTGTGCAGACAAGATCTCATTGGGTGCCATGCTTTGCAGCCTGGCCTATAATGGACCCTACCACTAAACACCTCAGGTGCTCCACCTCCCTTGCTAACATATCTAACTTCCTACTGAAATCCCTGATGACTCCCCTACATTCACTTTCCACAGACACCTCCTCCCATTTGTTTTTGTATTATATTTTAGATGCATTTTTGTTTGTTTCTGTTTATTGCTTTTCTTATTACTAACTAATCCAGTTCTTATCTGATCAAGATGTTAAGCTAACTAGAAAGTAATGCAGGTTCCTAGGTAGCTGATCAGTTGCGGAGCCACAGGTATTATTGTGCTTTAAGGTGGTAACAAGAAAAGTTTTTTAAAACACATTTGCCTCCATAAAGCAAAGAAATGGGTTAGGTTTGGTTAGGTTAGGTTGGTTTAAGTTTTAGGTTGATTTTTTTAACGGTCAATATTTATTGGAATTTTTTACTTCAAAAAGCAGCTTAGGTTAGGTTAGGTTGGGTTAGTTTTTTTTGTCAATTTTGATAATTTTCGGAAAATAAATTGCTCGACATTTTTCTTATTTTTTTTTCTCTCCAGAGGGAGGTTAGGCTGGGTTAGGTTAGGTTATGTTGCATATTTATTTTATTTTGTTTTAAAAACATTTCTCTTCATGCTGTTGGACTAATGGCCCCTTTTTGGCATTATTTTGTTCACAACCTGAAAAGTAAGCATTTGCACAGAAAATAAGTGGTCCCATCATCTTAGTCACCTTCATAAACATGGCATTCTGAAGAAAAAAATCACAACATCGAAAAACACCTTAAAGCACAAATTTGCTGAGCCACCTACCCTAATGCTATGAATACTCACTTATTCTGCATACACGATGGGCAAAGCATCTATCTTACTTACAGAACCAAGCCTAGACAACTTCTGCAATTGGGAAAACTGAAGGGAGCAACCTATTCGCTAGCATGCATAAATATATTAAAGTTTGCAGCAACTAACAGAAACTGTTCAACATCTACCTCAGAGCACAATGATACCAAACAATGTTATGGAGAATATAATGTTTTGAATTATGAAAATTCAGGAACAGCCAGTTTTTCCAACCCTGGTATCTAGGTATGCACCTACCTAGCATGATGATAGAACAAGAACATAGGCTGGCTCAAGGCCATATTAGTAACATACTCCATGAATTCCAAAAGGTTAGTTAAACAAGACCTTCGAGATCTAAATCCATGTTGGGTATCCCTTAAAAGATTGTGCCTATCAAGATGAATCTGAACATTCTGTTTAACCATATCTTCTAGTACCTTGCAAACTATTGAGGTCAAACTGACTGGCCTGCAGTTCCCTACACACTTCATACTTCCCTTTTTGAAAATTGGTACTACATTTGCATTTCTCCAATCTTCAGGCACTTCAGAATATTCCATGGACTGCCTGACAATTATACCTAGGGGAACTGCTAAAGCTTTAGCACACTCTACTAACACCCTAGCATATATATCATCTGGTCCAGAAGCTTTATTAGGTTTTATATTCTGCAACTGTTTTTCTACAGCTTCTGTAGTTATTGTAATATACTTCAACCTATCACCTGTCATGGCATACGATTCAGTTGTTTCTATTCTACCAGAATTATCTTTAGTAAAGACTGATGGGAGTTGCTTGCTTAGGGATTCCACAATATCAGAATCATCAACCACTAATTCCCCATCTACCTCCAGTGGTCTTACACTACACTTTTTAGCCGTAAATTTGTAGAAACTAAAGAATCTCTTAGCATTATCTGCTGAACATTCCCAAGCTAATTTGATTTCAGCCAGTCTTTTAGATGCCCTCACACACCTAACTTTATTTCTAGCTATTTTATATGATTTAAGGTTTACCTCAGAGTTAGCATATTTTAGTTTCTTGAATGTCTGTTTCTTTGACTCCAGTAAATGCTTTACTTCCCTGGTCAGCCATGAAGGGTGCTTAACCCTGGTTAATCTAATTTGCCTATTGGGAATGAACCTATCCTGACCTTGAAACAGTTTATATTTTATAATTCTCCACATTTCATAAGCATCTAAGCCCTTTAATAAGTCTTCCTCTCACCTGGTTGGCTCCCCATATACTCAAGCATCACTCACCCAGAGATAAGTTCCGTGCCCAATCGAGGGGAGCCCGTATCTGCAGGTACGCCAGTCCTCTAGATTAAATAAAAATATGGTTATCAGATAGACAGGGCAAGACACAGGAACTGGAAAGCGTACCTTAAGCAGAATTTGTATGCTTAGAGTAGCCACTATATCTGCTAATATTTTGTTGTTGTCAAGATTTCTGAAATGGAGAATATAGATTTTGAATATAGAGATTGAATACAGAGATTGAATATAGAGATATATAGGGATCTTTATATTCTGAATATAGAGAAGTAAAGCTACTCTTCAAGCTTGATTAGTATATTATCATGGTTAATCTATTCAGTATATTCATACTACAATGTGCAGAGATTTGAGTGCAGTGCAGCTTTAAATGCACCCAGGTCCGTTAAGGCTACTACGTCATCAGGCAATGAGTTCCAGGTGGCACAGCATCTGAGGCTAAAAAATATATTCCTACAGTCCACTGATGCAAGCCTGTGAGCCAATTTCAGTGACTGTCCACGTGTGTTCACCAATGGTGGCAGCACAAACATGTCAGGGATCTTAATGGCAGAATAGCCATGAAAAATCTTCCAACATTTGATAATGGCTGCTCGAATCAGTCTACCTTTCACTGAGTACAGACCTAGTTTCTGTAATCTGGCACCATAATCCAGACCTTCCATCCCCTCTATGTTTCGTGTCCACCTTCTCTGTACTGATTCTAGTCGCCTTAAATCACCTATGTAACCTGTATTCCAAACACACGATGCAAACTCCAAGAGGCCTGACATGAGTAATGTATAGGGTTCTCATAAATTCAGGAGAACGACATGAAGTAGAACCTAGTAGGTTGCTGGCCAGACTTCCAGCTTTCTGTACTATACAAGCAATGTGTTAATGGAAATGCAAGTTTTTATCTACTGTGATGCCTAGGTCAGTATGCAGCTCAACAAAGCTTACCTGAAATCCATCTAGGGAATAATGTGCATAAGGGCCAAGATTTTTCCAGTCATATGAGCCACAGTGTGCTTTGAGAACTGCACATTTCTTGGAGTTCATTGCTAGTCCCCATGACTTGGCAGTACTAACCAGTGTATCAATGTCTTTTTGGCCCTGTGAAATGCCAGCCAGCAGGTCTGTGACAGATTTGTAATTCAGTTTCATATATATCTTTAGGTCATCTGCAAAAACCTTGAACTGGGAGTGTATATCATGAGGTACATAATTCACATAAATCAAGAATAACACAGGACCTAGTACAGAGCCGAGGTACTCCACTTAGAACTTCTTTGGGTTAGTTAGTTATTTGGGTTTAAGGGTGCTTCGACCAAAGCGTGATCATTTAGCTTCTTTGGTTTGCTGGAAGAGCCAGAGACAAGCACTTTCATTTCCCTCCTACACATAAAATTTTGGATCCAGGTGAGGATTATCTCTGAAATTCCCAGAGCTCTCAGTTTTGTTAGTAGCACAAGATTAACAACATCAAATGCCTTTGAAAAATCAAAGAAAATTACATCAACCATATAGCCCTCATCAAGCCATGTAGACAGTATCATATGTTAGCAGTAGTTGATCCTCTATGGAACGTCCACGACCGAAGCCAAATTGTCCTTGGTCCAGCAAGTCATGGACCTCCAAATATTCTGTGAGCTTCTCAACAATTACACATTCCAGAATTTTACATGGGACAGAAGTAAGACTCACTGGGCGATAATTTAGTGGATCATGCCTCAAACCCTTTTTAAAAATGGGAATAACGTGTGTTTTCCAACGATCAGGAAGACTTCCAGTAGAAAGAGATGAGTGAAAAATTATGAAAAATGGTTTTACAAGCTCCTCATGGCAAGATACAATTAACTGAGGGTGGACCCCATCAGAGCCCATGCTGGAGGATCCATCAACCTGAATCAAAATTCTGAGCATATCAGCTTCAGTAATATCAATGTTCTGCAGCACTGTTTCGGTAGTTTGGTAGTTCCCAATGAATTTCATTCAGGAAGATCCTGAACTCATGGTAATTCCCTTTAGCAAAATTTGGAATCAATGTCTTATTGGTTCTTACATTTCCAACATACAATGAGAAGCGTATAATGTTGTGATCACTATTACCCACGGTCTCTCCTATGCTCACATTTTGTACAAAACTTTCCTCATTAGTAAGCACAAGATTTAATATTTCATTTTCCCTTGTAGGTTCATGTATCATTTGAAAGAAGAAATTTTCCTCAAAACAATCCATGAAACTTCATCCTGACTTGTTTAGACCTATAGTTTTGCTTCCCAATCCTGTTAAATATTGGGTATTATGCCATTGTCGATTTGTCGTGGAATGGGCCAGGTACCAAGGTGGGTACTTACCAAAGTGGGAAACTTACTTTCCAGGTTGGGAGTCTGAGTGCATACCAACTTCTTCCAGAGTACATTTTCATGGACTTTATTTTTTTATGCATGGAATCTGTTTACCAGTAACCAACCGGAAAACAACGATGTAATAAGTACCTACATAATATGCACATGTAATATGCATTCTCATTTTTGGTCAAATCAAATCAAAACATAGGAACAAAGAAGTAAACAATGGATGGCACTGCCCGGCAGTGACTCGTAATAATCAGCACTGTTTCGTCTCTCATAACTCACAGGAGCAATGTGCTTTCCTTTCACTGTTGGTTACAGTACAAGGCTAGCCATATGAAAAACAAACAAAAATACTTCACACCTCACCCTCAGCTCAGGGCACATACCTACCTATGCACCCAATTTCTCATACGTAATATGAACGCAACTCCTCTTCTGCACACGTGTGTGTGTGTGTGTGTGAGTTTGGCCAGCCTGCCACCATGTGGTGATGTCAGTTTGATGTGATCAAAGTGTGTGTGTGTGTGTGAGTTTGGCCAGCCTGCCACCATGGGTCCGCATCGAAACATCCAAAAAATTAACATCCAAAGACAAAAAGTCAAATTACAAAAAGTCCAGGAATCATAACATCCAAACACTGAAGGTCCAAAGTAAATAAAGTATAAAAACCAAACATCCAAGGATTGTAAAAGTCCAAAGACCGAAGGTCCAAAACCGCAACGTCCAAGATCCAAATAACAAGAAGTTCACCAATAGTTGGCATGCTCTCAACAAGGCAGAATAATTGCCTCCTTTATTGAAAGTATGCTCAAGGCAGTAATGGAAGCTTTCCTCTGTATCAACAGATGGCAGGACCTTCCAATAGATACAGTGTAAGGTGGTGAAACAACGAGGTGAACATGTTTGGACTATTGCGGTTCTCAGAGATGGGATGGCTGGCAAATTCATACCTGTGAGGGAGGTTCAATATTACCTGGAAGCAAAGTCCAAAATGCGAGTGGAGAAGGTAAGATTGTGAGCGATCGAGTCGGGACTTTTGAACCGGACCAAGGTGTTGATACGCTTTTGGAAATTAATGATTGTTTATGATCATGAATATGGAGACTTATTGCATTATATCTGCAATCAATCAGGTATAGGTGATTAAGGACCAGTGGGAAACTTACTTTCCGGGTTGGGAGTCGGAGTGTATACCGATTTCTTCCGGAGTACATTTTCATGGACATTATTTTTTTATGCATGGAATCTGTTTACCAGTAACCGACCAGAAAAACCTAAATCAGTACCTACATAATATGCATAAGTAATATCATTCTCATTTTTGGTCAAATCAAATGCCAAAACATACGAACAAAGAAGCGAACAACGGATGGCACCGCCCGGCAGTGACCCATAATAATCAGCACCATGGTGGGAATTAAGGCACTTCTTCAGAGGTTTTATCTCTGAAAACATTTTTGCACTCCGGGTTCATACTGGATAGGATGGGCTTCACATGTACTCCGACACAAATGCGGGAACACAGATATCAATAAAAACAAACACAGAACGACACCCACAAAAACGCTGGTTATTCCACTTACGGTTACCACTCAAACTAACCACTTTTCGTAGCAGTCAGCAGCCGGACCACAGCTTCACAGGAAGGGTCTAAACAACAGACACCATCTCACATACACCGACTGACATACACCATCTCGCAGACATGGATGATCTCGGAAACCGCTCGGTCGATCTTAATAAAACCTTCACCAAACGATCGCACGTGTGCCAGAGGCGTGCGGTTTGGACTTTCGTGACCTTGGGTCAGGTCAAAGGTCACCAAATTGCAGAAAAACAAAAAATCGAATATTTATAAATGGATGATCTTAATGAAACCTTCACCAAACGATTGGCCATGTGCCAGAGGCCTTTGGTTTGTACTTTCGTGACCTTAGGTCAGGTCAAAGGTCACCAAATCGCCGAAAAACATGATTTTTGGCTCACAGACATGGATGATCTCGGCAACCGCTGGGTCGATCTTAGTGAAACATTCACCAAACGATCGGCCGTGTGCCAGAGGCGTGCGGTTTGCGCTTTCGTGATCTTGGGTCAGGTCGAAGGTCACCAAATCGCCGAATAACATGATTTTTGGCTCACAGACATGGATGATCTCGGCAACCGCTGGATCGATCTTTGTGAAACCTTCACCAAACGATCGGTCGTGTGCCATAGGCGTGCGGTTTGCACTTTCGTGACCTTGGGACAGGTCAAAGGTCACCAAATGGCCGAAAAACATGATTTTTGGCTCACAGACATGGATGATTTTAGTTAAACCTTCACCAAACGATCGGCCGTGTGCCAGAAGCGTGCGGTTTGCACTTTCGTGACCTTGGGTCAGGTCAAAGGTCATCAAATTGCCGAAAAACCAAAACATTTAACTTACAGACATGGATGATCTCGGGAACCGCTGGATCGATCTTAGTGAAACCTTCACCAAACGATCGGCCGTGTGCCAGAGCCGTGCGGTTTGCACTTTCGTCGCCTTGGGTCAAGTTAAAGGTCACCGGATCGTCGAAGAACCAAAAAATAGTTTCTCGCAGACATGGATGATCTCGGCAACCACTGGATCGATCTTAGTGAAACCTTCACCAAACGATCCGCCGTGTGCCAGAGACGTGCGGTTTGCACTTTCGTCGCCTTGGGTCAAGTCAAAGGTCACCGGATCGTCGAAGAACCAAAAAACAGTTTCTCGCAGACATGGATGATCTCGGCAACCGCTGGATCGATCTTAGTGAAACCGTCACCAAACGATCGGCCGTGTGCCACAGGCGTGCGGTTTGCACTTTCGTCGCCTTGGGTCCCAAGGTCACGAAAGTGCAAACCGCACGCCTACACACGACCGATCGTTTGGTGAAGGTTTCACAAAGATCGATCCAGCGGTTGCCGAGATCATCCATGTCCGTGAGCCAAAATCATGTTTTTCGGCGATTTGGTGACCTTTGACCTGACCCAAGATCACGAAAGTGCAAACCGCACGCCTCTGGCACACGGCCGATCGTTTGGTGAAGGTTTCACAAAGATCGATCCAGCGGTTGCCGAGATCATCCATGTTTGTGAGCCAAGAATAATGTTTTTCGGCGATTTGGTGACCTTCGACCTGACCCAAGATCACGAAAGTGCAAACCGCACGCCTCTGGCACACGGCCGATCGTTTGGTGAATGTTTCACTAAGATCGACCCAGCGGTTGCCGAGATCATCCATGTCTGTGAGCCAAAAATCATGTTTTTCGGCGATTTGCTGACCTTTGACCTGACCCAAGATCACGAAAGTGCAAACCGCACGCCTCTGGCACACGGCCGATCGTTTGGTGAAGATTTCACAAAGATCGATCCAGCGGTTGCCGAGATCATCCATGTCTGTGAGCCAAAAATCATGTTTTTCGGCGATTTGGTGACCTTTGACCTGACCTAAGGTCACGAAAGTACAAACCAAAGGCCTCTGGCACACGGCCGATCGTTTGGTGAAGGTTTCATTAAGATCATCCATTTATAAATATTCGATGTTTTTGTAGACGACGCGCCTGCGCACCGAGTACAGTATTCTCCGGTTACTCCGACTCTGCAGCAGCGCCTTCGAAAACCTGCGTTCGCGCCACCCATATAGTGGGGAAATTTGACAGTTTTAAGGGACGTTCTCCGGAGTTCCGGAGGTCGGCGATCAGAATTCGTTGCGTTAGTGTTTTCTGTTCTGAAATTTGTCTGTCAACCAATCGTTGCAAGGTATTTTTTATATGATGTCATAACAATTAACAACTTTGAACACGTTGTCAACAGTGACATGCCGCAAACACAAGACCCTGACTGATCCTTTACGTTGCACACCGCTATCCCATCCGACAGTAGTCGGTTTTACAGCGGCAATTTGCTCTCCCGTCTAGTCGCTTTACATGCTTCCAAGTCATTCCTTGCTTCAACTAAACATTCCAGACATGAACTAAATAAGTACATCGAAGAACATTTATTATTAACAAGAATTGATTTAAATAAATTTTCTGAACTTTTCCATTGACAAAACTTGTTTCTTGGTGGCGAGAATAAAACGATTTTAGACTGATTGTTTTAGTATAATGTTCCTTAAACCATTTTATATTCCGAAACCTATATCCGAGTACGCGGCAGGCAACAAATCAGTCGGCGCACAAGCGTCCTACTCGTGGGGTGTGTTGTGATTATTTATTAGTTGTGCTGCGTGAGCATGTCGGCAGTATCAGGTATGGATTTATAAACTTGGTTGACATCGATTAAGTGTACTTTTGTTATCATTTTCTCTACCGTTACTCAGGAAGTTGGCTTATAACCGCATCCTTCGCTAATTTAACCACAGCGCCAATTTGTCATCTGGCAGTCATCCGTCCGCTGCCAGATACCGTAGAGCTGAGTGCAGTCTCGACGTAAATTAAAAAGCGTATTGCAATTTGCTGATATCCGTAAGTTTAATTCTACTTATTTCAGCAGCGTCATTAGTAAAACCTATTTCGTTATCAAAACTGATGTGAGAATTATATTTGCTGGTCGCTTTTAATTTATGCAGATCACTATGCCGGGTCTTCTCCCTCTATCTCGTTCCTGAGACCACGTGACCCGGGAGCAAAGTTCCGCTGTAAAACCGACGAGTGGCGTGTGCGGTCGCGGAGGTGGGTTCGTATCACGTAGGGAATTGGTATGCGCTCTGGGTAAAGTGTGAAGTATTTTTGTTTGTTTTCATATGACTAGCCTTGTACTGAAACCAACAGTGAAAGGAAAGCGCATTGCTCCTGTGAGTTATGAGAGACGAAGCTGTGCTGATTATTACTATTCGCTGCCGGGCGGTGCCATCAATTGTTAACTTCTTTGTTACTCTGTTTTGACATTTGGTTTGACCAAGAATGGCAATGCATATTACTTATGCATATTACATAGGTGCTGACTACGTAGGCTTTTTCCATCGGTTACCGGTAAACAGATTCCATGTATCAAAAAATAATATGTCCATGAAAAAGTACTCCGGAAGAAGTCGGTATGCACTCCGACTCCCAACCCGAAAAGTAAGTTTCCCACTCTGATCAGCACTGTTTCGTTTCTTATAACTCACAGGATAAATGCGTTTTCCTTTCACTGTTGGTCTCAGTACAAGGCTAGCCATATGACAAACAAACAAAAATACTTCACACTTCACCCTCAGCTCAGAGTGCATACCTACCTATGCGGCCAATTTCCCACGTAATACGAACACAACTCTGCTACCGCACACGCCACAGTTGGATGTGATCAAAGCAAAGATCAGTCATAAAACTGTCAGTTTCCCACTATAGGGTGGCAGGAACACAGGTATTCCAAGACATGGCTCCAGAGCCGGAGAAGTGTTCTCAGTGCGCATCATCTTGGAAGTTGCTGCATTGTTGTCGTCAATTCCGGTGGTTGAGATTGATGGAGTGTGTGAAGCTGTGGTCTGGCTGCCGACTGCTACAAAAAGTGATCAGTTTGAGTGATGGTAAGTGGAATAACTAGAGGTTTTTTGGTGTCGTGTTTGTTTTTATTGATATCTTTGTTCCCACATTTGTGTCGGAGTACATGTGAAGCCAGAGTGGGAAACTTACTTTCTGGGTTGGGAGTCGGAGTGCATACCGATTTCTTCCGGAGTACATTTTCATGGACATTATTTTTATGCATGGAATCTGTTTACCAGTAACCAACCGGAAAAACCTAAATCAGTACCTACATATAATATGCATTAGTAATATCATTCCCATTTTTGGTCAAATCAAATGCCAAAACATACGAACAAAGAAGTGAACAATGGATGGCACCGCCCGGCAGTGACCAGTAATAATCAGCACTGTTTCGTTTCTTATAACTCACAGGAGAAATGCATTTTCCTTTCACTGTTGGTCTCAGTACAAGGCTAGCCATATGAAAAACAAACAAAAATATTTCACACTTCACCCTCAGCTCAGAGCGCATACCTTACCTACGCAGCCTTACTGAAGCCGAGGTGCTCAGAATTTTGAGTCAGATTGATGGATCCTCCAGCATGGGCTCTGATGGGGTCCACCCTCAGTTAATTGTATCTTGCTGTGAGGAACTTGTGAAACCATTTTTCATACTTTTTAACTCATCTCTTTCTACTGGAAGTCTTCCTGATAGTTGGAAAACTTCACAAGTTATTCCCATTTTTAAAAAGGGTTCAAGGCATGATCCACTAAATTATCGCCCGGTGAGTCTTACTTCCGTACCATGTAAAATTTTGGAACGTGTAATTGTTGAAAAGCTTACAGAATATTTGGAGGTCCATCATTTGCTGGACGAAGGACAATTTGGCTTCCGTCCGGGACGTTCTGTAGAGGATCAACTACTGCTAACATATGAGACTGTCTCTACATGGCTAGATGAGGGCTATATGGTGGATGTAATTTTCTTTGATTTTTCAAAGGCATTTGATGTTGTTAATCATGTGCTGCTACTAACAAAACTGAGAGCTCTGGGAATTTCAGAGATAATCCTCACCTGGATAAACAAATTTATATGTGGGAGGGAAATCATAGTGCTTGTCTCTGGCTCCTCCAGCAAACCAAAGAATGTTATAAGTGGAGTACCTCAGGGCTCTGTACTAGGTCCTGTGTTATTCTTGATTTATGTGAATTATGTGCCTCATGGTATACACTCCCAGTTCAAGGTTTTTGCAGATGACCTAAAAATATACATGAAACTGAAGTACAAATCTGTCACAGACCTGCTGGCTGGCATTTCACAGGGTCAAAAGGACATTGATACACTGGTTAGTACTGCCAAGTCATGGGGACTAGCAATGAACTCCAAAAAATGTGCAGTTCTCAAAGCACACCGTGGGTCATATGACTGGAAAAAATCTTGGCCCTTATGCACATTATTACCTAGATGGATTTCAGGTAAGCTTTGTTGAGATGCATACTGACCTAGGTATCACAGTAGATAAAAACTTGCGTTTCCATCAACACATTGCTGGTATAGTACAGAAAGCTGGAAGTCTGGCCAGCAACCTACTAAGTCCTACTTTATGTCGTTCTCCTGAATTTATGAAAACCCTATACATTACTCATGTCAGGCCTCTTTTGGAGTTTGCATCGTGTGTGTGGAATACAGGTTACGTAGGTGATTTGAGGCGACTAGAATCAGTACAGAGAAGGTGGACACGAAACATAGAGGGGATGCAAGGTCTGGATTATGGTGCCAGATTACGGAAACTAGGTCTGTACTCGGTGAAAGGTAGATTGACACGAGCAGACATTATCAAATGTTGGAAGATTTTTCATGGTCATTCTGCCATTAAGATCCCTGACATGTTTGTGCTGGCACCATTGGTGAACACACGTGGACACTCACTGAAATTGGCTCACAGGCGTGCATCAGTGGATTGTAGGAAGATATTTTTTAGCCTCAGATGTTGTGCCACTTGGAACTCATTGCCTGATGATGTTGTAACCTTAACGGACCTGGGTGCATTTAAAGCTGCATTGCACTCAAATCTCTGCACATTGTTGCATGAATATATTGAATAGATTAACCATGATAATATACTAATCAAACATGACGAGTAGCTTAACTATATTCAGAATATAGAGATCTCTATATATCTACATTCAACCTCTGTATTAAATCTTTATATTCAATCTCTGTATTCAATCTCTGTATTTAATCTCTATATTTTCTTTTTCAGAAATCTTGACTGACAGCAAAATATTAGCAGAATGTAGTGGCTACTCTAAGCATACAAATTCTGCTTAAGGTACACTTTCCAGTTCCTGTGTCTTGCCCTGACTATCTGATAACAATATTTTCCTTAATCTAGGGGACTGGCGTACCTGCAGATACGGGCTCCCCTCATCGGGCACGGTACTCATCTCTGGGTGGGTGATGCTTGAGTATATGGGGAGCCAACCAGGTGAGAGAACCAGGTGAGAGCCAATTTCCCACGTAATACGAACGCAACTCCGCTACAGCACCCGCCAGTTGGATGTGATCAAAGCAAAGGATCAGTCAAGGTCTTGTGTTTACTGTTAACTTGTGTGGACACTGTTAACCATGTGTTCGAAGTTGCTAATGGTTATGACGTCATATACAAAATACCTTGCATTGATTGGTTCACAGACAGATTTCAGAACAGAAAATGCTAACCCAGCCAATTCTGATCGGTGGCCTCCGGAACTCCGGAGACGTCTCTTAAAACTCTTAAAAAGTTTCCCACTATAGGGTGGCAGGACCACAGGTATTCCGAGACACTGCTCCAGAGCCAGAGAACAGTGTGCTCGGTGTGCATGCGCATCATCTTGCAAGTTGCTGTTGGCACGTTGTTGTCAGCAATTCTGGTGGTTGAGATTGATGGAGTGTGTGATCTGGCTGCTGACTGCTACAAAAAGTGATTAGTTTGGGTGGTGACCGTAAGTGGAATAACCAGTGTTTTTTTGGGTGTCATTCTGTGTTTGGTTTTATTGATATCTTTGTTCCCACATTTGTGTCGGAGTACATGTGAAGCCCATCCTATCCAGTATGAACCCGGAGTGCAAAAATGTTTTCAGAGATACAATCTCTTAAGAAGTGCCTTAATTCCCACCCTGTGTGAAGCCCATCCTATCCAGTATGAACCCAGAGTGCAAAAATGTTTTCAGAGATAAAACCTCCTAAGAAGTGCCTTAATTCCCACCCTGCTGTTGAGTCATAGATAGTACTTGGCCACCCATCAAGTATGGATCCCTGATATGCTGCCTACATACAAGCATAATTTTAAACTTATCAAAGTGAAATTTCATTTGCCACTTTTTGGACCACTTCACAAGCTCGTCTGTCTTTCTGCAGCAAGGCCTGCTCATTTTTCCCTGGAGACCTAAATAGTTTAGCAGTCAGAACAATGTAGTCATACTGAATGTGGCACAGGTGGGTATACTATACTCAATGTGGTAATGGGTATACTAGTATCATTTTGCATTTTTAGGGGACTTGTCTCCCAAAAAATACAAAACACTGGTGCACCCCACTCAACGTATTTCCAATTGAAGTTATAGTAATGAAGCTCATGTTTGTGAGATTAGATCGTTAGATGCAATGTTGAAGTCTGTCTAATGATTGTTAGTTAGTTAGTTATTAGGGCTTTAGGGCGCATCGACTACATCGGTCATGTAGCGCCCAGTCTAATGATTGTTAGGTTTAATACAACGAAGAATGGCTCTTAGATGCTCCTGGGTTTTAGACATTGCGTGTAAAGAAAGCATACGACCTTCAATATACCAGGAGGTGCTGAATTGACATTAAAAGTAACGTTAAATATTATACTTTATTACTCAACGTTTCGGCCAGGGGCCATCGTCAGGAGTGATATAAAAATGTCAAGTTTAACAATTGAAAAAAAAGAAGCACGCCAGCAAAAAAAGCGTGCAAAAGACACGTGGAATGCGGGAAAGCCTCCTCAGTGGTGCAGACACTTAAAGAAACTCCAAACCAGAAACAAACTATGCCAAGATAGAATCCTCTGAGGAAGCCCGAGCCGATGGTCCATATACATATCGATACATACACTCACGCACATATATAGACATAGATCCAATATAACGCGTAATACATAAAATATAATTTGTGTTTATGTAATTTAAGTGATATACCAAGACGTCGTTTGCGTGTTTAGTTGCGGACGTAGATTACGTATGTGTAGAGATTCGAGGACCTTTAGATCAGCGTTGTCCCTGGCTGTTGCTAGCATTTCTACTTTGAAGTTTGTGTTAGTGTCGCTGTGTTCCATGTTATAATGTTTGTCGATCATGTGTTCGCCTAGAGGTGTGTATGCTCTCCGAAGTCTGGCATCTCCCAAGTGCTCATTGTACCTATCCCTGATATTACGTTTGGTTTCACCGACATAAAATATTCCAAGACAGCGGTTGCACGTTATTTTATAAACTACGTTTTTTCGCGTGCATCTACCTTTGAGCCCGTTGATACAGGTGTGGCACGTTCTTCTACCAGCAGGGCAATGTCTTCGAATTCGATTTCGAGACAATGTCTCGAAATCGAAACATGTACTATTATCAAGGAAACTTTATCAGGGAAGTTACATAAAGACACAGTGTTATCTCTCCTTCCTCATTCCAGCCGCACAGCGGAATTATACGGGCTCCCCAAAAACCACAAACTAGAGGTTCCACTGCGCCCTATAGTGTCGGCGAGTGGTGACCCCCTAGACAAGTTATCTTGGTTCTTGAGCAAGATTCTGGTCCAGATACTAGCGTTCGTTCCCGCCCATCTGACAAACACGGAGTCGTACCTACAGAGGGTGAAAGAAACGTTTCCTACCAAACTTCCGGAAGGCAGTATTGTTTTCACCATGGACGTGAAAAATTTATATGGCAGCATTCCGATAAAGGAGGGAATAGATGCTGTGATTCGTCTAATCGAGGACAATCTGGATGACATTTGTCTTTTCGGGATTGGGGTACAGGACTGTGTGAAATTACTAACACATATTGTCAGCAATAACCTCATACGTTTCGGTAACTCCATGTACAAGCAAACAAAAGGAGTGGCTATGGGTAACCGATGTGCACCTCCTTTAGCGATTACTTTTATGCACCGCCTTGAATCGATCTTCTTAGCTTCATATGATTTGAAACCAGCTCTCTACATGAGGTATATGGACGATATTTGTGGTGTTTGGACACATGGCTTGGCCTCTCTGCTCGACTTCTTTGCAGAAATTAACGAACAACACTCCAGCATCAAGTTCACCTTAGAACACACTGGTCATAGCAGTTCGATTCCTTTCCTTGATACGTTGTTTGTAGTTCAGGCTGATGGGAGCTACACCACCGAACTGTACTTTAAACCTATGGCAGCCCCCATCATCTTGCACTATGATTCGGCCCACCCGATGGCCACTAAAAAGGCCGTTTTAACATCCCAAATGAGGAGAGCAGCACGAGTCTCCTCCGATACTATTTCATGCGAGCGGAGCCTTGCGAAGATGACAACTCTTTTCCTGGAAAACGGATACCCAGCACATCGGGTACACTCCGCCGCTCGTGCTGTTCACCCTCACAACAGGAGTAGGATAAGTGGGCAACGTCGGCATCGAGCGGGTAGTAATCCCAGCTATGTTTACATGAGACTTCCATTTGTCGATGGCCAACTATGTCGACAGGTAAACGCAGCCATCCGTTCGTCTCATCTAAACCATGTTAGGGTAGCCTGGACTAGCGGACCTACGCTGAAATCTTACCTGGTCCGCTCAGCCCTAGAAATGCCGCCATGCCCTGCTGGTAGAAGAACGTGCCACACCTGTATCAACGGGCTCAAAGGTAGATGCACGCGAAAAAACGTAGTTTATAAAATAACGTGCAACCGCTGTCTTGGAATATTTTATGTCGGTGAAACCAAACGTAGTATCAGGGATAGGTACAATGAGCACTTGGGAGATGCCAGACTTCGGAGAGCATACACACCTTTAGGCGAACACATGATCGACAAACATTATAACATGGAACACAGCGACACTAACACAAACTTCAAAGTAGAAATTCTAGCAACAGCCAGGGACAACGCTGATCTAAAGGTCCTCGAATCTCTACGCATACGTAATCTACGTCCGCAACTAAACACGCAAACGACGTCTTGGTATATCACTTAAATTACATAAACACAAATTATATTTTATGTATTACGCGTTATATTGGCTCTATGTCTATATATGTGCGTGAGTGTATGTATCGATATGTATATGGACCATCGGCTCGGGCTTCCTCAGAGGATTCTATCTTGGCATAGTTTGTTTCTGGTTTAGAGTTTCTTTAAGTGTCTGCACCACTGAGGAGGCTTTCCCGCATTCCACGTGTCTTTTGCACGCTTTTTTTGCTGGCGTGTTTTTTTTTTTCTTCAATTGTTAAACTTGACATTTTTATATCACTCCTGACGATGGCCCCTGGCCGAAACGTTGAGTAATAAAGTATAATCCTTAACGTTACTTTTAATGTCAACTCAGCACCTCCTGGTATATTGAAGGTCGTATGCTTTCTTTACACGCAATGATTGTTAGGTTGCCCTATAACAGGCTTGCCCAATAACAGCTAGACTTGGTTGTTTATTTTATGTTATATTAATACAACATCCATGCCACCAATATGCAAATAAAACAACCAAAACTAATCATAGGGTCTGTTCCCGGGTAATCTCTACCTTTCGGCCGACACATACTGCCAAGGTTACTGATTTGTAAACAGGTGTACAGTGGGGAATACTGACGTCACAGGAGTCAGGGAAGTGACGTCACAGGACTCGGGTGTCGGTAAAGATTACCACCTAACCTAGACTAAGATAATGTAGCATAATATACAAGATGTATCATAGCATAATATAATCTAACCTAACCTAACCTAACCGGAAAACCAGAATCCTCGAGGAAAATTTTTCGGCCATGACGTCATGCAATATATGCGACATTGTATGCGATATCTCTTTACAAATCACTAACCTTGGCAGTATGTGTCGGCCGAAAGGTAAAGATAACCCTGTTCCCGTCGCTCCACTAACCTCCACAGGTCGTTCCCTTCGCAAATCCGGTGGAGATTTTTCCTCCACCAACCTCCACCAGTGGAGCAAAAGCTCCAACAGCCCAGAAGCAGAGTCCAATTGTGATTTTTCAGTTGAGCTCAATCACGGCGCACTTGCGCCATATATTTGCACGTAAACAACGTCCTCCATCATACGAATCTCATCTTCATGCATCAACTGAATACCAGGATCATCCTTCGCAAAGAAAATATGAAATTACTACAACTATGAACAATAATCGAAGTAACAGATGCAGACCGCAAACATGTTTTTAGGCCTTTGATCTACGTCATTCGGCCTGAGGGAAGATGTTACTTTACCGGCCGGATCCGCCGCAATTCCCGTGCCCAGAAGTACCGCCGTTCTCCTGGCGCCGACAAAAGCCCGGTTCACACCGCACAGGATGGGGAAACGGCGCGCCGGCCGCTCGCCGAGATTTGACGTCACATGACCAAATATGGTAAGCGACCGCCCCGGCCGTTTGGGCTCGGCCTTTGCCGGTGTGAATCGGAGATGGGTCAGACGAGAAACGGCGCCGTTTGGCACGAACAAGAAAAGTTGGATTGAAGTCAACTTTCTCGTGGCGTTCTGTTGTCGGGAATACGGAGCAAGGGATACCGTTGGGAGATAGGTGTGCTTTGAGGATGGAGGTGAAGTATTTGCTCAATATTTCAGTCCAAGATGGTCTACACTGAAGCACCGCATTGGTTGTATGTGTTTTGGATGCTCGATATAATTTAACATGAAGTAGGTAGCTACCTACGGTATATATCAATATCAAGGTAAAATGTGACTGGATTTTTTATTTTCATATGGGGTATTTGAACGTGGAAATGATGATGCACTACTCATTTTCTCTGCAAGTGATTACTTTTCAGTTGGCAAAGAAATACACCAGCAAAATCTTCACTCTACAAATATAGCATATTGCGATACTGGTTTTCCGGTTAGGTTAGGTTAGGTTAGGTTTTGTTTGTTATGTTAGGCTAGGTTAGGTTATGTTAGGCTAGGTTAGGTTAGATTATATTATATTATGCTATGATACATTTTATATATTATGCTGAAAATGAGTGACTGCATCATCTTCATCATGCCAGAAAGCATACCATTACAAAAAAATCCACAAAATCACATTTTACTTTGATCTTGATATTTACTCTACCTACTTACTACCTATCACTATAATGGTAGCACTTGCTATGTATATGATTAGTTTTGGTTGTTTTATTTGCTTATTGGTAGCATGGATGTTGTATTAATATAACATAAAATAAACAACCAAGTCTAGCTGTTATTGGGCAAGCCTGTTATAGGGCAACCTAACAATCATTGGACAGACTTCAACATTGCATCTAACGATCTAATCTCACAAACATGAGCTTCATTACTATAACTTCACTTATGTGTTGTCAAATGTCAAATGTCAAATATGTTGAGTGGCGTGCACCAGTGTTTTGTATTTTGGGAGACAAGGCCCCTAAAAATGCAAAATGATGCTAGTATGCCCATTACCACAATGAGTATAGTATACCACCTGTGCCACGTTCAGTATGACTTAATTATGACAACATTGTTCCGACTCCTGAACTATTTAGGTCTCCAGGGCAATACCAGGCAAAATGAGCAGGCCTTGCTGCAGAAAGACAGACGAGCTTGAAGTGGTCCAAAAGGGCAAATTAAATTTAACTTTGATAAGTTTAAAATTATGCTTGTATGTAGGCAGCATATCAGGGATCCATACTTATGGGTGGCCAAGTATTATCTATGACTCAACGGGAGGATGTAGGTGCTATTGTGATACAAAATTGGGGGCATCAGAACAGACCAAAGAAGCCAGGAAGAAGGCATTGAATGCTTGGGACAATACATAGGAATGTATCATACAATAGTGAAGTCATCACCAAGCTTTGCTGTCATATGTCAGGCTGCTCTTGTAATACTGTGTTCAAGCCTACTGAAGTGCAACTGCAATACTGCATACTGTGCAATACTGTGATTTGAAGTCTGGAGCATAGCTTGACAAAAAATATAGACTAACCTGTAGGTCAACACCCACACTATTTTGGTGCTCAACTTTGGAATTGTCTCAATAATGTCTTGATCAGCACAAGTGGCAATGATGCTGTGCTTATGAACTACAAAGCCAGTGGGAGCCATACATGTAGAATGATGATGCTGAAGCCAAATGCTACTAATACATTTTAGCATCAAGTTGAATTTAGCTTTGTTGATTCAGTTCACTTTGGATTTATGCTAATAAAACTGACACTGAAAATCATCATTTGCACAAGTCAAAGGCAATTATTTCATGACACACATTTTATTCAATGACACGACATTACCAAAATGAATAGACATAATGACATAGATGATAAATGCAACTATGATCCACAAGGACTGTGACTGAGAATGGAGTCGACAACTTGTCCAACATTCAACTACCCTGTTGGTGAAGAAATGACTTAATGTTGTCAGGCTATGGTTAAATTCAGTGTTAATTGATGACCACTAATGGCATCATGGCTGTTACATTCATACATTACATTACATTCATGGGTCTAATATTTGTTGTGCACTGTGCAGGTCTTAATGCTGACAGTTAGAAACATTGAGGATGCTTCCAGACATTCAGGATGCATCGCATCCCAAAAACAACAGCTCACATGGGCATTTTCATACCCAAGCCAGCTTGAGCCCATGTCTGATTGGCCAAAGATGTCATTTCAAACATGTTTATTTACCTTTTAATCTCAATGAGATATTCCTTGCATAATACAAGCCAGCCCACAATTAAATTCGCCAAGACCAACACACCTCACGTACCGCACAAGCAATGAGTGAGGTGCGCCACTCGTAAACCTAGAGCCAGTAAGGGATTCGTCCGTTGTTACCAATTCGCGTCTTGAATATTTCCCCATGTTACCATATGCCCAACTTTTGCCGTTCCTGTTCGGCAGACAAGAGAGTTTCTTATCCGTTTCGGTCTGTCGCGGTGTGAACCGACTTAAAACCCTACTCGAGCCCGATCGACGAGGTCGGGCAAGTTGAGATGAGGAAAAGTCATCATCGGGTAGAGAAGCGCCTCGGGGCCGAGGGAGCCCGGCGGGTCCAGACACGAGATTATATGCTGTACGTTAAGAAGACAGGCCAAACCGCAAAACAGGGGGAGACGATGCTCAACCGAGAGGAAAGAGAGATTGCCTGGTTCATCCTATAGGCGAAAAGGACGTACGCTCCCCGCAGTCTGAGGACACATACATAGCCAGAAATAAAGACAAATTTGGGACTTTGTAAAACAAGGCATACCATGTACACTGTGCGATCACCCGGACAAACATTTGAAAGGCAATTTGGACAATTTATGATGCAGCGCCAAATGCTTCCTTTTTGCCGCGGAATTCACACCGCTGTCAGCTGATTTCTCCACCAAGCTCCACCGGTCGTTCCCGTGGGCGTCTCAACTAGCCTCCACTAGCCTCCACTGAGTTCCTTCTGGTGGAGCCACGGGAACAGACCCATATACTTAGCAAGTGCTGCCATTATAGTGACAGGTAGTAGGTAGGTAGCTACCTACTTAATGTTAAATTATCTAGAACATCCTGAGGCCAATTTCACTAAAATCACAAGCTGTGTATTCACACCGAATTCGGTGTGAATACACAGTTTGTGCTGTTATTTGTAAAGATGGCATTTCACTAACATCACGAGCTAACAAAACTACAAAATCCAAAGTACATCGTTTGTTAGTCACAAACTACACAGAAATGTGTGTTATTACATCGTCTGAATTTCACCAAGGTTGTCGGGTGTTCACAATCTTGGCAAATACACCGCTTGCGATAACACACGTTCTAGGCTGTGTGAATTTTGGTGGAGAGCAGTGGCAGTAAAGGAAACATGGATGAATTTGATTTGTTTTTCGAGGAGGCTCCGCCGCGGCGAGCAGCAAGGGTGTTCAAGCCTCTTAGCAACCTACACTTCGAGAGTGAAAACTACTTCCTAATCTTCATTGTCGGATGAAGAGGGACATTACAGGCTAGAACCAAACATCTGAATATATGGCTATGTTTAGTTCTTCTCATGAATTCAGGGGGCCATGCCCCTCCCCCAAGACAGGGGCGGATACAATGGGGACGCTGGGGGCATGTACCTCCGCCCCATGAAAAGTTGGCACCCCTCCGGCCGGGTAAATGCGCCCCTCCGGGAAGGCTAGAGTGCACCCTTCAAATTTGTCTGCCAGAGGCACCTCTCTGAGGAAAAGGTGTCCCTTGGAAGAAAAGGCTGCCCTCTGGGAAGGCCCGAGTACACAAACCTAGGTAGGTAGGTAAATGGGGTAGCTACTACCTGCCTAGAGCCCAGGGGTGTTTGCTGTTTTACACTTTTGAGGAGGCAAGTGTCCCCTCAGTGTTGGCTTTGCCCCCCCCTACACTAATTTCAACTTTTAACATGGAACCCCGTGGAGTGTCCCCTCCAATCCATTTGGGCCTGCCCATTGCCTTCACGTATTTTGCCCCCACCCCACCCACAAATAATTTTCAAAAATAAACACCCGTGGTAGAGCCTCTAGGACCCCACTGGCATTAGTACATACCTTGCTTAAGTAACATACCGGATTGAAGGTAGCTTAGGAGGCTTGTTCTTCATGCATGCAAACCTCCACTTGCATCAGTCATTCGGTAGGTCCTAGGTAGGCGCCTACCTACATACCCGCCACAGCCCACAACCAGCATAAACTGATCCACAAAACACGAAGGTCACTGTCATGTTGAATCACTCCATGCTGTCCTCAATAGCTTATGAAGCCGAGCTCACAAACGCATACGCAAATCACTTACGCAAATTAAATTCAGTCACTTCACCCACCCCCATCATCACGGGCCAAGCATGGGGATACTACTGGTTTTCTGCTATCTTTCCATTGTTGGCGCACGCGCAGCCTTGCATTTTTGCAATTCGGTCGTGATGCAAATTCCGTATTATTTGGGCTTGCCTGCCATCAGAACCCAGGGGTGGATCGATACATTTTAATGATTGAGGAACTAGAAATTTAAATATCGATGTAGGGTAAGGCCTCGGATAACATGGTAAAAAATACGGGTACGGCCGTATACAGGGGAATTGTGGTGCATTCCTCCAGTGCTCCCACATGGAAGGTGGCTCTCCTCCGGCCGGGCAGAGGAGCCGCTCTGCAAAGGCTCTAATACCCCCCCCAAACGAATTGTTCAGCCTTAGGCGCCCCTCGGAGGCTTCCGGCGGAGGTACCCCTCCAGGTGCTTTAGCAGAGGAACCCTCCGTAGAAATGACACATCCCTCCAGACAATTGCCTTATTAAAATTCCTGTATCCGCCCCTGACGGGGGGGGGGGGGAAGGGAATTGCCCAGGCAGTGGCGGAAGATGCCATCACTCCATGGCGGCAAACAAAATAATGAATGGGGGAATAGCCCAGCTAGGATGAAATCGTGGTCCGAATCCGGTGATGTTTTGGACAATCGGTGAGTTGTGATGGGATGGGTAGTGGGTTCGTCGCTGTGTAGGAGGAGCGCACATTTCCATTGGGGGCACATGCCCCCAGTGCCCTCTGTATCCGCTCCTGTATTGAGGATAATGAAGCATATACATTAGCAGGCCGATAATTCAGGGAGGGATTCTCGGCCTGCTGGGATGTCAGCTGATTTTCCTATCAAGGGTTTATTGCATTGAAGGAAACTGTTTATTATGAAATATCATATTTTCTATCGTTCGGTCTTATGTATCTTAATTCTTCATTACATTGTTAATTCGTCAGAAATTCTTCCCTTAATCATTATTGTAAATAAATCATATTATGTTGTAATATCTGTGTTCTTTTTTACTGAAAGGCATTGTAAAATCACACAGTTTGTAATACACTCGCAACATCCTGCCAGGATTACAATTTTTGTCATTACAGAGCAAGACTTTTGTCAAACTTGATTTAACACAGTTTGTGATTTGCATCACACTGTTTGTTAGCAAACTGTGTGAGTACAAAAACAATAGTGAAATTGGCCACAGGACACATACAACCAATGCGGTGCTTCAGTGTAGACCATCTTTGACTGAAATATTGAGCAAATACTTCACCTCCATCCCCAAACCTCACCTATCTCTCAACGGTATCCCTCGCTCCGTGTTCGCCGACAACAGAACGCCATGACAAAAGTTGACGTCCTTTTCTTGTTCGTGCCAAACGGCGCCGTTTCTCGTCTGACCCATCTCTGATTCACACCGGCAAAGGCCAGAGCCCAAACGGCCGGGGAGGTCGTTTATCATATTTGGTCATGTGACGTCACAAAATCGCAGGCGAGCAGCCGGCAGCGCCGTTTCTCATCCCATCCTGTCGCGGTGTGAACCGAGCTTCAACATGGGCCCAGCCGCCTGCACGCTCCGAAGATACCCAACGTATGTACACTACGGGGGAGAAAACGAGGGTTTAAGAGGTGTAGGTACAAAACTTAGAGCGTTATAGTCCCGGAAGGGATCTCCAATACCTTTAATACGCATATTATATCCGAAAGAACGTGCAAAGGGAGGTAGGACAAGTCAAATACGGCAGATAATTAACATCTTACCGCGGCGAGATGCAGTAAGGACGTATCTGAAGCGTGGTCGTCGCCATGATGGAACCAGATGGGGGGGGGGGGCGAGTCCCCCAATCTGTATCAAATTTAGCATTGGGCTTGTGGTGTTGCATGGCAAAAGTAATTGACGGTAACACCATTCCATCCCCCTCTATATGCGGCAGCGCCCCTGATCCAGGGGTCAAGGAAGGCGACAATTGTTTTTTTCTTCAGATCGACAGTACCATAGGGAGCACGTGAGAGGAGGACATTCCTCTTTATGGGGGCATATGTAAGCCTCCGTGCCAGCTCAGCAACAGGGTTGGAACTTCAAGAAAATTATTTTGGGGACGCAATGCAAGGAGGTAACGGGAAGACCTTCAGTCAAGAGGCCCCATTAGCGCCACATGTTAAAATATGAAATAATTGCGGGGAAGGTGGGCTCACGTCAGTCTTAAAGGGGGCTGACGCCCCCTCCCAAAATAATGTAAAATTTCCCTCTAGTTAGTAGGCTACATTCAGCGGACGGACTGGAAACATGGGGCACCAAAGCGGTCAGGCATGTATTGGTGGCATTCCCAAGCAATGCGTCCAGGACGAGATCTGGATCATTCCAAAACGCTCCTACACGTCGGCGTAGTCGACCTAGTCGGCTTCTGTGCTGGTTCCGGTTCAGAGTATGAATGAAGGATTGCAATCAAAGTTCGTGGAGCAAAGGGACTTTGCACGTCGTTCTTTCCAATCAATGCTCATAGGCCAAATTATAAATACAAGCAACAATGAAGTGGCATACGCCACACCTGCCCCATAGCAGTACCAGAGCCGGGAGCAGTTTAAAGTGCCGCCAGAACGGGCCAGCATAGGGAGCGCCGCTAGTCTGCCCCTGGTCACAGCGGCAGCAGCAAAACACGTCAACAGGACAGCGGGACCGGGCGATAAGAGAGCAGTGTGAAGTGCCGCCAGGACGAGCCGGCACAGGGAGCGCTGCCAACCCGTTAATGGTCACAGTCGCAACAGCAAAACACGCTAACAAAACGGCAGGATCGGGCGACACGAAAGCAGTGCCATGTACTGCCAGGACGGGCAGCACAGGGGGCGCCACCAGTCCGCTAACTGGCGGTCACGGCGGCAACAGCAAATAGGAAGGAAAAGAGCAGAGCCGGGCGGCACGACACGATACACAGCAGAGACGGTGCCAGATGACCGACAGTGTGAGGGTGGACATACTATCGCTGGCTGGTGACATGCTGACGCACCTGCCTAGATGCCCGCCTCTGCGCTCTGCCGAGCGGAGTTCTAGTGCAACCAGCCAATGCGCACATTCAGCCTAACTCGAGTCAGCTTACGTGCCACACGGTCATCTAACCTCGGCTGCCGGCTGCTGATGACGCCTACCAGGCGCCTCACGATGCTGATCTCGCCGGTGCAGGTTGGGCCCGCGATGAAGAAGAAATCAGAATTAAACTGGTTTACCACCGCCATCTACCACGTCTGTGGCATGCAGAGCCGGTCCCGACCGATGGTGATGAACCAAGAGCTGGACACAACGGTCAGGAGCGCCTCCGGTGCTTCAGACGTCGGACAGCCAAGCGCTGTATTGACACGCCTCATTTTGTAGGCGACGAAGCCGCAACGAAGGCAAGGCCGTCACGCCCCAGTCCCGGTTCATGCTGGTTGCGCTATATTCATAATGTGAATTGAAGCGGCATCAAACTAGTTGAACTGGCTCTTTATTTAGCTATGCAAGGATAAGATGCTCCAAAATGCAGGAAGCACACAGACATACATGATTCAACCCTTCATACCATACAGATCTGGTAGGCAGGTTAATTCATGGAATGGCATCAGGCTTCAGGAGAGATAGGTGTAGCCATTGTGGCATCAGTTTCAGCTGCATCAGGTAGCCAGGATCATAGTCATCAGAGTATCTCTTGGTACCAATACAAGGATTGATTGATTGATTGATAAAGTGGTTGGACCAAATGAATGAGTTGGTTGGATGAACTCTATCAGATCTTTTACACTTTGTCAACCAAGTCTTGCATGCATTTCAATCTCTTGAAAACTTAAGCATGTTGATTGACAAACTCTTCTTTCCAGATGTTTCTTCCAGATGTTTGAAAAATAAACCATAGGATACTGACACTGAATTTTAGGCCACCTTCTGTAACTCAATCATGATATGTAGGATAAGCAGTATTATCATAGTTTAAGGTAACCACGGAACAAGTTTTACACACATTTTACCTCCATGAAGCATACAAGGGGGTTAGGTTGAGTTAGGTGAAGTTAGGTTATGGTTTTGTTGCAAGCTAGAAAAAATGTATCTTTTTTGGGTGGGGGTGATTTTTCCTCTTAATTGAGTTTTTCAAAAACAGTTCAGGGTAGGTTAGGTAAGGTTAGTTTTTTTCTCAGAATTTGAACATTTTTAGAAAAAAAAGCTTGGAAATCTTCCATTTTAACAAAAATAATTTGCTTTCTTACATAGATGGCTAGGCTAGGTTAGCTTAGGTTATGTTACATCATTTTTCCTTGATTCTGAACATTACCTTTTATGCTATATTACCCAACTCCAGGCCCATTTTTATATGATATTCTGCCTCCCAACTGAAAAGTATGCATTTGCAGAGGAAATAGGCGGCCACATCATGTTCAGCACATTCATAAGCATTGCGTTAGAAAAATAAATTTCGTGAAATCAGAAATTACCTTAAACTGAAAATTTACTGGATAAGCGGCATCGACATATTAGATACCTGATACGGAACACTTTTCAATTTCAATCACTAATTAACGACAGCAAAAGCTACAGCTAACAGTGCAACTGCACACAAGATTTACCACAACACAACACAATTGCTACATTCTCAGCAACTGGAGCTTGATAAGGTGATTTGTGAGGAAATCAGTAGAAACTTTCAGAGGAAATGCCTTATTCTTGGTGACTTTAATCTAAAAGGATATGAAAATGTTGGTGTTGGCTCCCCAGCGTGTAAACTGTTTAGGAAATTCCTTGAAGAGGACCTGTTCTTACACCAGTTTGTAACAGAACCAACTAGGCAGGGCTCATTCTTGGACCTTGTCTTCTCGGATTTAAGTGATTTAGTTCAAGACTTGACTGTAGGAGAAACTCTGGGAAGAAGTGACCATGACATAGTGAGATTCAAGGCACATGTAGCAGGGACAATCAAGGATAATTTGGCAAAGGTTCCAATTTTTTACAGGGCAGACTTTGGCATACTTTGTTCATAACTTGCATTTGAGTCACAAGACTCAAATGACTCATTGTGAATCAAGTGATTGACTCGTGATTCAGCTCATTTAAAAAAAAGAAAGATGTGATTCAACTCGCGACTCAAGATATGTTTTGGGGAAAAGAATCGATTGAACTCTCGACTCATCCAAAAATGATTGATTCATGAGTCGATTCTTGATTCAACTCGAGTCGAGCACAAGTCTGACTCCACGGTGAACGAGGAGGCCCCTAAAATAGGAGATAAAGGCCATTAGATAGGAGTGATGACTCCCAGGCGAGAAAGAAGGCTCCAAGACGGGTAATAAGGTCTCCAGGAAATGATAAGGGAAATGAGATAGGAAAGGTTGCTTATAATTTGGAAGAGGAGGTACCTGGGAGAGAAGAGGAGTCCACCAGGAGATAAGAGGCCACCCCTAAAATTGGCAAAGATCGAATCAAAACGCAGAGCAGGAGACCCCCAAGACGTGAGAGGAGGCCCCTAATTTGAAAAAGGTCTCTAGAAGATAGAATGAGGACCCTGCCGGACTCGAGAGGAGTCCCTCAAGACGGAATAGGAGGTATCCAAGGCCGAATGAGGCCCCGAAGACCGGAAGGAGTTCCCAGGAAATGAGAGGAGGCCCTTAAGATGTGAGTGGTAGCAGGTATGGAAGGTGGTAAGGTTTCCAAAATTAAAGATGCCCCCAAGACGGGCACGCTTTTCCAGCACAAAGGAGGAGGCACGAGGAGTGGCAGGAGGCACCTAATTTGGCAGAGAATGCCCCTGGAACATGAGAGGAGGCCCACGCCATGTTAAAGGGGCACCAGGATGTAGGAGGAGGCCCTCCAAGACGGGAGATGGGCCATTGAATATGGAGGATGGTAGGACACGAAAATACATCCAAAACCGGTAAAGAGGCTCCAGGAAATGGGACGAGACCCCTAAGACGCGAGAGGAGGACTATAATTTGCAAGAAGCCCCTAAGAAATTGTTGGAGTAGTGCCGGGGTACTTGAAAATCATGACATGGTCCCAAAAAGAGTCGGCCGGGGCCCCTGAAAATCACGCTGAGCCTGGGGGTACCAAAAAGTAACGCCCGGACCATGAAAATCATGCTAGGGGCACGACAGTTCGTACCCTTCCATAACAGTCTCATTGGGACACAAATGAAGCCGAGGCGACGAAAAACAATACGGACATGGATAATCACTCTGGGGCCTTAACAATGACGCCAAAAGCCTCCAAAACGTGTTGGACACCCAAAAAGTGTCGAGGTCGCTAAAACGCGCGCTAGTGATCCAAGCAAATAACGTCGGGTCACAAAAGATTGCATTGGACTCAAAAACATCGCGTCGCAGCCCTTGAAAATCACAATTGGGGCCCAAAAGGTCGCGCCAGCCCAAAAAGTTGCAGCTGCCCTGACAAATAAATTATCAACCGGAATCTCACTCTACAGCCTCAAAAATCGGGTCAGTCACCTAAAAACCCGTTGGGCACCGGAAAAAAACGTGTCAGGGCATCGATAAAAAAAATCGCACCGGGAGACCGAAGAATCGTACCGGGACCCAAAAATATTGTAAGATGGCTTACATTTTTCAATACGGCGTTTCATGCGGTAGCAATGCGGCCGACCCGCGAGACTTCGAGCCTCCACAGACCGGAAACCAGGCGCCGCCGGGCGAAACGTGTGAACACCAAGCTCAAACACGAATCCCACTCGTCGCAGGAAAAACTCACACCCAGGTGCCTGCTGCCAACAGCCGCCACTTTCAGTGCTACTGCCAAATCAAGCAATGACTTCCGCCTAGCCACAGCACTAGGCCTGACCCAGTAGCCTAGAAGCAGCCACCGCTCTCAACAGCCGGAACCGCCAACCGCCAATCAGCGGCCAGCAGTCACCAGTCACCAGTCAACAGTCAACAGTCACCAGCGTCACCAGCCGGCACCATGAGTGACCAGTCTGGCCACGGAGGACGGCCGCTCCCAGGGGCGGCGCCATTTATAAGCGCCACACCCCGGGGGGAGTGGCGCTTATAAATGGACCACCCAAGAGAGTCGTCGGACACACACCACCCAATAGCGTCGTCGTACGCACACCACCCAAGAGAGTCGTCGGACGCACACTAGCCAAGATAGTCGTCGAGACTATTGTTAAGTGCAGTGAATGTGGACAATGATGAGTTAAACTGTGAATTTCGCCCGCATGCGGGTGGACTGGGCCACCCCTGCCAGACAGCGAAAACGAAGCTGGCAGCGCAAAATGTGAGTGAACCAGACCAGGGAGTGGCGAAGTATCCTTCACCCATCATGCCCGAAATGTAACCCGTCCGCCACCGGTCTTTTTGTGTATGTGATGGCCCCAGCCAGCGGTGGTATTGGTAGCCCCGGGAAGGGTAAAGGGGAGGAGCGAAGTGTGTGACGATCAAGGGTATTATGGAGCATGGTTTCAAGGTTGCTGTGCATGAAACATGAATGTTTATAGTTTATAAATTAATGGTAGAAATGAATACATAACCACGCACGGACATTACTGATGCGAGTTTAGACGACGGGAGAACCACTTGGTTCCTGAAAGACGTTAATGAAGAGGGCAGGTCTTCTGGCTCACCACATGCTAAATAACCACCTTCTTTCCATGGGGAATTAAAGTATCTTAGGAGATTACTGGGGCCCCACGTCACTCAGCGGATAAGATGTGCAAACCGACAAGGTGGGAATACCCCCGGTCTCTTCCCCACTGTCGCTCTGTCCTTCTGTTTCTCCGTCTTTCCATCTCTCTATATCTCCATCTCTCCACCTCTCCACCCCTCCACCTATCCACCTCTCCACCTCTCCACCTCTCCACCTCTCCACCTCTCCACCTCTCCACCTCTCCACCTCTCCACTTCTCCACCTCTCCACCTCTCCACCTCTCCACCTCTCCACCTCTCCACCTCTCCACCTCTCCACCTCTCCACCTCTCCACCTCTCCACCTCTCCACCTCTCCACCTCTCCACCTCTCCACCTCTCCACCTCTCCACCTCTCCACCTCTCCACCTCTCCACCTCTCCACCTCCACCTCTCCCACCTCTCCACCTCTCCACCTCTCTCTCTCTCTCTACCTCTCCACCTCTCTCCTCTCTCTCTCTCTCTCTCTCTCTCTCTCTCTCTCTCTCTCTCTCTCTCTCTCTCTCTCTCTCTCTCTCTCTCTCTCTCTCTCTCTCTCTCTCTCTCTCTCTCTCTCTCTCTCTCGACATCTCCACCACCACCCGATTTGGACGGGACCAACTCACCGATAGACCGCCAGGGTCACCGAAGTGGGCTTGCACCCACGCTGCGGTCGCGGCCTGCCTGTCGTTCCGGGGAACGGGTCCCCAGCCAGTCTGCAGCTCCGCCTAAACAGATAAATCACATAGTGGAAAAATCAAATCAATCCAGGATAGGAGATCGGATGCTGCTCCAAAACACGAGGTACTAGCTAATACAAAACGAGGACAGACCGGTACAAACTTCTCAACCCCCCCCCCCCCAATGAAACCAGTCGGGGAGGGGGGTGAGCTTACCTCTAGTCGACGGATCCGGCGTCGTAATGTGAAGATTTCTCTCACCAGGCGCCGCAAGAAAAAACAGTATCCCCTCTTGGGGACGAAAGGGACTGACGCTCCTTGGTTCCGTCCCAGACGCAGCTAATACGCCAGAGGACGAGCCCGTGAAGCTGTATAGCGACATAACGAAATGAGTGGGGAAACGAAGAGGGCAGGGTCTTAAAGAAATCCCCGCCGGCCCAGAAGGGTGGTGGCCGAGTAAACATGGTACGGCGCCGAGCTGTGAGGTAAGGTGGGAGGAGCCAGACACGGTTCACCAACCCTCTCGCACCATGGTCCGGCCGGCATAAGCTGGAGACCAGATTCGTACAAGTAAATTATTGTAGTGGGAAATATCACAAAGCGGTCACGATGGGGAAAACAACGTTTACCGTGCAATCCGTGGAAACTCGCCATCAGGCTTTGTACCTGTCAGTACATGTGTAGTAAAGGTTCAGGTTCATCCCTTCTGTACTGGGGTAAACCTTCATTTTCAGCTCGTAGAATAGTCTAGGGTACCTCAGCGTTTGCGATATTTAAAACCCCGGTTATAAATTCAATGGTTCGAATCCTTCATCTCCGTGCTCTGATCTCCACATCTTGACACGCACTTCCAAAGCCAGCACTTCTATATTGTGCGAATTAGTCAACAGACAAATGGCCACGAAGATCAGACATTAATGCGCAGCGTGATACAGCGTTAACAATGTAGCTTCATTTTTGATAGACAGGTGCAACAGTTTCTATCAGATAACTACATCTCGACAGATGTAGTGACTCTCAGGCAGAGTCCGACGTACCTCTGTGGGGCCAGGGCGGCTGGCCAGGCGGCGGCGAGCCGCCTGAGGGGCGACCGGCCCCGACGACCGTTCGTCCAAGATCGCCCCCTGCCTCGGGGTACCGTCGCTAGATACTCGCAGACAACGACACGTCACTGGTCACGCGACTTAGTCTACGTCATTACTGCGTCGCATGATCCGTGGGGTTACTCATCCCCACTAGAGAACAAAGGCTCGCTCTGCATGTGAGCGCGCTGTCTGACATCAGACATATGTCAGCTCAGAGTCAGATATCAGAGCCGCCTCTGATGACATCCATAGACTAGCCTCGCGTGGAAATGGTGCTGAGAGGGCACCCTTTGTGAGGCCCGCGCGGTATCGGGGTCGGACAGTGAGCTGTCAGCATTTCACCGGACGTTGTTCCACAACAATCGGCTGACTGGCAGAGGCTCGGTACTGCAGCGTCTGGTCTGGCGACACGGCGCCTGACACACTAGCGACACACGACGTTCAATTCGCCGCATGACAGCTGGCATAGACATCATAGACACGCCTGTCCATAGGGTTCTCACAATATAATCACTTGTCCTACATCGCCCACTGACGATCACATCACCCACTGGCAACGGCGGCGCGGCGCGCGCCGGGGAGGGGACTGAATGGCTGGGATTTAGATGCCCCAAAACCAACTTTGTTACACATGTAATGCCCTTGAATGCTGAGGGTCGGGTAAACATTCGGAGGTCTAAATTAAACCTTCAGTTGGTGGCGTTGAGAATCGAACAGTGCACTGACCCTTAAGTGGCCAAACGTACTATGTGCGAAGAGGGATTTGACAGGGAATTAATTCCGGGTTCGTCCGTCACTTAATGTAAAAGCTAGCCGGCAAGACAGGACAGGACGAACCCGACTACCGTCTGTGACGGAAAACATGAGACGACTTACGCATTTTAGCGAGGAGACGGTTTGCAAGCCGCTCTTCCACGGGCGAGAAATTCCATGGGCCCAAACGTGAGCTTCGAATAGCCACCTCCCTCTTCTCTTCGGAGGAGACGGAGGATGGTTGATAGAAGACGGGAAATGACGAAACACTGTTGGTTGAACCCCTGGGAAAGCGTGCCGGAAAGACTGGACATTTCACAGGGCAGCTGGATAACTTGAGTAATTCTAGGCCGCAAATCCCTCCGGCCTGGTGATCACAGAGCGCGGAAGGGCATTCCGAGGGTGGTAAGACCCGACGGGGTCGATGGGTAAGCTCGCAGGCAGCGGCACCCAATTTTGGTTCGGGATGAATCTGTGCGCACAGTTTAGGTAACAGCCAAAAACGGCCAGGTTGGTATTCCTATCCCTTCTCAGCTATTCCAGTAGGCCTAGGCCTCTCGATTTTGGCGCAGGCAAGGAAGATGAAGTTTGGCGTTCCGTAAGCCCCCAAGGATAGGACATGCAGGGGATTTGTGGGTCTCCCTATATGACCACGGGCAGCATAGGTTAGAAAGACGATAGGGGGGCCATCCCGACCGATTTGTGGCCCAGGACCACCTGTGGGGGTACCCGCCCATCGCAAGTTCGAGCATGTAAGTCCTGGCAAGGCTTTGACTCATTTAAAGTGTAGGTATGTGGGCCATTATTACCCAAGCCCAGACATAAGACCATCAGAAACGAACGGAATGTCGCAGCCCAGTGTCATCGAACCTTGAAGGCAGTAACGGAAATAGTATATCATACCCAACCAACAGTGTCGCGTCAGCCGGTCACAGTTGTGGACCAAAGCACGGGTAATTAACATTTAACTTTGGGCTAAAAATCCCTAAGCAACGGTCTGAGGGAGTAAGACTCGCTGAATGCGCATATACCACTGGAAGGGAAATATCTGGCCAACACTTTTAGTAGAGAGCGAATGTTCAGAATGGAAGATGGAAATGAATGGATTACGTGGGAACATGCATGAAGTAGCTATGGGTAATTAAGGACCAGTGGGAGCTGTTGGAACTCTGCGTACGCATCTAGCTGTCAGAAATCATCGTTGCCAAAATTTTACCAGTATAATTACCTAGGCCCTCAATTTGCCAGTCCGGTGACCCGTGGGAGCATGCTGGTGGATGACATGGAGGGAAACAAGAGGGACCCTAGCACTTAAGAGGGCCCCAAAGCTGGACGAGGGCCAGTGACGGACGCATTTCCAACTCCAATGTCCGCCCATTACTCTTATGACCCCCCCTAAGTCTCTCCAACCACGCGGTTCCCCTATCCTTCCCTGGCGCCACGACCAAGCTAGGTTCACTCACGAATGGAAGTGGTGCAGTGAGAAACTTGGCCTCGCTATATAAATTGTGTTAGGATAACGAGTCACGGGGCGCCGACAAGATGACTATACGACGGTAAATCACGATATATCATAGGATGACAGCTCATAGTACAGGGTGGACTCGCGGGTCACCGCTCTCCGTGGGCCGCACCGGCTGGGAGCCGGCCCACCGGAAACGAGATCGGCACGGGCCGGGAGAACACGCCCAGCGCCCGTGAGCGTAGCAAACATGGCCGCCGGCCGGCGGCCGTGAGGAAACAACTGTGTCAAGGTCGCTTCAACGTCACCACCACCGCAATGGAGCAAGACGAGAGAACACAAACACCTCCGACAGCAACAAGACGAGAACTACTCCAAACTCAGACGACTGCTACTCAGACCAACCACTCGAGACCAAACCAACACCCCTACCAACCACTCCCCCACCTATCCCCCCCACACCACCACTTCCCCTTTCCAAACCAACACCCCTACCAAATCCTATTACCTCCTCCCCCTTTCCCCCACCAAGACATGACCAGACAACCCCTCCCACTTCCCCTCCCAGATTTAACTAGACACCCCCTGCCAACCAACCGACCCCCCTATCACTTCCACCAACCCCTTCCCCACCCCTACCAACCCCTCCCCCGACCTATCCCCCCCCCACACCGACCCCGCCCCAGACCTCGCCGCCCTACAATATCACATGAGGACCTTTATAAAGATAGAACTCGATGTCCAAAAAGTTTACACCGAGACTCGATCGATTCGACCTCAGCACCGGCAAATTAAGAACAGGTCCGGAATAAATTACCCGAAGAGCTTTTACACTCCGAAAAGAGCCATCAGCTAAAAAAAACTACTTTGGTGGCCGCAGTGGCATATCAAAGGGGCAAATGTCCCCTCCCTCCTAAGAGGGATAAGCTCCCAAGAATCGTGCCGGGGCCCCAAAAAGTCGCACTGGGGCCACAAAAATTCGCTTCCGTCCACCAGAATTCGCACAGGGGGCTGATCCGATAAATACGGGGGGCCCAGAAAACTCGCTCTGAGGCCCGAAAATCTGCAACAGGAGCCGTCAAGATCGCGTTGGGGTCACAGCTAAGTACAACGCGCCCTACAAACTCGAATCGATTCCCCAAATATCGCGTTCGGGACCCACAATTCACATCGGTAGTCCCAAAAATTTGGTCTCGGCATCAACCATTCACGTCGGGGCTCACAAAAATTGGCCTCTAGGGCTCCATATAAGCACAGTGTGACCCCAAAAATCGCATCGGTATCCCCCAAAAAATCAAGCCGGAGCCTTCCAAAATAAGGAGGGATTCAACAAAAACCTGTCCGGTTCAGGAAAATGGCTCTGGAGCACCAAACAAATCATCAGATGTCTTCACAAATTGCGTACGGTCCAGTAAAACATACCGAACCTCGAAAAACAATCGAGGTGAGATACAAAAACATGGCGCCAGGGACTCGGACTTTAAAGAAAATTCAGAAGAGATCCACAAAAATCGCGTTGAGCCCAGGAAACTAGCGTTGGGTCCCAGGAACCACGCGCCTGGGCGCGAGAAGTCGCGCTGGTACCCAGACAAATCGCACCGAAGCCCCAAAATTGCACTCAGGGCCCCACAAATGTGCGTCAGAAGCGCCAAATAAACACAGCGGGACCCTAAGAGCACAACGGGGGCCGAAAGTGCAACTGGCCCTCCAAAGCGCACAGTCTCGCAAAAAGCGACAGGGCCTTAAAACATACGTTGCAGCCTTAAATAAACATACCGGGAGCTCTAAAAAAATAAACCTGAGGCTCTCAAGGCACACAGGGGCCATGCGACTGAACAAGGGCCTGAAAAAGAGGCTCGGGCCGCAAAAAGCAGCATGGTCCCAAAACGAACAAAAAGACCGAGCACTAAATAAACACATCGGGATCTTGGAAAGCGTCCCGACACCTTAAAAAAAACCTCGGTGCACAAAAAAAAGCAACAAAACCCTAAAACGAGCAAGGGTTTCGAAAATGTGCTGGCTCCTAACAAAAATGGATTGAAGCCGTAAGACACATCCGTAGACGAAGAAAACGAAACGGGTAAAAAAAAAGAACATTGAGGCAGGGCCACGGTCCGGTAGCCAATCTGGGAGCATATTTAATCATAAACATGAGGTGCATGAAAGCTCAGCGGATATCCGTATCTCTTAACCGCCATAAAATGTTGGAAATAGGGAACTAATGATCGAATTTAAATAATCGAATTTTCGCAGCGAACGTCCATACGAAGCATTCCATCACGTCAAATATGTCGCAAGTCTATCATGTGGCAGCAATTAGCAAAATGTAGCAGGCCTGGCAGAAACCGTAGCATCGCACGAATTGTGGCGAATGCGCTGAATGCGCAAGATGGGTGTGCATGTGCACGAACGTTGGCGTCGTGGCGACCGGGCGCTATCAACTGGAATGTCTGAAATTGGGAAATTTTACATTTTAAATTTACTTGTATAGGTGTAATTTCAGCAGTGTGAGGTGACCTATCAAGGGATACCAAAAGAAAACATTCTAACAGAGTGGGGGAGTTAGGGTTGGAATGCGACGAATTAGAAGCGATAGTGGTAGATTAGGCACCTCCATATGACAATTCAGTTGATCACTAATTACTTTATTTAAAAAGGTTCCCTTTGACAAAACAGTGGTCCAAATCCGAGGATTTTTTAATCGGGTAGGTGGACCCGTCCAAATACGTTTCCCACCCTCCCCATTGACGCAAATATAGTTACGCCACTGGTATCCCAATAATTTTCAGAAACATGGGGCCAAGCCAACATTGAGGGGGCAAATTCCCCCTCACAAGCATATAAAACACTCATACAAATTGGGAGGAATGATGTTTATAAATGCATTTTCTTCCTACAAACTTGTCTTCTGTGATTACAGCCCGCATGATTACAGCTTCCGAGCTTCAATACTTTCTCAAAACGTCATTTACAAAACGGTGCAGCACAGCGCAAACCATGGGCGTGACGGCGTGGAATTTGAAAGTTTTACAATATTTCTGCATTGCTATTGCTGCATTGTTGCATTATCATTTATGCACTGTTGTTCAATGCTTGTTCTTGCCGTGAATTTATTCGCTGATGATTTATTATTTTAGCTTGTGTGCCAGGTGCCTTACAGCCAGCACCAAATGTTATAAAAATCAGTAAATCCTAAGATGGCGACAGCAAAACCGATTCAATCCACTTCTCGTTGTCACCTTCGCGAAATTATCGTCCTAGGACTGAGAAATGATCGTTTAAGCTTACTTATGACATCAAGCTGGTGGGAGTGACTAACAGTAGTGAGGAATCAAGCTATATTCAGTTAGACTCGGTGGATATAGAAGTGAGTTGATGAATGGGACATATCTTTAAGATATGTTCAGCATCTGCCCCGCCAGCTCGCTGGAATCTAGAGGCCAGCGGGGAGATTCTTCTGGTCGAAAAAGCATTAAGACATTGGTTTGCTTTGGCACTTAGGTATTTATCCCCATTTACTTATTTATACCCTGGCATGGCTCAGTTCTCAGCGAGAAAAAAAAAGATTATTCCTATTGCGTTTTGCGTAAATGACCCACGATGCCAAGAACAAACAAGACATCAATATGAAAGCATGTTTCGCATTATTGAACCACATCAAGAGTCTAAAAAAATAGGAGGCCCCTTTCGGGGAGCAGAAGGCCCCCTTCCAACATTGCTCCACCTGGAAGAATTTCGTGGCGACGCCACTGCACTAGACACTCGAAATATTGCAAGGAAACGGTTGCGTCGTCAGGCAGATCACCATTTGTTAGCGGACACTGCATCTTCCAACATTGCCCCCTTCCAACATTGCCCCCCTGGAAGAATTTCGTGGCGACGCCACTGGTTCAGCATTGTGTTCCCATTGGCATCCCGGGGAGACTCGACTTAGACATAAAGACATAAAAGATCAGTGCAACTATGGGCCACAAGGGCCTTTCTTGGTTGCACTCTGTACACTGAACCAGTTGTCCACCAAATGTGTTGATCAACTCTCCCTGGAATACGGAAAAAGAAGCCCCCTATTCTTATAATGATTGTCTATGCTGTTCTTAAAGATGTTCAGTGTGTTGCTACTGACAATGGTTTCTGGCAGCTGGTTCCAGTGTTCTACTACCCTGTTGGTGAAGAAGGACTGTCTTAACCTTGTCCTGCTGTGATTTACTTTGATTTTGAATTCATGGCCTCTAATTGCATCATTTCTGTTAAATTCAAACAGTTCCCTGAGATAACCCTGTTCCTGACCATGAACAAATTTAAAAACCTCGATGTTGGATCTCCTCTCAGCCTTCTATATATAAGTGAAAACATATTCAATTTCTTCAATCTTTCCTCATATGCCAGGTTGCCTATACCATTAACCATTTGTGTTGCCCTCTTTTGTACTCTCTCTAAAAGCCAACAATCTTTTTCATAACTAGGGGACCAAGCTTGGACACAGTATTCTAAATGTGGCCTGACATATGCACAATAAAGCTTCCTGATGACTTCCTCACTTTTGTATTGCCCCAAGCATTCTTAGTGCCTTCTTCCTGGCTTCATTGGTCTGTTCTGATGCCCCCAATTTTGTGTTCAAAACAACATCTAAGTCCTTCTCATGCTGAGTCACAGATAGTAATGCGTTCACTTGCCCTACTACTGTCGCTGCTGGTTTCAGGTGGGTGTCAAATGGAGCCAACGATCATCTTTTCTCACCAAAGATGTACATGGAAAGTCGAAACGCGTGAAATCAATATGCATTCACGTGTACCTAAACATACACAACCTCAACCTGCTGTTGCAGCGTAGCACATGGTACCAATACGCGTAGATGATACAAATAGGCTACTGAAGCAAACTTACCTTGGCTGTGTTTTGCTGTTATATGTCTCTAAGATGCATTGACGTGAGCCTGCGTCGGAGGTAAAAAAAAGTAGCAAAAATTCTGATTTAATAAGACGCTCCTCGTTCGTTCTTTGCTACGTAATGCGTTCACTCAAGCTTTCGAATTTGGCACATTAGTCACGAATTAGTAGTAGCTGTATCACCGCCCCAGTGTAGGCCACGTACTTGCTCGCCGAATCCCGGGCGCTACATGACCAATGAAGTCAATGCACCCTAAAGCCCTAATAACTAACTTGCCCGCCAGACGGTGCTCATTGATGAACCCCGGCCCCTGGCTCCGTACCTGCCCGCCGGACGGTGCTAAGTCGATGGCCCCGACCCCCGGCCTCATACCTGCCTGCTGGGTGGTGCTCATTGATGAACCCCGGCCCCTGGCTCCTTACCTGCCCGCCGGACGGTGCTAAGTCGATAGGCCCCGGCCCCCGGCCTCGTACCTGCCTGCTGGGTGGTGCTCATTGATGAACCCCGGCCCCTGGCTCCTTACCTGCCCGCCGGACGGTGCTCAGTCGATGGGCGAAGGTGACAACAGTATGGCCCGTCATCACACTCTGCAGCGCTTGCTGCACTAGACTCTCCTATTCAGAGTCCAGCGCGCTGGTGGCCTCGTCAAGCAGCAAAATCCGCGGACTCTGTAGGAGACGGCTGTGAGGACCCGCGTACTGTACCGGAACATAACAAACATGAACTCCTTTAGTTTCGCGTCCACCCCCGCTGCTCGGTACACACTGCTCCAGTCCGCCTGCAAGAAATGAAGGCGCAAGGCGTCCCGGTTAATCTTGCGCCAGGGGCGATAGGTGAAGGACGCCCGGCGACACCGCCGCCCACGGTAGGGCACGCGCACAATGATTGTTTGATGGTCAGCTATCGGTACGGGCAGCAGCTGAATGGCCGACTCAAGATCCGGGACATTGGTGGTGATATGGTCAAGCAGTGTTGCCATCGGCCTCAGATGGGTCGGCTGCCGGACAAGCTGAGAGAGGCCGAGATCCTGCAGCACCTGTCCGTAGCGACGAACACCAGGGCAGTCGGAACGATATTTATATTCATATTCATGATGATATTCATATTCATGTTGATATTCATATCGCCCAGGTAAAAAAGGTTGGCTTGTCGACACTGACGGCGGCACGCAGCGGGTCTTGTAGCTCGTCCAGGCCGTCAGATACGGGCTCGGATGGCGGACGGTAAACCACGCCCACAGTGACAGCACGGCGTCCCCCGCCACTCACAGACACCCACAGTGTCTCGCAGGACGAACCAGTACTGGAGATGGTCAGCGTCTTCATATTGAAGTTTTCCTTCAATAGGATGGCGATGCCACCGCCTCGGGCTGCGGGAGCTGGACGGCCGCGGCCTGGCTGGGCCGGACGGTCACGACGCACTAGTCTATAGCCTGGGAACACTAGGATTCTGTCGGACACTGCGGAAGACAACCACGTTTCGGATAAGCACATCAGGTCTAGTTTGTGTTCTCGCAGAGTGCGAAGAACACAATACATCTTCGGCACTAATGACTGGACGTTGGCATGTCCAATCGCCAGGGTGCACACCGGCTCAGTGCAGATGGCAGCACGCAACGTATGCTGAGTCTGACCGACGGTGAGGCGAGCCGGAATGACGTTTGAAGAAGGGGCCTATCGCGGAAACACTGCTGGTCTGTGACCCGGTTCATGCGATGTCGCCGCTGCTGAACACGACGCCCGGCGCGGATTTCTTGGCCGGCAGTCTCCGGTACTACCACTGGTCCCGTGGACGAAGAGCGGTCTGAGCAGGTTGGGCGGCACTCTACACGATGGGGGGCTTCCCCAGTGCCGGGAGTGGTCTGCAGAGCAGCACTCCTCTGGGATGATGTTATTCCACGTTGCAAGCCTCTCCTCTTCACATGCTGTCCACCCCGGCATCCTCGCCTCCTCAGTCGTCGTCGGCGTCCGACCGGGACCGATTCGCCGGGGTGGACCAGGCCAGGGGACGGCTCGACAATGTTAACATTAGCGCCGGCTGCGGCCGGCCTCGGCTGGCCGGGGTCGGTTCGGACCTTCGGACACGCAGATATCTGCGGCGGCTGTCCTAGGGGGAGTGGTTGACTGGTGTGGAGAGGTGCGAAAGGATTGATGGTGATGTTCCTGCGCGTTTGCGACTGGTGGCTGTTCGGCGGCTGGTGGACATGGCGATAGTTCTGTATTTTTGCTGATTTCCCGGATGCTTGCACTGATGATTAAATGTCGATGACAGGACCGGGAACATAGTTTAATTATGCATCTTGTCGCACGCTTCAGAAGGTTCTCTCAGACAATGTGGATTGCCCCCACACATTACACTCATCAGCACCGTTCAGATATCAAAAACTTGACAAGGCGATTTTCGGCTGATCAAAACACTCACAGTTATCGGCGTCACATAATTACGGTCAGATGTTCGGATTTCTATAAGCACACTATGAAACTGCCATGGTTCCTTGCTCCGGATAAAAATAAGAAACAGTGTGGAGCGGCCGGGGGTCGCTGTCAAGCGACCGCGACCCGGCTGCTGAATCTGCTCCAAATATGCCTCTTGGTTTTCATCAGCAGCTATGGTCAGCTCAGTTGGCTCATGCTGTGGCTCTACCAACAGATCAGCAATCTGCAGATATTGGAAAAAAAGACCAAGAGGGCAGTTAGCCTGCCAACTGCTCTCTTGGTCTTTTTTGCCAGAACACAAAATCCACAAGAAGAAACACTGAATTGAACACACACACACATGTACCACATGTTAAACAATGCTTTATCGACACCTGAAGAGTTTGTTAGACTTATACATACAATAGTTTATTCAACATGCATGAACACAAGATGAGCATGTTTTAGGGCTTGCTTGAACAGTCCATTATTGCAATACAAATGGAGGCAAAATATTTAAAAACCTGACTAACAACTGTGTACATTGAAAGTTGCATTGAATTAAATAAACAAATAGTATGACTTTAGTATATGGCATCAGTGATTAAAATGGTACATTGATATCATCAAAAGCATAATATTAGATTCATGACCACTCATTTGTCAGTATGTCTATGCAAGACAGCCTTTCTAACACTTGTCAAGGAAAGAACCAGCAAATCCTCAAATCCTCAAACGAGCAAACCAACATCTGTGTTGTATTTTGCGCTGAAAATATGAAGGCCTCTGAAGACCACTATGTTGTGAAGAGCTGAGCAGTTAGTTAGTTAGTTATTGTAGTTTAGGGGTGCATGCAGAGCTGAACAGATTATTTTTGTCAACCACCCTATTACAGAAAGACAGGGGATTCAATATACCCCTACACAAACTGTAATAAGGAGCTTAACAACCTCAAATACATCTATTCGTCTTGCATGTCACTCAGTTGCATCAGTTTTCAAGCTTTGCCACCCACATCCTCCTTACATTATGGATCCACCCGGTCTCATACAATAAACGCCCATCATAGTGGTCTGTTTATTATTTGTTTTTGTCTTCTTCATCTATTAGTGCCACAATGGGAAGAAGTGGCCAAAGGGTCTTGATGCAAACAACAAACTCAGACAGCTCAGATCAATGCTACTTGGCAGTTGGCAACAATTGAAACGCACAAAAATTAAGGAGAAAATGCAAGGAAAGTGATACAAGGATAACTTACATGATGGGATGTGATGACTGAATGTTCGCTGACGGTACAGCAGAAGGATGAAGGTTCCCACGAGACATCAGGCTTCATGGTGTTGTAGGGTTTAGCAGCTCAAACTGCACGTTTTGTTCATAATCCAAAGATAGGAAGTGTGAGGAGACACATGAGGATCTTTAACATCAGCTACCTAACATTTACAATGGATCTTTCCCCACCACTCAGCTGCGAGAGCAGCATTACCTATATGTGTGATCATATCTTATTCCAAAATGGGATGGAAAAGGGGCTGAAACATGTCTGTGGGTATTCATATCAATATTGTAAGCTTCAGTACACTGGGTATTCAATTTCAGGTCAATTTCAATTTGAAGTTTCATCGGTTCAGGGAGGGGGTTGGTCACCCTGTGGTCTCACCCTGGGATACACCCATGGTGAGTGCTATCGACAGGCTTTCAAGGCTGGTGCAGGGTAAAGGTCAAGCTTTTTATCCAGATGTCTCCAAATCTTTTCTTTAAAAACCAAGGAATCCACAGCTTTAAGCTGCAGTGTTTTGAGGTTGTGGGAGGAACTGCTCCTACTGCTCACACCACGTTCCCTTCCACAACAACAGAAACACCTATATTTCATGTTTATGTTTCATATATATATACATATATATATATATATATATATATATATATATATATATATATATATATATATATATATATATATATATATATATCTATATATATATATACATGTATAAATATATATATATATATATATATATATATATATATATATATATATATATATATATATATATATATATATATATATATATATATATATATATATATATATATATATATATATATATATATATATATATATATATATATATATATGCGTAGGAACAGGGGAGCCAGGAGGCCGTGGGCTACCCACTTTTCAAAGTTGGGGGGTGGGGCCAACAATGGTAGCTGGCCCTCCCACTTTTGAGATATCTAAGTTTCGTAAAATGTAGCATGCACACATTTGAATAGGTGAAAAACTCCCTGCAATACATAACTAAGTAAATGCTGTACATATCACATCGTAGCACTTAATTTCTTAAGTCATGCACACTTGGACATGACCCTACAACAACGCAACTCATTCAGGAGTTGATGTAATACAGCACATATATGGATATTCACACCTTATATTATGTTATGAAAAGACTAAAGCAGATAATGTGCAAGCCAGTATAAAAACACATTCATACTAGAGTTTCACTGTGGTTCTTTGACTGTAAACATATTTAACATTGATTTCATTAATATTGCCTAAAGTAGAAGATTGCAAACACTGAGGGCAGTAACGTAACACAATTTAGGTAAGACATAAATTTGCGAGTGCAATTTCCTTGCCTTGATATTACAGATATTCCTTGCCTTGATATTGATATTATTACAGTATTATATACGGCCTTGGTCCTAACTGCAATACACTTCAACATTTACATGTATTTTGATTATTGAAGCATACAAATTACTACCACGATGCATCGATTGCGTGACTGTAGTACGGAATAGAACGTAAAAATTTCCACATTTCATTGTATTTTCACATTTTGACACAGTACACAGATGTCCAACCTTTTGATTGATATTTCTGGGTATTATCGGTGTTGGCATGCAATATAGCAAAATACTGATTTCCATCATGTATTATGGTAGCATGGATACTATAATGAAGTGCACAGATTATTATATCAACTTCAAGTGCAAGAACGCTTCTCAGAATCTTAGAATCCCCAGAGAGGATAGGCGCTCGTGATGCAACCTGACATGGTCACATGAGGAGTGATATGAAGAGTGATGATATGACGAGTAACGAGTGATGCTTGTCATGTGACCTGAGAAAGCACATGACGAGCATGGCAACTGACCCGAGTGGATCTTCAGCTGGGTAATTACGTAGTGGCATTGACAGCACGTTAAACATTGAATTCAAATTATGTCGTTCCACAGAAATGGTTCGGTAAGATGGTGGGCTCATGGTATATGTAACAATATCTGCTTAGTATAGACTCTGATCCAATAAGCTATTAAATGAGGACATTTGGATTAAGATCATTAAAGCACCGAATTACAACGGAGCCTATTATCAAGGCTTTTCATACTCCAGTGATGTGTACGTCCAGGCTGAGATTTAAGAACCCAGAAGATAATGGGATAGATCAATTGCAACAAAGAAATATACACCCTGCCAATTGCAGGGTGTATATTTCTGAACACTACTTGTGGTGCAAGCAGGCAAATGGGCATAGGAAAGTCGATTCTGTGCGATGTACTCCATGGACGTCATTGTTAAACTATACAATCATTGGGACATGCGCAATGGCGTACCAGAGGGGGGAGGGGGGCATTGGAGCAGTCCACCTCCCCATATGAGAGGTTGCGGGGCCCCAATATCGCGCCGGGGTTCGGAAAAATAATGCCAGGCTCCCTAAAAATCCTGCTGGTGTCCCAACAATCACACCGGGGAACATAAAATCATTTTTGGGCCCCAAAAATTCGCGCAGGCGTCCCTGAAAATGACGATGGGGCTCACAAAATTCCACCAAGGCCCCTGAAAATCACATTGGGGCCCCAAAAAACGTTCCGGGACCCTAAAAATGACGCTGAGGGCTCCAAAATGTTGGACCGGGCCCCTGAAAATATCGCTGAGCCTTCAAAAGGTCGTGCCGGGACCACGATAAATCGCGCCAGTGCCAGAAAATCTCGCTAATGCCATAAGAGGTCGGGCCGGGCACCTGGAAATCACGCTGGAGGCCAAAACGATCGAAAGTCACACCGGGGCCCTCGAAAACGATACTGGGCACCAGAAAGACTGGCCAGGCCCTCAAAATCACGCTGGGCCCCAAAAGGTCGGGTCGGGGCCCCTGATAATCGCGCTTGGGCCCCAAAAAGTTGGACCGGGCACTGAGAAAATCACGCTGGGAGCACAAAAAAGTCGTGCCGTGGTCTTTGGAAATCACGATGGGTGCCGCAGAAAGACGAGCTGGGCCCATGCAAATCACGCTAGGGTCTCGACAGGTCGCACCGGGGCCCCAAAAGGTCTCATCGGAAACACCCAATTAATGAAGCCGGGGAAGGAAAAAAACAGTCTGGACATGGAAAATCATTTTGGGGTCCCCAGCAATTGTTCCAAAAGGAACCAAAACTTGTTGGACTCCCAAATACGTGTCAAGGCCACTAAACCTCGCGATAGGTATCCCAACAAATGAAGACAGGGTCCAAAAATCACACTTAGACCAAAAAAAGTCGCGCCGCTGCCCTTGGAAATCACCAGGGACCTAAAAAGTCGCGCCGGAGCCCCACAAGTCCCAGCTGGCCTCCCAAAAATCAAGTCCTACCCCTAATGTTACGCGGCGGCCACAAAAAATTGCATCAAAGACCTAAAAAAAAACGCGTCGGGCACGGGAAGAGAAGCACGTTGGAGCACCGAAAAAAAAAATGCACTGGGAGCCCGAAGAATCGTACAGAGGCCCAAAAATATCGCTCAGGAGGCTCACAAACGTAAATGTTGACCCAAAAATTCACAAAAGGACTCCTTCGAGTCGGCCCTAGCACCGGTAAAATCAAAACAGGTCCTGAAAGAAAGTTCTCCTAAGGCCTTTTTACTCTAAAGGTTGCCATCGGCTGAACAAAAAAAAACTTGTTGAGCACCCGCAGTGGCATACCAAAGAGGCAAATAGCCTGCCCCCCCCATCCATCCTGAAGAGGTGGGTTTCCGAGAACCCAAGAATCGCGTCGGAGTCCCCAAAAATGATTCTGGGACCCCATAGATTCTCGTCGGGGCCCCAAGAATTAGAGGTTATAAATAAATACAACCGGCACCAAAACAGCTTGTACCAGGCCCAAAAATTTGCGCCGGGAATGCCAGAATCTCGCCGAGGCCCAGATAAGTACAACGCGCCCTGCGAACTAGCGCAAGCCCCCAAATATCGCGATTGGGACCCAAACTTCCTGTCGGTATTCCCATAAATTCTGGTCGGGGCATGACAAATTTCCCTCGGGGCTCGGAAAAATTGGCGTCGATGGCCACAAATAAGCAGCACAGGGTGGCCTGAAAATCGCATAGAAGCCCGACAAGGATCAAGCCGAAGCCCTCCAAAATAAAGAGAGATTCCGAAAAATAAATGTCCGAGGCAGGAAAATCGCTCCTTAGCCCAAACATACCATCGGATGCCTTAACAAATCGCATACGGCACCGAAAAACGTACCGGAGTTCGAAAAAATGGTATGGGACACCAACAAATGTCGCCGGGGGCCAGAAAAATCGGGCCGCCGCTCGGAATTTACATCAATCAGAAGAAGTCACCAACAATTGCGTCGAGCCCGGGAAACTGGCGTCGGATCCCCCCCCCCCCACGTAACCACGCGCCTGGGCCCGAAAAGTCGCGACGGGATCCCTAGAAGTTATATCGGAGCCCCCAATATCGTGTTGGGACCCCACAAACGTGAGCGAGGAACCCCAAATGAACACAGCGGGACCTTTAGAGCACAACTGGAGGACGAAAATGCACCGGGCCCTCCAAAGCGTACCGAGTCTGGCAAGATGCGGCAGGGCATTAAAACATGCGTTGCGGCTCTAAATAAACACACCGGGAGCTAAAAACAAAACGCAACGGGACCCTCAAAGCACACCAGGGCCTTCAGACCGCATGGGGGACTAGAAACAGGCTGGGGTCCTTAAAAATCGACATGGTCCTGGAAAAGGAACAAAAAGACCGGGCACTAAATAAACCCTTCGGGTCTGGGAAAACGCGAAGATACCTAACAAAAAAGATATCGTAGGTGCACAAAAACGCAACAAAGTATAAAAAACAGCCGGAGTCGCAAACATGTTCCGGGCCCCTAACAAAAATTGGCTGGAGCCCTAAAGCACATCCGTAGACAAAGAAAAACCGAAAGGTCCAAGAAATAACTACAAACAAGAGCCTCAGTTCGGTTGCCAACATGGGAGCGTGTTTAACGAAAGACATGGGGTGCATCAATGCTCCGGATTTCTTAGCCACCAGAAAACGTGTGGAGAAGATAATTGATCATTGAATTGAATTCAGGATGGGTTCTTGTGGCTCTTAAGTCTAAACACGTTTATGGCTTTATGAGGCGCCGTGTCCTGTCACATGTCAGCTATTTTGTACTGAATTGTTGGTCCCCAAAATAAGCGCTTACATTCCGTTTCAGCCGGGTGCCACATGATGTAGTTATAGCATTTCGTTTCAAGTGGGGGATATTCTAAGGTGCACAATGTGTACTACAGAGTTAGTTAGTTAGTTATTTGGGCTTTCGGGCGCATCGACTACATAGGTCATATAGTGTGTACTACAGAGATGATTGAGGTGACCGATCATCTATGTGTTGGAGTTAGGCCCTAAGGACAAGCACCATGCAATGTATTTTTATGCATTACGTTTTTCTTTGCCCCAATCTGTCAGCCTGCCAATATTGGTCTGTCACACCGGATCAAAGAATTTTCAACCAGCGATCACCCGTCTCTCCTCTTTCTCATCCTTTCCAGCATAAATCATGATACTTTTTTGCCATGAGGCAGCAAGTAAGCTACGTTCTTGCTTGTTCTTTCTCCTCACCAACATCGTTGAACATTTATAACGGGGACATCTTAGTGACGTAAAGTACTAATTCATGGCAACTAGGGCACACCACATATCCATTAGTGAAGCTATAATGAGCTTGCACTCCCCACACACACGCACATAGCGGAAGTTGAATAAATGTATTTGAACAGTAATAGGTACTAATGGTTTCACTTGCACCAGAAAGATATACCTATTATTGAATCCACCAATCGTGAAGAGTTCCATGTTCAGCGAGAAGTGTGAATTTGAAGTACTTATGCTGCGATGATAGTTCTTTTTCAGTACCACATGTTGCCGTTAGCAATAGGCGCACCCAGGGGGCCTGCCTCCTCCCCCTTAGGGATTTTTTAGGCCTGCCCCCTTGAAAGTTGTGTTCACTATACAAATTATCTGGTTCTCTATCCAAAAGTGCTCAACCATGGTACTTTGCGAAGTTTCCCGGTGCGCCACGTCGCAAAAAGTGGGTTGCCCAGTGTCAAAAGCATGGGCGCACCGAGAAACTTCGCAAAGTACCATGGTTGAGCACTTTTGGATAGAGAACCAGATAATTTGTATAGTGAACACAACTTTCAAGGGGGCAGGCCTAAAAAATCCCTAAGGGGGAGGAGGCAGGCCCACTGGGTGCGCCTATTGCTAACGGCAACATGTGGTACTGAGAAAGAACTATCATCGCAGCATAAGTACTTCAAATTCACACTTCTCGCTGAACATGGAACTCTTCACGACTGGTGGATTCAATAATAGGTATATCTTTCTGGTGCAAGTGAAACCATTAGTACCTATTACTGTTCAAATACATTTATTCAACTTCCGCTATGTGCGTGTGTGTGGGGAGTGCAAGCTCATTATAGCTTCACTAATGGATATGTGGTGTGCCCTAGTTGCCATGAATTAGTACTTTACGTCACAAAGATGTCCCCATTATAAATGTTCACCGATGTTGGTGAGGAGAAAGAACAAGCAAGAACGTAGCTTACTTGCTGCCACATGGCAAAAAAGTATCATGATTTATGCTGGAAATGATGCGAAAGAGGAGAGACGGGTGATCGCTGGTTGAAAATTCCTTGATCCGGTGTGACAGACCAATATTGGCAGGCTGACAGATTGGGGCAAATAAAAACGTAATGCATAAAAATACATTGCATGGTGCTTGTCCTTAGGGCCTAACTCCAACACATAGATGATCAGTCACCTCAATCATCTCTGTAGTACACACTATATGACCTATGTAGTCGATACGCCCGAAAGCCCAAATAACTAACTAACTAACTCTGTAGTACACATTGTGCAGCTTAGAATATCCCCCACTTGAAACGAAATGCTATAACTACATCATGTGGCACCCGGCTGAAACGGAATGTAAGCGCTTATTTTGGGGACCAACAATTCAGCACAAAATAGCTGACATGTGACAGCACACGGCGCCTCATAAAGCCATAAACGTGTTTAGACTTAAGAGCCACAAGAACCCATCCTGAATTCAATTCAATGATCAATTATCTTCTCCACGCCTATATATATATATATGTATATACCTATATATATATATATATATATATATATATATATATATATATACACATATATAGATATATATATATATATATATATATATATATATATATATATATATATATATATATATATATATATATATATATATATATATATATATATATATATATATATATATATATATATATATATATATATATATATATATATATATATATAAAACGCATAGAACGTAGTGCTTAAAAATAAAGCACTGTCGTATGTCGCATAATCTAACCTAACGTAACCTAGCCTGACGACCCTCTGGAGAATAGAAACGCAAAAAAATGAATAATCTATATTCTCAAAATTTTCCAACATAAAAAATCCTAACTGAACCTAACCTAAATTAATATAACCTGCTTTTCAATAAAACAGTTTCTTTTACTATTTTCCCACAAATTTTACAAAGTTGTCCTAACTTAGAAAACTGAAACCACCAAAACCTAACCTAACTCAATCTGACGCATTTGCCTGCTTTATGGAGGAAAAATGTGCGCAAAACTTATCTTGCGAACGCTTTAAAACACAATAACGACAAACCTACGCATGTCTGCTATAGGGCATTATGAACATGGCGCGACGACTCGGGGTCAGTTGGTTAAAAATGTATTGGGAGTAAAATGGTACATGTAACAACTTACCCCGGTGATTCATGCAGTATTGTTTTAATCAATTATGTGTTGTACGTATGTATTAACCATCGCCGTGCCCGGGGAGGGGGGAGCGGGGGGGTCTCTCGTGAACCCCTCGGTTTTTTGCAGTAGCTGCCGAATGAATAGACACAAAGACACCAGTTCTTCAGTAGCTCATTATCCATCTGTTTTGCTCCTTTTGTCAAAATTTCAAGTCAGGTAGTCAAAGGTTATTACCTGGAATGGGTCAAAGGGAGTGATGTTCCGAAAATTAAAAATGCCGCCAATCAGAGTAGTTGCAACCATCCAGCACACGACTTGGGTAATGCTATCCTTGCATCAAGGCGAACGAAATTCCGTCCTGAAATGTTAATTTAGGTCGACGTTTCTGACCTGAGATCAGGTCAGTTTCCTCGACTGTTTGCCTTATTCAGTGGAGGAAATCCAATTTGTGGGTGATTTGTCACGTTGAATATGATGAATGCTATGCAATAAGCATTCTAGGTTAATTTATGTGTCAAAGGTCAATGACACCAGATCAGGTCACTTATCATGTATATTCTACACGATGCAATCTTATACAGAATGCTACTGTTTCTCACCGAGTGATATCTGAATTCAGTTTCACCTCCACCTTAGTCACTGGCGGATCCAGGGAGGGGCCATTCCGGCCATGGCCCCCCGAAGCGCTTAAAATTGTGGGGGGGGCATAGTATCTTTTGGCCCCCCGAAACCAACAGAAGTCAACTAAATTGTAAAGTGCAGTAACCTTTGCCGAGGTTAAAAAATAGCGTCTGGATGAAAGAATCTCCAATTTTAAAGGAATTTTGTATAATTGTTTGGAAACCAGTATGGTAGCATAGTAGATTCTGACACACATCGAGGGTTCCATGCTGCTCAAGTTCTGCTTACAGCAAGAGTTGACAAAATCGGATTCGCCAGTGTGTACACGTGGACCAACGTTGACGTGGTACAAGACGTTGAACGTGAACGTGAACGTTTCGGTAAACAATAACAAAAATCCGGTAACATAGAAACGGTGGAGCTAGGCTGCGGCCCCTACGCAGGAAATTATGTTGTCATTAATTATTATTTAAAAAATGAGCCACTTTGCCAAATAGTGGTCGAAATCCGGTACTTTTAACCAAAAATGGTGGGAGAATGGGCATTCTCCAAATCCGATCGACCCCTCCCTTGATGCAATTCCTAGGTACGCCACTGCGGGGAGGAGAGGAGGGGGCTGACGCCGAAAACCGAAAGTTGCCCCCCACCCCCACACCAAACCGGTGGGCTAGATCCGCCAGTGGCATTAGTCGTGCGACATGATGTTTGATAACAATCGAATGATCTGAGATGACCTGACGTGAGTGTTAAAAGGAAACAGGTAGTGGCTCATCATTTCCAGGGACTAAGACACGATCCTCATATCGACCTAATACGGCCTTTAGTGACCTCATTATCAGTCAAAATGCAAAGTTAACGTTTGTTTCGTGCTCTCCATGACTACAGCTTTGAAACGGTGTTTTGCATTTAATCCTAACATACGAAGATCGGAAGTTCGAGGGGGTCTTTCAAGAGCCGCCCCCACCCCCACACCTTTGGCCCGGAGAAGGTGGATTCGCCTGCCGGTCCGGCGAGGGTTAAGTATCTACTAAGAATGTGTTGCCGGCGGACCGTCCCCCGTCAGCCGTAGACCGTTCGCCGGCAGCGCTGGACCGTCCGCCGACAACGACGAATCATCTTCCAGCAGCTCTGGACCGTCCACCGGCAGTGGCGGACCGTCCACCAGCAGCGGCGGACCGTCCACCAGCAGCGCTGGACCGTCTGCCGGCAGTGGCGGACCGTCCACCAGCAGCGGCGGACCGTCCACCAGCAGCGCTGGACCGTCTGCCGGCAGTGGCGGACCGTCCACCAGCAGCGCTGGACCGTCTGCCGGCAGTGGCGGACCGTCCACCAGCAGCGGCGGACCGTCCACCAGCAGCTCTGGACCGTCCACCGGCAGTGGCGGACCGTCCACCAGCAGCGGCGGACCGTCCACCAGCAGCGCTGGACCGTCTGCCGGCAGTGGCGGACCGTCCACCAGCAGCGCTGAACCGTCCGCTGTCACCACTGGACTGTCCGCCGGCAACCGGCAGCACTGGATCATCCACCGGCAACGCTAGACTGTCCGCCGGCAATGGTGGATCATCCGCCGGCAATTCTGGACCGTCTGCTGGCAACGGTGAACCGTCCACCGGCAGCACTGGATCATCCACCGGCAACGCTGGACTGTGCGCCAGCAGCGCTGGACCGTCCGTCGTCAGCGCTGGACCGTTCACTGGCAGCAGTGGACCGTCCGCCATTAGCGCTGGACCGTCGGCCGGCAACGGTGGATCGTCCACCGGCAACTTTGGACCCTCCGTCGGCAGCGGTGAACCGTCCACCGGTAGCACTGGATCGTCCGCTGGAAGCGCTGGACCGTCCGCCGGCGGCGCTGGACCGTCCACCGGCAGCGCTTGACCGTCCGCCGGCAACGGGGGACCAACGCTGGACCGTCCGCCGGCAGCGCTGGACCGTCCACCGGCAACGGCAGATCAACGCTGGACCGTCCGCCGGTGGCGCTGGATCGTCCACCGGCAGCGCTGGACCGTCCGCCGGCAGCGCTTGACCGTCCGCCGGCAAGGTTCGTCAGGTATTTACAGGGGAATTACACCGCTATTTTCTGAGTTGGGTTTTCCGATGCCAGTCTCAGTGGCTGCATAGGCATCCACGCGACACTGATGTCAGCTCGCGGCCGTCATGGGCGGATATCACCTTGGAGAGGTGGGGCTGACCTATGAACACACAAAACAAAACGTGTAAGGAGGAGACAAATGCGAATTAATGAGTGAGCCAGGATTTCCAGGCCAGCGCGCACAAAATTCCGGACATATATAGAGATACTTCTCTTCTTCACTGCAATCTTGCCACACGACTGCACCGATCCGCACGCCATTGAATCCCAAACCAAAATGGCCGAATGTTCGTGCAGTTGTTTCGTTAAGAAGCGTTAAGGTTCTAATGTTCCCGCCAATTTTCCAAGCTGCATATTTTAACTACTCAATTGCTAATTGTAAGCAGGCATAGAGCGTTCAAACTCCTGCCCCAAAAAAAACGGACTGTAACAGTGCTAGATATAAGCAGTCGTATTATTCTCGACTGCTTTGCATAACACTCATGGCTGCTAGGATCAAGCATACTCACTTTTGCAGTCTAGCACCTGCAGGTTAGAATCAGCCCCTTCCAGCCGAATAGTACACATGGTGCTTGTTACTAGCACCCTTAGAGAACAGTGTTGTTTGAAGCAGCCATTTAGCATGCAATTAGCAACAAAAGCGCTAATCATTTTGTTTTACGGTGCACGTTGTGTCATGGCGGATGCTTATTGACGTGCTCGACGAGCATTAAGCGGCAACGAATTAATTCTGATTGGACCATGACAAGTCCCAATGCATGATTCCCTGATTACCATCTGAGGAAATATTGAGGAGTGCCAGTTGCACTTCAGAACGCTTCCCGAGTGCTCGAGCCGCCTCTGAGAATCGTGAAGTGCTCACTACAGTCCGCCTAACCGGCTGGTGACGTCATCTTGTCTGGGAGCAGTGCATAAAGCCTGTCGCCTGTGGCGTGCCGAGCAGAGACCTACTGGTGGCTCAAGAAATACCTACTGTCCTCTGTACGGAGGCAGACAATCAGTAGAGGTCAAGCATCCACTGCCCAGAATATACTTCTAACATTGAATGTTCAACAGCAAGTGTGGGGTTTCGTGTGGCTTGTAGATGACGGCGGTCGTTGTCACACCGTCTAAAGTGAGGAGACAATAACTGTCCACTGCCAGTGGCCACGGTACAGAGAGAAGCTCAGGTCTTCTCGACTGCAGCACGATGATGAGCTACCATTGGCTCCGGGTGTCGATGGGCGTGGCCGTACTTGTCTGGCTGGCATCTGCCCAGAGCAGCATCATCTCATTCACAGGTGAGAGCATCGTAGTGGACGGACATTGGCACGGCGGAATGTGAAAACGTCTTTTCGTCCCTGGTTGACTTGTGTCCTTCCCCGAAAGTCTAAATTGACCAGCTAAGTTGCCTTCAGAATGGTGAACGCTGATCTGAAGGTCCTCGAATCTCTACATATACGTAATCTACGGCCGGAACTAAACACGCAAACGACGTCTTGGTATATCACATAAAATCACATAAACATAAATTATATTACATGTTGTATAGTATAGTATGTATTACATGTTATATTGGATATATGTCTATATATATGCGTGAGTGTATGCATCGATAGGTATATGGACCATCGGCCCGGGCTTCCTCAGAGGATTCCTTCTTGACATAGTTTGTTTCTGGTTTGGAGGTTCTGTGAGTGTCTGCACCACTGAAGAGGCTCTTCTGCATTCCACGTGTCTTTTTGCACGTCTTTTCCCGCGTGCCTTTTTCATTTTTTTTTAGCTTTAGCTTTTTTCATCACTCCTGACGATGGCCCCTGGCCGAAACGTTGAGTAATAAAATATAACCTTTATCGTTACTTTTGATATCAACTCAGCACCTCCTGGTATATCGAAGGCCGTATATTTTCCTTACACGTATTATTGTTTTCAGGTGAGACACCACGTGGCATATGGTCTGCCGTTGGCGATACACGCCGCTCAGAAATTTCCCTGAGGTAATGAATTGTACAGTACAGCGAGCGGATTTATTTTCCAGTTAATTCTCGATCTGTCATCCAAATTAATCGTCACCAGATTCGAACGGAAACCTCTCATTTGTGTCATGATTTGCTCGCCAAATTCGATAGTGACGCTTAGTCTGAATTACAGTCTTGTTCAGAGAACAAGGTTCTGCAATGGTATTTCTCGGGCCCGTGGAACGTGCCTCCGGGAGTGACCAGGAACTTTCCAGGATCAAGAATTCATTGCTTGGGGCTGGCCGTTGTGAGCAGGTGTGATCAAGGGCGACAACATTGTGTGGGTGGGGGGGGGGGGGGGGGCGTCCGATCCCCGTCGTAAAGCAGGCGGATGAAAAATATTTTGTTCAATCTCCATCCCCTAGACGGCGGAAGATCTTAAGCTTAAAAGGAGACTTGTCATGTTATCCGGAGTACCTATGTCAGGAGACCCATTAATATTGGTCGGATGCCCTAAGTCTCACGAGAAGACACGTTGACACCCGACGGAAGGCACCAGGTAGCTGACCTGAGGTATCAGGCTAGGAGGTCTGTTGGTATTGACCAGAGACCTTAGAGACCATGGAAAGGCCCCAGTTCCCTGCGGTGGACCCTTGGTATTGTCCGAAGGCCTAGGCCAACGATGTCTTGTTCAACGATGGCTCAACGATGGCTTAGGTCAACGATGATGTCTTGTTTGTTCTTGGCATGGTGCATCATTTACGCAAAACGCAATTGCAAGAATCTTTTTTTTTCGCTGAGAATTGAGTCATACCAGGGTATAAATAAGCAAATGTGGATAAATACGTCGGTTCCAAAACAAACCAATATCTTCATGCTTTATCCACGAGAAGAATCTTCCCGCTGGCCTCTAGATTGTAGCGAACTGGTGGGGCTCGTACTGAGCATATCTTAAAGATATCTCCCATTGATCAACCCATTTATATGTCCACCAAGTTTAACTGAATATAGCTAGGTTCATCACTACTGTTAGTCATTCCCAGCGGCTTGATCTCATAAACAAGCTTAAACGATCATTTCTCAGTCCAAGGACGACAATTTCGCGAAGGTGACAACGAGAAATGGATTGAATTGGTTTTCTTATCGCCATCTTAAGGATTTATTGATTTTTTATAACATTTGGTGCTGGCTGTAAGGCACCTGGCACACAAGCGAAAATAATAAATCCTCAGCGAATACATTCACGGCAAGAACAAGCATTGAACAACAGTGCATGAATGACAATGCAACAATGCAACAATGGCAAGGCATAAATAATGCAAAACCTTCAAATTCCACGCCGTCACGCCCATGGTTTTCGCTGTGCTGCACCATTTTGTAAATGACGTCGTTGAGAAGGTATTGAAGCTGGGAAGCTCTAATTATGCAGGCGGTAATCACAGAAGACAAGAAAAGAAAATGCATTTAAAGAAGGAAGAAAATGCATTTAAAATCATTATTCCTCCCAATATGTATGGGGCATCGGTGTTGTTTTGTATGCTTATGAGAGGGAATGTGCCCCCTCAATGTTGGCTTTGCCCCATGTTTCTGAAAATTATTGGGAGACCAGTGGCGTACGGTAACCGGACAAATGTACGTAAAGCAAATGTACTTATGGCAGATGTATGTGCGCAAATGTACGTAAGCAAATGTACTATTGGCGGCTTAATTAACTAGGCAGACTAGGAACCTTCGGGCATGGCATTCGGGCCGGGTGGGGTGTCGTTCCATTTGAATATCCTGCATAGGTACACTGTGCCGCACCACAGATAGGTGTGCGGTATAGACTATCTATCAGGCGGCTGCGTGACACGGCTTCACGGAATGTGCATTCCAATCGTTGGCAGAGCAAGCGATTTTAAACTAGATGTCGCACAGGTGGTTCATGAAGTACGCTGTGCATGTCTTGCTCGTAGTCCGCTGTGAGACCGCCGGTCGTGTGGAGCCGTGAACGCGGCGACACTGCCAGTGATGAACGGTTGGACTCGATCACCCTACCCTAGCACGAGCAAGTCAGCTGGTGGGGCAACAAGCATGCCGTGCTATATACGTATTTTTAGTGGTAGAGAGGCGACGGTGTTTCAGATTCCCACCTCCCGCTCGTCAGTCCTATTTCTAAGCAGAACGGTGTGCTGATTAAGGAATTTGAGCCAAACGTTGTAGAACAGGGCCTTGGTAGCTTGCTAAATGGATGGCAATTTTTCACACAACCATTTGGTTATTACACACCGACGTGTTATTTCTGCCCTGTCCCAATTGTCTCATTAGTATCGATAAATGTGCCCTTTTCCCAGTACAGGTGCCATTTTCACCGAGTTGCCCGCCCAGTGATTATGCACTAGAAACATTTCACGTTGCAGGTTACTGCGCCATGGGGTGGTATCTCTGTTGGGAAAAGAAATAAATAGTTGGAGAGTCCTTAGCTTTATAGCTAGCGTGCTTCACTTCGAATAGAACGGCTTCAAGAGAGACCAGATTTTCGATCGACTGAATTTCCGACCGTTTGCGGCCAGTAGACAATAAGCATGGGATTGACGCTCTTAAATATGCTAAGCAGTGCAATGCGTCCTGAAGCGGCCTTGACCCTGTCTCATCTGGTCTATTTCTCTGCACACATGCCGAAAGCCGTGTGCAATGGTCCATATCGACAGACAGTACATCGACTGACGCACACCTCTTCTCGCCACAAGCCGTTTCGGGCTGGCTCGTGGGCGACTCCCGTTAGTGGTTATCTTGTGGCCTCTGTCGGCTGGCGCTGGAGTCATTGTTTTGTTCCGGTTCACTCTTCACGTTTGTTCATGTTGGCACTCTAAGTAGTATTGACATTTCACGCCCATACAGCAATATGTCGTTGCTGTGGAACATCCGTCACCTTGTCTGTACCCGCTTGACAAGTGTCTACTCATTGTGAATCGCTTCCCTATATTGTGCTACATGCAGCATTTGTCTTTCACATTTGTCTATCCTGGGCCACGTGTCATGAAACGAAGAATCATAAAGAATCACGAACGTACGGCAACTTTGCCGTGCATTCACATGTCGTAACTTAGTACTTTCGTAGATTCGTGAATTACTTGGTGAAACAAAAAAAACAAAAAAAACAACAAGGTTACGGTCTACTTTTGCTCTCGGAACTGATTTTACTGTGCAAATGCATTTCACGAATTGGTGAAATATACTCTGGTGTACCCGAGTGTATCCAGACAACATAAAAATGTCCAGAACTTCAAGTTGCGCAGTGAAGGGGCTTCATGTATAACGCATAGTGGATGGGCGGATCCTGACCCACCCATAGAATCTCGAGCAGTAAGAAGGCTACAGCCACGAGGCGTTCAGTACAGGTGGGGATAACGACAGGGCCACTTCTAACAATATTTTATTGCGAGGGGGGGGGGCTATGATTGAATTCAATGTGGCCAAGTCCTGGTCTTTCGAGCTCTCCTTCCCCCATAGTAGTGGCTAAGCCAGGGCAATACGGGGAAGGGGGTGGGGGGGGGGGGGGGGAACCAACCCAAACTAACGAAATGTCGTTCAAAGGTTAAATCAAATGTTAAAGGAGGCCCGATGCAAAACTAGACCGGGTCGCCAAGGTGGCGTAAAAGAGTTTTAACTTAATGTGGACGAGCATGAAGCTACGATCACGACTGTAGATATTGACTCATAATCTTCGACAGCAAATAGTTTCAGAACGACATGCGAAACTTGGCGTCATCAGCCCTGGTCTGCATCTGCAGAGCACTTAGCTTTATGCTGGTTGGTTCATCTAATGGACTACCTTTTACACACAGAAATCACAAAATGAAATTTCGCACTTCCTTCATATATATTGTCATCATAAGATGCACATATTGGTTGTTATTTTCATTTGCACTATTCACACGCGCACACACACGCATTCATACACCTACACCCCACCCACACCCACACATATATGCGCGCACACACACACTCGTATATCGATTATTTACAGCAATATACACCCGTGCACGCAGACCATACGCACACACTATAATCACATCACAAGGCAGCTGGGCAGTGAACTAATCAGTAGTGGGTATGTCCCCCAGCAGCGCTTACACACTCTTCCATCCGACTGTGCACAGAGGCAGCCAGCCGCCGAAAATATCCAGTGCTGACTCGGAGTTCCTCCCACTTCCGCGCCACCGCTTGCCATAACTGCTCTGCTCCCAGCTGACGAACAGGAAAGCGCAGGTCCTCCTCCAGTTTTCTCACCATAATGCTCCAAACATTTTCAATTGGGTTCAAATCCGGTGACTTGGCTGGCCACTCAATGGCACGAATCTGTGGACCGCATGTCATGCTTTATTTTTGTGGTGCAAAAGTTGTCATATCGAAATAAATTTGTATTGTAGTTACCGAGTAACTATTGTTACTTGTTCCACTCCATCATCGCACATGGTTTGCATCTCATTACACATGCCGAAGTCTGTATACACAATGCGATGCATCATGTTTATCCACAAGAGATCCCACAGCTGTCCATCAGGTGCATTTTACTGTATAATGCGATTGAATTCACAGATATGCACCTACATATGAATAACACATACATATATATATATATATATATATATATATATATATATATATATATATATATATATATATATATGTATATATATATATATATATATAAAATATATATAATATACAGATATATATATATATATATATATATATATATATATATATATATATATATATATATATATATATATATATATATATATATATATATATATATATATATATGCATGCATATATGGATGCATGTGTGTGCCTGTGCATGTGCGCAAGCGTGCATGCATGTGTCTTACAGGATTTACACGGCATTTCAGACAATGCTAGGATAGTGCACGTGACGGAAAGTGGCCGACGATGCCAATGAAATAATTGTACTTCAATGCTGAGAAGGCTGGCATACCAATCTGACTGGCAAGTCATTGCTGCCCATGGCTGAGGTTTGTGCAATTTGTCGTTTTCTGGGTAAACGTTGTGGCTGAATTGGATTTTGCGTGCACTTAGACAAACGCTATATTGCCAACAAAA